>VZTJ01005141.1:55287-73973 GCA_013397795.1 Orthonyx spaldingii | reverse complement strand
GGGGGGGAATTGCTCGGTGCGTGGCACACATTGATGGCTCTGAAACGTCTTTGTGCAAAGGAATTTCTATAAATTATGTATAAACCTGTTTTTTTCATTTGAAGGCATTTCTTCTGGTGGCTTATTGTCTCAGGCTAATGTAAGCAGTTATGCCACCATCGTGCATTTACAAATCGGGCTATGAATAAATAACAATTAAACTGTTTATACTTTCATTTTCAAATTTCACATCCTACTGGCACCAAGAATGTATAACTTGAAGGCTGGACTTGGGAATACTATAAAGGAAGGTTGCACATGGCTAAGTCTTGGTTTTATAACATCTTGCTTGCAGATATTTCCTTTTACATCTAATGGGAGGCAAGGGAAGATCCATGTTTCAGTTTATCTGAACTGCCAAAGTTTACAGAGAAGGAAAAGAGTGGGTAGGAGAGGAGGAAAAGGGAGGGGAGGCTGGGGGGGCAGGGGGAAATAAAATATTTCAGCTGTTGTCTATCTATATTCAAAACACAGAATCCTCTGATCTACTGATATGTCATTCATACCAGCAATTTGATACCTTGAAAATATTTTGCACGGGGCTGATGATGTTACAGAGAGTTTTCTTCCACCGCCTTTAACAAACAGGGCCATGGGATGATTTTCCTCTCTTAGCCTGAGTCATTTCCTCTTCCTTGCCTGGAGCTCTTTCAGCTACAACTGACAGCAGCCACCTCTCCATCAGGGGAGCCCTCCAAGTGTCCCTACCCGGCTGCAGCTCACAGGAATTCCGCATTGCTCTTTGGGGAAGCTGTTGTGACACTTCCCAGGGTGTCAGTGGAGTTATTGTGCTTGAACTGCCCACGGGACACTCTTATTCTGGCTTTTTTTTTGTGGTTTGATTTGATCCAGTTCCAAACGAGCCTATGCTAAAGCCACATGGACATATCTACATGGAAAAGTACCTTGAAACAGCTTGTAAGAGCTTGTATTCTTGCAATGTAGGGATGGTTATTCCCACCCAAATTACCCTCTGGAATTGCCTACTGAAACCTTGGGTAGTTTTACGTAAAAAATTGTTTCTGTTATCTCTTTTATGCTACCAATTGCAAGCAACTCTACCCAGCTATATAAAATCAGAACTTCCCTGATTTCCCTTTTTCACAAGCATTCTGAAATCCCTTCAGTGAGTGACATTTTATAGATTTTACTGGAATACCACAGATAAAACACAGATCTTTTTAAGAAAAGATCACGCTGATGAGATGTTGCTATAGAAATACTTAAAGTATAAACAGTTTTAAACTTCAGCCATTGTGATGGGAAAGAAAGAAAAAGACAAAAACTTACAGATTTTATGACTCAAGAAAGCTGCTCCAGACCCACAAAGATGGCTCTTGAAGAGACCACAGATCCAGTTTTTCCTCTGATGTGCCCTTTTCTTCTCCCAGAGTCCCATCTGAGCACATTGTAGGGAGCAGAAGCTGAGCCAAGTCTTCCGCAGTTCCCACGGGAGCACGTCCATGGTTTTGGCACTTCAGGCTGAGTCTGGAAGCAGTGGGGTGACAGGAGCAGGTAGCAGGCAAGGAGAGCCAACGTGTGAGGCAACAGCATTTCATCAGGCAGAGCTGAAGGAGCCAGGACAGGGGCAGTGCATGGTTAATGAGAGCCTGGAGCTTCTGGGGCACGTTCAGAGGAAGGGGCTTGGGCTTAGGAAGGAGTGGAGTGTGCTGGGGGGAAAAGGGCTTCGGAGGAAAGACAATCCTGGCAGAAGGGAGGCGGAAGTGGGGAGCTGGAGGGCTGAAAGGTTCTGGAGGGGTAGAGCAGGGACAAACCTCCTTGGGATAGGCAACCAGAACAGAAGTACTGGTGGCTGGGAGGTGCAGGAGGGCTCTGAGATGAGGTGGGTGGGAGCTGGGATGTCTGGGGCTCTGAGGGAGTCAGACTCACCATGGATGTACCCATTCCCAGGCATTCCCAGTTACACTTGGGGTCTAAGGGGGGGTGACCCTAGCAATTACCTTCACCTTCCTCATCCTCACGTTTGCTGCGGGGAAGGCAAGAGCTCAGCTCAAAGCTCTGTGCTTGCTGCTGGTGGAGCCTCTTTGAACTCGGAGGGTTTTGGCAGCAGAGCTGACAGCCCTGGCTGCTGCGGGCCCTGGGAAGCCTTGAGGGGTGCCGGGCCTCCCCCAGAGCTGTGTGAGCCACAAAGCTGCTCGTGAATGACTTTTGAATTCCAATTCCACTGCAATCCAAGGGGATTCAGGCTGTGAGACCCCCCAGGACACCCCATCCAAGGAGAATGCCAAAAGAGTGATGCAGATGTTCCTGTCCACAGACCTAAAGAGTGAAATCTCTGTCCCACAGGGCTGGAACTGTATTTGCAGAGACTCAACTATAGGGACTCCTGAGCAACAAGTTAAATGCTGCTGCTGTGATTGCTCAGGAGTCCACTTACTCATCACTGTATTTGGCAACATCTTAAGTTACTTCTCATTATTTCACTTAGAGCATGGAAAACCTCTGGAGAAAGAACTAAATGATAAGGTCCTTTGAGTTGGTTTTATGTTGAGAGCTTTATCTTTTAACAACCTGAGTTATGACATATTTTTAAAAAGAATTTTTTTCTATATCAAGTGTTTACAAGAGTTGGGAGGGAAAAGGAAGAACAACAGACATTTCAGCGTGAAACATAAAGGAATCATGTGGATCTTGGCTTAGTTCAATTTCTATTTAGGTGATAAATCTATTTTTCATAGATTTGTAACTTGGCTATAAAAGCATATTTGAAGCCTTGAATATTGGCAGTCAAAACTTTCAGGTCAGGACAATATTTTTAGCAATATTTTATTTTAAAAAAGAGAAAACCATAAAAGGTTGTTTTTAAGTCTAAAAAGTTAAACAGAGAGTTTTAAGAAGCATGGGTTGGGTCACATTTTAACACCCATGTTTGTTTTATTTTCCCTTAAAGAAAAGAAACAAAAATCCCACCCAACATGCTTCTAGCCTGACAGATAATAAAAGACATTTCAGATTGATCCTTTTAAAAATTGCCCACGGGCTTTTTTCATATCCAAAAGTAAATAATCCATCTCAACTAATAACCCATAAAAAGCTGAAATCAAAAGACTACTGTGAATTTTAACGGCTGGGTTTAATGAGCAGATCTTCAGCTTTTGCAGATCATCACAGCTCCAGGAATGGCAACAGCACCAGATCAACCAGCACCCGCTGAAGATATGGATAGCAAATATACACTACACTCCCTCCCCTCAAAACACGTGACTAATTCAGCAATACTGAGGCAATAATTAAGGTAATTAATACACTGGAAGGAATGAAGACCCAATGAGAGGACACCAGTCAGCTCAGCATGCCACGTACAAAAAGCATCAGGACAATTTTGGCCACGCGTTCTGGGGCAAACACCTCACCACAGAATCTTTCGTTTCACAGTTTCCTTCAGCCTCAAAATTAATGAGAGGCTGAGTCAATCCTGCCAGGATTTGAGTTAGTGGTTCCAGGGAGACCAGAAGTGAGCCACTGGCACGGCTAAGCTGGGGGTCAGAGAAGATGTGGAGCACACAGAGCAAACAGGAAGGTTCATTTCTGGCCTTTCACTCACACCCTCTTGCGTGTTTTTGCTGCACAGTCTCCCTTCTGTGCCGTAAGCTCCCTTTAACATTGCGGGCCAAACCCGACTCTGGCTGCCAGGGCTCACCTCTTTGTGCTGTCCTTGTATAGCAAAGGAGTGTCCTAAAAGAGCAGCTGCTGTTTTGTTGACACTAAGAGAAACCCAGATTTGGTACAAAGATGATTCATCCACCTGCTTCCAGCTCAGACCAGGAAACTCTTTAGGACACTGTCTGGGCCAGACCTAAGGCATCCCCTGCAATGGAACAACTCCTGTGAGACCATTTTAGAAAAGTTATGGCATTAAATACTCTGGAGCCAAATTGATCCCAGCCCTGCAAAGTTTAGAGGGAACAGAAAGATGATTTTGACAGATTTTACTCTCACCACAGGTTCTGTATTCAGTTCAGCCCATCTGGGCCTGAAGATCTAGTTCTTCTAAAGTGACCAAATTAACATTTAAAAGCAATTCTCACGCCAAAGGAGGTCTTTGAGTTTATCTTTAGGTGTTTTACATCCAGCAGTGACTTTTGTAGGCCCAATTACTGCCTTAGTCTCTGTCCCTCCACCCCTGCTCCTTCCACCCTCATCCTTCCTTGCTCTCCCCTCCCTGGCTCCTTCCTCCTGTGGCTGGGTCCCCCACTCTGGACTGCCCACACCCTCCTAATGATTTCTGCACATCTTCCAAGCACACATCCTTCCTACGGCGTGTCACAGGGCGCACCTCCCCTGCCGAACAACTGGCCTTTTCTTCCAGCTGCAGTCCACCAGCTCAGTCCCAGCACCTCACCACGGCCCTTAATAGAATAGAGCAAGGAGGGGGGCAGCTGGGCAAGGCTTGGGCCACGCTGGGCTCAGTTTCACACCCAGCAAAGCTGTGGGGCAGCAGCTGGGATGCTTGCAGCCTGTTCGCAATTAGCAAGGTAGCTGCGCGCTTTCATTTAAAGGTAGGGCTCTGCTAACACCATTTAGGGGGAGAATCTCACCACTCAGCTATTTCAGGCAGGCTTTGAGCTGTTGCTGGAGCTCTTTCAGCTCCAGCCTAGGTATTATATAGTCCCCCTCGCTGCAGAATTGGAGCACCTCCCAAGTATTTGGAAACAGAAGTCGTAGTAACAATCTCCCTTTCTTACTTGGCAGCAAGAGGGAGAAATACTTGGCGTAACTTATGTATTTGTTTGCATATTCACGGGTGGGATCAAGTTTTTGTTGATGCGTATATGGGAAGAATTAAATTTCTCTCAGTAAGTTGAAAATATATTAGCACAAGGAAAGATGACTTCAGTGGCAGTTTTCCATGCATGCACAGTGCAGCTCAATGAGCTGCCTTGTGACCCCTTGTGTTCCCTCAGGTATTGCCCAGAGGGCAAAGGTGTGGTCAAGGTCACAGTCTGGAGCTCATCGTTCTTGTTAATTAGCTAATGGGGTCTCCCCAACAAGAAGAACTTTCTGTTCCTTCTTTTCTGCTTCCAGGCAAAGCCACAGCACTGCTTTGGAAACACTTCTGTGCTCTGGAAAGCCTTTTGAAAGGGCCGAGCAGCCCACCCACGTGGCACAAACACCAACTGTTTCTTTGGAAAAGCCTCTCTCTAATAGAACATTCTTCACCCCACACCCCCTGTCACCCAGACAGGGCTGACTGTCCTGGGATGCAGTTCCTATCAGGAGCTCATTGCATGGATCCCAGATATGACTGTACATGACGTGTACTCATCAGTTCACACATCTGTACACTGAGGGAGGACACACCTCACAATGAGGTCAGTACACTGCTGAGAAATACAGTTTAAGTTAAACCTTCATGGGTTACCAACTTAGTAGGGATCAAGCCCAGAAGGTGACTGAGCCTGGAGAATCAATGGGAAATAATTAAATTGCTCATGGATCAGTATTGGGTGGGGAGGGAAAGGGAGGAAATGGAAGAATTCAATCCAGTTGCCTGCTTTAAATAGAAACTGGAGGTAAATATGGTGGGCATAAATAAATGTGAAGAGAAATAGGAAAGCTGGAATATCTTCCCAGACTGAGATTTTTACTCTCTGAACACAATCCAAAGACAGAGGATGTACTCTAGGACTGAATGTCTGGATGTATTTATCAGGAAGTGTCTCAGCTGGAAAAGGATGAAGAGCAAGGGGCTTTTTCTCTCTGGATGTGTTCTTGAAGAGAGTAGATAACCTTCAATTTCTTTCCTTTCTGTCCCCCATTTAGGCAGAAATAAAAGGCATTGTTTCATATTCTTCTCTTGTTATTAACTAATTTCTCAACAAAGATATGAAATTTAACATATACTCCTATGATACTGGCTTAGTTTTACTTATTGAGACTTCAGATTTTCTGGTGAGGTGTCCCTGGAATAATGCAAAACTTTGGCAAAAGGAGGTCTAAATAATGCCCGTTCTGGACTTAGAGGCCTGAAAAAGCCAAACCTGCTCCTTCTCACTGTGAGTTAACTTGGGTGGTGTGGAGCCATCTCCCAGCCTTTGGAAAGGTGTGAGGTACCACCCCCCAGGAGTGTTCCTTGTAACACAGTGCCCTATAGGCAGGTGATGCAACAGCTGAGCTGATTCTGGGATGTTGGATGCTAATCTGCCTCTGTTGCAACGCATCCCACTCGGCCTGTCTGGCTCCTCGTCCCTGTTGCCACAGTTTCACTCACCTCCTCAAAACCTGAACCTGAGCCTTCCTGGTGGGTGTCTGCTTTTCCCACACCTGACCTAAAATAGCTTAAGCCTCCCATGTTGCCTGCTTCGCTACCAGTCCCTTTTTGCCACACAACCAGACAGGTGAGTTGAAGGCGCTTTTGTCTGTCCCAAATTGTGGCTGACCAACCAGGGATGAACCTGACCTGGCAGCCTTGTATGGTCACATGCACCAGCAACGCTCTGACCTCATTAGGGCTTTTCCTCACACCATCAGTGGCTCTCTGAAGAGATTTCTACAGTTTTCAGAGTCTGGTTTATTGACCCCACACATATTCCAGCGTGGTACATCATGGTTTGGCTACCTGGTCTTACAGGTGATCACTTTTCCAGGCACCCCCGGAGATCATCTAATCCCACCCTCTGCTCAAGGCAGGATCAGGCTGTTCAGGACCATGCCCAGCTGGATTTTGAATATCTCTAAGATCAGAGGCTCCACAACCTCTCTGGGCAATCTGTTTCAGAACTTGACCAGTAAAGGTTTAAGTTCTTCTGTTTAAGGTAGATTCTCCTGTATTTACCTCTTGTCATGTCCCTGGGAGAAGTCTGTCTCCATTTTCTTTATAGCCTCTTGTCAGTTCTCTATACACATGGATAAAATCCACCAAGCCCTGTCAGCCCAACACTCTCAGCCTCTCCTTGTACGACAGATATCGCAATCCCTTAATCACCTTACTGGCCCTTTGCTGGATTAACTCTGTATTTCCATGTCTCCCTAAAGCTGGGAGACTCCAGGACTGGATCCATCACTCCAGATGTGTCTCAGCAGTGCTGAACAGAGAGGGAAGATCACCTCCTTGAACCTGCTGGTAATGCTCTTCTAATGCATCCGGGGAGGCTCTTGCCTTCTTTGTCCTGACAGGATGCTTCTTTTCAAGACTATTTTTTGCAAGCAGAAGTGTACACCTAAAATACACAGGAAAAATGAAACTACTATAATTTTCCCTTCCTGTCACTGAAGCACTATGGCTGTCACTGGACTTATCAGGAATAGACTGTGATTCATGCTCACTGGCAAACACGCACAGATCCTACGCAATCTTATTGCAACCAGAAAATCCCTTCCATGGCTCTGGGCTGCTGGCATTGTTCTGACTATCATGATTAATACCAGCCACCAGAAAACACTTGTACCAGAGCTCCTGAATTATGGGATGTAAACAGCCACATGTGGATCACTGCAGTTACACTGGAAAGCTTCTGGCTATCCTGCAGAAAGGTTTTGAGCTGTGGGGCGCAGTAACAGAATTCCAGTGCCCTCATTTCAACATTTCCACTCATGCAGGTAGGGCGTATCTCAATGGGAGACCCTTATCTTGCAATTGCCTTTAGCGTAAGCCAGAGTGAGGTAAAAGTAAGTAACAGCAAAATAAGCTCAAAATATAAGCAATCCAAAATCCATAACATCTTGTAAAGATTTATGAAGGCAGAGCTGACAAAGAAGTCAGAAAGAAAACCGTTTATCCTGTGATGAAATCCTTAAATCCTCCTCCTCTCCTCCTTCCCCCCTAAGCTGATAAACTGTAGATCCACTCTTAACCCACATGGTCATACTGGATCCCTGTGCACACTCCTGCCTTCAGGCAGCATTTACAGCTGGTAGAACCACACCAGCTCCGTAGTTTCACCTTTGTGTGGAATTTGTCTGGGAATTGCTCAGACTCACATTTCACGTTTCTCTTGGCCCTGCTTCCTGGTTTCAAACCTCACCTGCCAAAACTGCACCTTTTTTTTGGAAATACCAATCCCTGTGCCAGGCCTGATGTGTCACAACTGTCTCTGAGGAGGTGTAAAACGCCTTTTCTATCTGACAGAACCAAGTGCAAATACTCAGTGAGCAGCATTTCCCTACACTTGAGCTTATTTTTCACATGAACATGCGCATGGCAAACCACATTGAAGGCAGATACCTGTCTGAGAGGTATCCTGGCCAAGATTTCATGTGACAGTGATTAATTACTTCAGAAAATTACATACATGGGAAAGCTGAGCAACCATTTCTGGGTTTGGGGATGTTATTTGCAGCTGCACGTTATAAATTTTCCAGGGCAAATCAAAACCAGTGTTATAGACCTATGTGTAACACTGGTACCTCCTTGTTAGTGTGAAGTGGAGCATTGCTTTTCCCCCCTTCACATGCCTGCAGTTCCATAACTGGGCAAGATGCAGAGCAGCTTCCTCTCTTGAGGAATTTTTTTTTCCCTTGATAATAATAATAATAATAATAATAATAATAATAATAATAATAAACAACACTTAAATAGTGCTTTTCATCCATGAAGTGCCTCAGTAGTGTTAATACAATTAGCTAACTCAATTTTCCCTCCTCCTTCCCCCTGAACGTGCACAGAACAGGCAAAATAAGGTGTCAAAGGGAGTGTGAGAGGCCCTGGCATCCACCCCTGAGGCCACTCCCTCTTCGAGGCAAGTGATACAAGACCTCCCGTACAATGCCCCACTCCTCCAGCTGCAGTGAGCACCTTTAAGCAACAGCTTTTGTTCTTTATCACCAATGCAAACAGCTGCCGGAAGGGTCATGCTCCTGTTTACCTTTGCTCCGTGTGCCACCATCAGCACTCCCTAAAGCCAGGCAGGCAGGGGACAGATGCCAGGGTTGCGTATTTGAGTCACCCTTGGTATAAAGGCTGACTCAGAACTGCAGTGAAGGTAGAGTCTGCTTTCAGATCCTCGGAGAGAGATGTGAAATGCAACTGCCACGTTAAAGAGAGGCTGTCAGTTCTCTTGGTCTCTAAGGAAACAGGGTTTGACAGTGAAAATGGATAATGATATCATTTCTGAAACATTTTTTAGAGTTTATTACTCCTAGACTTTACACAAATCAATTAAGCTTTTCTCTGCAGCTGCTACAGAAACACGTCTAAAAAAAATGCACATTTATGGAGGAAGTCTCTCAGTTGTCCTGAGGGAAAAAGTTTGCATTTAAGTGAATGGAGGCAAACAGGCACAAAGACCACCCATTTTATCTTAGACTGAAGTCAGAACTGATCCAAAGCTATGTCAGGCACAGGTGAGTCTTCAATGTGTGAAAGTTCATATTCAGGCACTTGTGCACAATGTGTGCTCTGTTTGCTTTCATTACTGAGGATGGTCTCTACCTTTCCAGGATATCTTCAAATTTAAAAACGATTCTTCCTTCACTAGTGAGCAAGGAGGAAACGAAGTAGGATGGACTTCTCAGGAGGCAGATGAACGTGGCAAAGTGAGAGACCTTTAATTTCTGCAACACAAGGCCTTTCCTACCTTTGGACTAGCAGCACTACTCTCCACCCCTTTCCCTTCTCTGCAACTGGCAGCTGGGACCGGCAGCTGGAGTCCAGCTGGAAAGGTCATCGCTGCATTAATTCCTGCTGGGCTGATTTCCTGCCCTTCAGACCAAGGGGATCCTGGACTGGGAATATCTGACCATACTTTGATGAAGGACTGGGAATTTCTGACTCTGCTTTGGTGGAGGAGTACTAAATGACCACCTGCAGGGCTGCATCCAGCCCTGGGGCCAGCACAGGAAGGACAGGGAGCTGCTGGAGCCAGCCCAGAGCAGGGACACCAAGGGGATCAGAGGGATGGAGCAGCTCTGCTGGGAGGAAAGGCTGAGGGAATTGGGATTGTTCAGCCTGGAGAAGAGAAGGCTTTGGGGTGACCTCATTGTGGTCTCCCAGAACCTGGAGGGAGCCCACAGGAAAGATGGAGAGAGACTCTTGACAAGGGCCTGGAGTGACAGGACAGGAGGAATGGCTTCACACTGACAGAGAGGAGGTTTAGATTGGATGTGAGGACGAAATTGTTCCCTGTGAGGGTGGTGAGGCCCTGGCACAGGTTGCCCAGAGAAGCTGTGGCTGCCCCAACCCTGGAAGTGTCCAAGGCCAGGCTGAATGGGGCTTGGAGCAACCTGGGGCAGTGGAAGGTGTTGGAATTGGATGGGCTTTAAGATCGCTTTCAACACAAGCCTTTCTATGATTTTAAGCTTTTGGCCCATCCAAAATGCAGGGAAGAGTTTATGTCCAATCCCAAGGCAGCTTTACAGGTTAATGTGCATCCACAATACTCTTAGATGGCACATTATCCAAGGATTATCAATCAGTGTTTTTAAATAAAGGAAATGCAACCATCCCCATTGTATAGAAATATCAGACACAGGAAGTTGTATATAAACTTCTTAAATGGACGTAAACATCTGTCAGAGCTGCAATCAGAACGCAGGTCGCTGCTCTAACCTCCTGTTTCTCTCTGCTGGGTGTGTTACTTCAGATATTTCACAGATGAACCATTTCAGAGGTTAGATTTTCTAAATGTTGCAGAAGAGCACCGTGATTACTCAGAAGACAAAAGCAAAAATACAGACTCACATTGCCTCTTCATTACCTCATCCAAAATACACTTGAGAGTGCAATATCTACTCCCCACCTGGTTACACACCAGGTAACTTCCACTAAAGGGATCAAAGAGTCCCACCAGGGAGATCTGCAGCAGAACAATATGATTTTGGTGAAGCAAGAACCACTTCCTCTCACTGTGGTTATTACGCTGGATCAGTTCCCTGGGAGCCAATCTAATCAAGTGATCAGTTTGATCAGAGGTTTCTGTGAAGGTTTTATATGCTCCTGTCTGGCAAGAACAGTTTATTGCCAGTCAAGTTCTGGCATGTTTGAAAGATTGAGAAATAACAGATTCCAGGAGCAACAATTCAGAAGAAATTTTGCCAGCAAAGGCCCAGATCCTGCAATCAAAAGCAGGCGAGTAACCTCCTCCACCTACAAGCCACTGGTGATTGAAGTGAAACTTTGTACTCAGGACAGTTCTTGCCCATGTGCTCCCCGTTATTAACTTGAGCCAAAGGCTGCACCTCCCAGCCAGGGACAGATTCCCAAGGAAACAGGAAGGCTCCAGGGGTGGGACTCACACCATGCACCTGTATTCCAGCCCCACCTGAATGGTGTGTGCCCTTGGCAGACCAGAAGGCAGCTTCCTTGTATCGCCTTATGAGGTCTTCCTCAAAATGACTGCTCCCTGTTTTCCTTTGCCTTGTTTTCCAAAGCTTTGTGCATTCATCTGATTGTCTCACAGAACCCCATCCTTGCTGGTTTTCATACAGTCCCCTCCTGCATCTAGTCCTGTTTCCACAGTCCTGCCAAATACTTGGAGATTATCTCCAAGACCACACCAGTCTCCTGCCCTACAGCATCACCCTCACCTTCATTACTACCATCTTTCATGCCAACCAGCAGTATTTCTCCTATCATAAAACATCCCAAAGACAAGGAATCAAGTATTTCACCTCCAGTGCTTAAACACGATTCCATTTTGTTCTCTACTCTTCCACCATTGTGGTGAAGGGCTGAACAATGCACCTGGCTCTCAACTAAAAAAAAAAAAAAACAAAAAAAAAAAACCGGGGGAAATTGAAATCTTGACCTGCAGCTGAGATCACCTCTGAAAAACAACAGTAACAACAGCAGCAAGAACTAAAAACAAGTAGACGTAACAGACATATGCAACACTGTTGATTTCCAAAGAACTGACATGACTTTGCCTCAAAGTCAAGGTCACTGAGCTTGCCTAGTTCACCATTAGTGTGACACCAGAACCTCTACAGTTTTGACAACTTCTCTATGGAACAGGAGAGTCACCACAGAACATCCCTGAGCTCTGTAACCTTCCCCTCCAACTGCATCAAGCTCTCTGGGAAACATTAGCAGCTTTGGTGCTAAACTCTGAGGGCTCAGGCATGTCCTCTTCAAGTCCCACTGAGGAGGTTCAGACTCTCATTCCAAAGAAAATTTACCTTATGGGTTTTAGGAAGCGTGTGTTCTTTTACTTTCTCATCCAGTATGTGCAAATTAGGCACAAAACAGAACTTTAAATGAGTAGAAATCCTTGCATCATGTCTGTTCACAGCTGCTAATTGTGAAAGTGCCAAGTGTTTGTCCCAGACTGCAATTAAAAATTAAGCCAGTATAGTTACAGGAGAGCAGAAGTTTCTGTGTGGATATGTGGGAACAAACCACTTATTTCCAGCACAGCTGTCCCTGGGAGAAAACCGCTTTCTGCTACACCACCAAAGGAGACCCCATCAGCTGGTGTTTGTTATGTAACTTAGAAGCACTAAGATCTCTGTCAGAAATATGGGTGTGACTCAAACTGGCTCTGCAAATTTGGGGAAATTCAGCTCTGTAATGCTTCTACCTGGGCAATTCTCTCTGCAGGGGCAAAGTCCCCCTGGGTCCTGTGCAGCACTGGAAACACAAGCACTTAGCACTCATTCTAATGGCCTTATGATGATTTCAGCAGAGCACTGCAGTGTGATTTGAGCTCAGCACCCCCTGAATCAATTTTCCATAGTCTATAGCCTTTGCTGTAAACAGCTTGCTCTGCAACTAAGGAAGCAGAAAGGGTTTTAATGCCATCAGTTTCACCCTCAATACCCTCGTATTAAGCTCAAAGAGCTGAAAGGATTTAATATGATTTGTTTCAGGCTTGTATCAGACTCTACATCAAGGCACCTCCCTTTTTCTAGACCACCACAGCAGCCTCTCATCTTTGGCTCTTCGCAGGACCAGCCCTGTGCTCATCCTAAATTAAACCAGCTGAAGGATTGTATCTAAAAGAGCAGCAAAACCCTCTCAGGGTAACCTCTGCCCTCCCCAGGCTTGGCATGTGCCCACATTGGGAGCAAGATGGAAGTTCCACAGGCTGCTTTACCTTCTCTTCCAGCACAAACCCCAGGGAAAGCCAGTTCTGCCGAATGATGTCCCCTTGGAACAGCTGCACAGCCTCCAAGGGCTGGGGAGGGGTGAACTGCTCTCTTTGTTTCTCATTTCCACCCTGCAGTCAAACATCTAGTCTCTTTTTAGCCATCCAAACTACAAGAAAGTCTCCAAAGGCATTTTCCCAACCTTCACCCCCAAATAAACCACACAAGAGAATGCCACAGGGTGCTAGAAAGACTTTGAAGTCCCCATGAGAGAACTTTTCTATGATGTTCCCTCCCTTATCATGCCTAAATTATGCTTTAAAAAAAAAACCAGCATAAAAAAGATAAGCCATAACCTCCTTTTGCTTCGTCTCCATTTGAAACTGAAGCCTGTGAAAAGCTGTAGATAAGGTCTGACATAAATAAAAGGAGTTGCCAGTTGGGATTGAACCACAACATTGGGATATCTTTAAAATCACAGGATAACAGGGTAAGCAAAAGAGCATTTAATAAATGAGAAATCATCCCTGCGATGCTCCAAAACCTCAGAAATACTGCAGGTTTTCCATAACTTAAAATAATCGGGTGTTTTCAGTATCACATGGAATATTCTGAAATAATAACTGTGCAACCCACCTGTGATGCAGCAGATGATGAAGACATTGCTGACTGGATTAGCACTGTCACCATGTGATAGAAATCCAGGGGGAAATTCTTAATGACAGAACAGTCCCCCACTCCATTTTTTGTTTTGTTTTGTTTTGTTTTTTGTTTTTTTGGTTCTGTAGTGTCTCTTTGGAAAGAAGAAGCTGCCCAAGTGACCACTGTAGTTACTGAAAAAGAATTAGACAAAAAAGGACAAAAGGTTGAAGAACAGAGTGCCAAATGTGGAAAAACAATCTCAACTTTTGGCATTTCACATAGTTCTGCCTTATTTTTTAAACGTCTGCAGTACCAATGTTTGGATTTCAGAAGTCCTCAAAAACAGTCAGTGTTTGGATCTCAGGTTCTAGTTTGAATTAACTCTTATTTTCAGGCTCTGTTTTCCCATACCATTGGTGTAAGCACATTTTTTGTAATGCCTCATAATGATTAGCACAAGTTTTTGATTTTTTCATTTGTCTTCTGTATGGATATGAAAAAAAACCCTAAACCCTAAACTTTCAATTGAGATCAAAGAAATGTTTCATAAAAGAGAAAAATAAAATAAAAAAAGAACAGGGTTTTGCTTCCAGAGTCCTAAGTCTAGCAATTATTTTATTTTGGTACATCATGAAACAAAAACCAGTATTTCTAAATTACCTGAAATGCTTAAACTTTTAGGTGTGTTGAAATTTTTTCTGGTGAGCTCATAAACGGGGCCCTGCCCCCACCAATTTGTTGGAAGGATGGAAGGGAGGGAGGGAAGGAAGAGAGGGNAGCCACCAACCAGCTCTCCTGCCCATGTGGACAGTGTGATGGGAGGGAGGAAGGAAGGAAGGAAGGAAGGAAGGAAGGAAGGAAGGAAGGAAGGAAGGAAGGAAGGGAGGAAGGAAGCGAGGAAGGAAGCGAGGAAGCGAGGAAGGAAGCGAGGAAGCAAGGAAGGAAGCGAGGAAGCGAGGAAGCAAGGAAGGAAGCAAGGAAGGAAGCAAGGAAGGAAGGAAGGAAGCAAGGAAGCAAGGAAGGAAGGAAGAGCTCGGCTTATCCTGTGATACAAAGCGAACCAAGCAAAAGTAGCCTGTGTGATTCTGCAGCTGTGAGAGCCTCCGTGCTAATGAACGAACTGTTAATGGACAGAAAGTGGGACACCAGACTTGTTTCCAGCAGCACCTCACTTGTCTCACTGCACCCTTCACAGGGAGAAGGGGCACTGCCCAGCACCTTGAGGTCCAGACTCAGTGCGGCTGATTGTTTGTTGCAATCTCTTGAGAAAAAACCTGCGGAATAACATTTTACATCCTCACAGATGGGCTCTTCCAACAAAGACTTGTGAGGTGCTATTGCAAGCTGCTTCCCAAGGGGAGGTCATGGAATGGCCTGGGTTGGAAAGGACCTTAAAGATCATCTCATTCCAACTGCTGTGGGCAGGGACACCTTCCACTATCCCAGGTTGCTCAGAGCCCCATCCAACCTGGCCTTGGACACTGCCAGGGATGGGGCAGCCACAGCTGATCTGGACACCCTGTGCCAGGGCCTCCCCACCCTCACAGTGAAGAATTAGTTCCCCATGTCCAATCTAAACCTCCTCTCTGTCAGTTAGAAGCCATTTCCCCTTGTCCTGACACTCCTGTGCAGTGGGTGTTCCCCACATTCTGCAGCAGGGGAAACCGAGGCACCACAGGCTCAAATCACTTGCCCAAAACAACACAGTAAAGCTGCAACAGCCCAGCAATAAAGCCCACGAGTTATGAGATAATGATAGGAACTGTCATTTTCTCATTATTTCACAGTTTGATGAGGGATAACACATTACAGAACAGCAGCTGTCCCTGTCATACTGCTAGCTTTCACTTTCTGGATGTGTGAACACTTTACTGAAGCAGTTGGGAAGTGCTGAGTTTTGTTTCTGTGTCCCATGCCTGTGTATTTTTCACACAAATGCCAGCTACAAGGTGTTGTCATAGTGGGGGCTGAGGGCAAAACACATATATTATAACACACTCAAGCTTGTTCAGTTCCTCTTTTTGTCAGTCTTCACAGCTTTTTTTGTGGTAGGTTTCTGCAAACACTGGAGGTTCCTGGGCAAAAAACATTCAGCCAGTGCACTTCCTCCATTGTACACATAAGCCTTTGTTGAGAATTAATTTCAGATTAGATTGTACAAGAATCCATGCACCAAATGCATACACACAGCCCAGCCAGGCAAAGGCAAGAGCACTCAAGGTGTTCAATCAATCACAAAAATCAGGCAGCATTTTCGACACAACACTTTCCGACCATGTAAAACCTGCTCCCCGTCCTTGGTGTGCCAGGGCACACAGGAGGTTTAATGCAGCTTTTGTCTGCTCTGCAGATCTGCCTTTCCCTTGACTACTGACAACGGCTCACCAGGCTAAACTAGGGTTTGCACTGGTGGGGTTTTGCTGTTGACTGTGAGTTTTAGTAAGAACCCTTGGCCAAATTAGTTCCTGGCAAAATTCTGACTTGCTCTGCAATGACGCAATCAGCTCCCTCCAAATCCTGTTATTGGTAGCTGTTCTGACACCTGTTTAAAAATCCCTGTTTTGATCACTTACAGCCAAAATCAATCCTGTGGTTCCCTTCTGGGGCTCTGCAGGAACCACTAATGTTTCAGGGTTGTACCAAAGGTGGGGCAGAAATCAAGCCAGCTCTGCATGTTCCTCCAACAGAGACACGAGATGGGGAAAAGAACAAAATACAGCAGCTCCTTGTGGATTTGGACATCAGTGGGAAACAAGCAGGGGAGAGCTGAATTTCTCACCCTGCCCCAGACAGGGGCATGCCTTGCTGCAATCTCGAATATCCTGTGCTCTGAACCGAGCGGACTGAATGTTCTTGCTTAGCTGATGGGTAGGAAAATGTGAGCCTTGTCTGATGCAGCAGGGACCTGACTGCATAACCCCCAAGGAAGCTATTGGGGTCAGGTTCGGAGCTGCAGCTTTCCTCTGAGCAGCAGGGATTCAGCTTCAAGGCATCAAATGAAAATGCACAGAGCTCGGTCCAGTGGAAGCCTCACATGCCTCATCTCTAGGGGCCTGTTCCTGGAATGGGGTAAGGAATGCCAAGCCCCACAGCTAGGCTGATTACCTGTCTGCAAGAGGAACATCAGGAAACTTGGAGTGAAAATAAATGGAACTTGTAGAAAATGAAACTCCAGAAGAGGCACAGCTGAAGAGGGCAGCGTGATGTGAGCGTGGACAACTCTGGAGTTCAGTGGCAGCTGAACAAAGGACTTTTACGTGACCCTTCAATTCCACTTAAATGCTGTTGTGGCCTCTAAATCATCTGTAACCCTCAGTCTCACCAGGACAATGAACTCCCTGGCTCTTCCTTTCTGCCCTTTGCATGGCTCCAAGTCCCCAACATAAGTCCCCTCCAGGGGGACCTGACACGGCACGAAATAGGCTTGACCCAACACCTGAAAATGCATTTTTTTACTAAACAAAGAGGTTCCTCGTCCTGTAGAAACTCAGAGCTTCTGCCCTCTTACAGATAACATGCATGAAGGTAAAATGCTGAGGCCACTGGCTAAGGAGTGCAAATGACTGGAGTCTGAAGTGTGGCAACCTACACCCCAACCTACCCAACAGGTTTTGGTTAATTGTAAAATAAATGAGCCCTGGCTTTAAAAATGCATTAACCCAAAACGCTGCTCCTCATTTACTTGAGAGAGCTTTTGTTTACTGGTATTGAAAGCACCGTATGGGAAACTTATTACAAGTGCCTATTCTTAGCTGAGCAAACGTCACAGCATTGTCACAGCAAAAAGGGATCTCTAAATGCCATTACTAAAGCCTGTTGCCTGAGATTCTGATCGTGCTGTGCTGGCACACGCCCAGAGATCCTTTCGGCCTTGAACACACAATTGGTGAGCTTTTCAAAGAGTCAGGCCAACACTGATCCCAAGCAAGCTCCCCAGTCTCAGAGGGAATGAGAAGGAAGGATGGTGCAAAGGTGTTTATAAATAGGACACGTCGGTGGGTCCCAACATATTTACAAATTCCATACAAAAAAGTATTTTCCATTTAGTCACTGTAGGATCTCTTGCTGACAATCCATAAAGTGGGCTGTGTAACTAATACAGGACACAGGATGAACTACAGATGTGACCTTTGAACTACACGCTGGGGTCTAAAGCAGATTAATCAGGTAACTTTGGGACACCTTTTAAAAGCAAGCTGTAACTCTGAGGGCTGCAGTTTGGGAAAACCCACACGTCAAAACATCTCCTTTCCTTGGTAAGTACTGAAATACGTGAACCACTAGCTTGAGGCCACTTTCAGCCAAACTTCCCCTCAGTTTTCCCATGTATAAAACAGGCAGAGTTACCTTGCATTGGGTTTTATGCTACAGACTCATATATAGGAGGGACAAAATGAAACTATGCCAGAACTATTTTGAGTCTCTTCATATGAGAAACAGATTGCAGAACAGGGTTTGGAGATTACTGTATGGCATATCCTATAGACAGTGATGTAATGCTGCAGGAACTAAGTGTGAGCTCTTTAATCCCAACACATATTTACACAAATGTCTTCTATTTCAAAACTGCCTCTAAATTATTTCAGGCAAGCAGAGAACGCTCCCTCCCCAAAGTGTTAAATTATGCACAGAAATTGCAACTCAGTTCCAGTAAAATGCTTATTCTGATGCTAGATTTATTTTCCCCTCCTGATTAATTGCATGTGCTGAAAAGACTGCAGAGTCCCCGACAACCTGAGGCCGTTTTACCGAACGCTGCTGAGGTCATGTAAAAAAGCTGCATAATGGGTAAGTCAGGCAGCTCTCATAACACACCACAAGGCTGGGGTGACACACCTTCTGTACACTCTGACACCTGGGTTCCTTTCCAGAGTACAGTCCTTTATGAAGGAGCAATTTTAGTCCACAGACTAATAAGGCAAGACAAGTTGCCCAGGTTGGAAACATGGGAGGAGCCCCTCAGAAGAATGTGGCTCTCAACACGCTGAATTAATAATTAACAAGACAGACAGAAGTACAGG
>VZTJ01005141.1:11028-55254 GCA_013397795.1 Orthonyx spaldingii | reverse complement strand
AAGAAAAGAATGAACTCATTGAGAGCCACATCTCCAGAAGGCCCAAATCCACCCTTGCAATGTTGCTGTGGAGAACTGTCCACTGAGTGTGACACCCACCCTGTCTGGGTTTCTGGCGTAAGTGAACAAGGCAGCCACCTTCCTCAGCACCTCCCCTGGGTTTATGTTTCCTGTGGGCTCCACTCAGCATATCCTCACTGCTGTGCTGTCAGGCAGACGGCAAGCCAAACTCCACCACACAAAGTCCAGGTTTTGTACTCTGACTCCTGCTCACAGGCTTTAACGCTCTTGTACTGATAGGCAGGACTCGAGCTGGTGGAAGGATCTGAAGATTAGTGCAATTTACAGGAAAAACTCAGCAAAACATACATTAAAGTAGCCTGAGTGCTACTACAAAAAAAAAAAGAAAAGAAATGAAGAGAAAGGTTTGAATACTGCTTTTTGTATGGGTATGATGCATTTTTGATCTAGGGGTGATTTTTTTCTTTTGGCTGTGAATTTATGTCATCTTCTGAATCTGGCTGTGCTAGTAAAATCTGTTACACCCCAAGCCCCTCTGCTGGATGTTGGCCTCTTCCAACTGCCTGTGGAGCAGTTCCAGTGAGCACTCCTCCTTTCCCTTCAGATGAGCTCAGACCCACTATTGCAACCATTCAAACCAGCCTGCCTGATTTTTGCCTGAAAAAATTTAGGATGTGCTCCCACAGACCAGTAGCTCACTGGGAATGGCAGTTTTCAGCCAAGAGACAATCATAACCAGAAAGCTGTATGTGAAAAGTGTCATCTTCCTACAGCCTTGCTGAAATAACCAGTCTGGGAAAGCAAATGTGGCAATTCTGGGAAAAAAAGTCTTACTTGTGCTGCCCAGCCTCATTCCCATCCCTGGAAGTGTTCAAGGCCGGACTAGATGTGGCTTTGAACAACCTGGTCTAGTGAAAGACGTCCCTGCCCATGGCAGGGGGTTGGAGTTAGATGGTCTTTAAGGTCCCTTCCAACCCAGGCCATTCTATGATTCTATGATCCTGCACCTTAGCCAGTGGCTTGTGGCCTCCAAAACAGGCAGTGTGTCCCCTTTTCCCTCCCCAGGGTGCCCCGTCTGGTCTTGCACTGCCTCTATTGCTCACCAAAACCACGCAGGAATTAGTTCAGCTCATTAGTCAAGCATAGAAGTAGTGATTTTTTTTTCAGTGATTTGCCTCAACATTAGTAGTCTTGTGCTGTGTGACTTCAGCCAGCTCTACCTGCGGACTGACAAGCAAGAGAGACAGTAAATGTGTGGAACAGAGCCATAGCACCCACCCTGGAGCCTGGTGGGGACAGCTGGGAGCAGGTCACCTCCCCTCTGCTGCCAAAGAGCCTTAGATCTGCACAGTCCCCACCAGATAGCTACAAACTCCAGAGAGCGCAGTTAATTTGTTGTGATCTAAGAGAATCAATATTAATTGGAAACGTCAGTGTAACAGTATCCCTGCCACAGCCCCAGAGTGCTTAATTCTACCAATACAGCACAAACCAGCAACTTGTGTGTTTAGACAGTCCCAGATTTCAACCTTTGTGGAATGTTTACAAAGAAGCAAAACTCAAAGGATTTTCCCCTTTATACATGTATATATGCACACATACCTCTCTATATATACACCTCTATACTGGTATAACTACATCGATTGCTATTCAATGTGTTTAGTAAAAGATCTTTATTGGCACAAGTCCCAGTGCGGACACAATTATGGGAAGCGAGGTTGTGCTGCTCTCAAAGCCATCAGCAGCCTGAGGCATTCACTAAGCTATTCCATTTTCATCAGGGCTAGTGATTTAAAAACAAACAAACAAACCAACCACAAGTGTATCAGAGGTTATAACTAGAATGAGACTTCAGTAGGACAACAGGTAGGCAAACACATGCAGGTGAGTGCCTGGGAGAGGGACAGGGGGACCTCAGCATCACTCCTGGATTCAGGCAGCTCACCAACAAGTACAAGTTCCTGCCAGAACACACCAGGGGCTGCTAAATTTCAACACAAGCCTTTCAGAAAGCCAGTTGCCCTCACAGGCTGCTCTGTCACAGATGGAGCTCGATTTCTCTGTGCCAGCACAGGTCCTGCCTCTCCACCTGACCCTGCCCTGCAGAACAAAAGCCTCCTGCTTGGCAGCCACAGGGGACAGCTATGCATGCCTTGCTGCCCAGCTCTATCCCATTTCTGCTGGGATGTGCATGAACCTCCTTCCTTGCCTTGCTCCCTGCTGATATCTGGTCGCTTTCAATTGGAAAGCAGCTCCTTTCTTTGTACACACTGAGTAGAGAGGTGGGGATTTAGGAATCCTTTATATTCCTGACCAATGTGAGCATGCAGATGGTATTTGCTATTGACGCCTCACAGTCAGTTTAACTCCACTCTTTGTGGATTTGTGCATTCATTTATTATGGAATATAATCCAGAGCATGAAAAAAGTACAGAATTACTGGCATCTATTTAATGCACTGGTCATACATTGCTATGTAAACTTTCCTATATTCAGGGATTCCCAACTGATTTAACTACAGAAGGCAGTAAAACTTACAGCTTTAAAATTGCACACAAACATTGCAGTTGATTCTCAAGCAGATGCCAACAAAAGTGCAGTTAGGAAAACAGAGGAAAAACACCAACCAAACAAAACCAGGTCACTTGAAGCACATTCCAGCTACGAAATACATTTCTCCCTCTCTCCCACTGTGGCAGCTTGAGCATTCCAGAAACCCCTTGTAAAATGCACTTACCCATCACAATACTTTAGCACACAGTTCCTTCAAGGGCCTGAGCCACATGCTCTTAAAATTACTATTCTAGTAAGTCTCTGCACTGATTGAATGGGCATTAGTTGTAATTTTAAATGTTCAACAAGAATGAGTCATTTGTTTCCTTTTCTACTGATTTACTCCCAATATCTCGCCCTTTCCCAGATCTATTATGGTTTCATCCTGGAAACCACTGTCAGGCTCTAATAGACAAGGGGTCAAGTCAATCTGTGCCCTTGCAGCACCATCAAAGCAGAGTGCTGGCAAGAAATTGGCAGCAGGGACATGAAGCTTCCCAAAGCCCTGCTGGCAGCCAGCTCTCAACACACGGGTAGGCTTTGGGGCTGCTGTGGGGTTTTCTTCTTTTTCTGGTTTGTGGGAAATCTTAATAAAAGCCGGGGGAAAACTTTTCAGTCTGCCTCTGCTGTGCCAAGCAGTAAGAGTTGGAGCAGTTCCTCTTCCCGTCCACATTCACATCCTTCTCTTAGTTATGTGTAGTGTGGTGGGCTGCCACACCTGAAGGATGGGAGGGCATCCAGAGGGACCTGGAGAGGATCGAGCTATGGGTCATGGGAATGTCATGGGGTTTAACAAGACCAAGTGCTGGTGCTGCACCTGGGTCAGGACAATCCCTGTGATCAGTCCAAGCTGGGGGGTTGGAAAGAGATGGGCTTTAAGGTCCCTTCCAATCCGGGCCATTCTGTGATACCGCAGCAAAGCGACCAAGCTACCTTGCCAACACCTTAGGGAGGTTTAGGTTGGATATGAAGAAAAGGTTTTTCCCCTAGAGGGTGGCTGGGCACTGTCCAGGCTCTCCAGGGAATGGGCACGGCCCCAAGGCTGCCAGAGCTCCAGGAGAGTTTGGACACTGCTCTCAGGGGCAGGATGGGATTTGTGGGATGTCCTGAGCAGGGTCAGGGGTTGGACTGGATAATCCCTGCGCGTTCCCCTTCGATCTCTGCACATTTTGTGATTCTTTGATGTGATGTTTTTCTTTAAAACAGCAGCGAAGACATTTGCAATTCTTATTTACAGAATCAGCGCTCAGCTGTGCTGTGGGAAGGAGAGAGAAGCACAGGTATCAACCAGATGAAAGGCTATGTACGAAAACCTGTAATACACCCAGAAACAGCAGGCTGGGGTTCCAAATGAAGGGGGAAACGCTGCTGATTTCAGTAGCACTGCAAGTTGTATGACAAATGACAAATGCAACTTATGGAGACACAAGGCTGCTGTTTTGGTCAGAAAACCCCTGGGTGCCTGTTCTGGAGAGGCTGAGAGTGAGCTGGCGAGTCGGGCTTTGATCACCAGAGCAGGCTACAAAATCCTGCTGCCCTGGCAGCGCCTCGGATTATGGCATCTGACACACCTGCAGATGCCGGGACACCTCCGCCAGCCCTGGAGCATCACCGTGTCTCCCTTCCAGCCCTCACCGCCGAACCTTTGTCAGGCGCGGGGGCGGCAGAAAAGCCTTTCCGGCGTGCTGAGCTCTGGCAGGAGAGAATGAGAGGGAGGCAGGGTGAAGGCGACACCACCGCCGCTCGGCAGAAGCTCTGGCGAGCGCTGCATGGCCGGCAGGCCGGTGCCGGGAGGACGGAGCGGTGCCGCTGCCGAGGATCCCGGCCGGGACGCGGCTCCAGCCGGGAGCGGCTCGCGCGGCTCCTTAAATAGCGGCTATAAATACAACGCCGGCCGCGCGCTCCCATTGGCTGAGCCGCGGGACAGATTTGCATAAGGGGGCGTGGTCGGCGGGCGCGGGGCGGGGCCAGCGGCGCGGTTTGCCCGGCGGGGCCGCAGCGCTCCCCAGCGGCCGGACGGGGGAGCGCATCGGGACCGCCCGATGCCCCCACCCCGCGATCCCCCATTCCGGGGGGGGGATGCTTTATCCTGCCCTGCCTTGCACTGCTCTCCACCCTTCGGTCCATGTCCTTGTTCCCAAGGCCACTCTCAGCACCTTGGAAAAGTTATTATTGAAAACTGAATGAGAAGACTCTAAGGTTCACAAAATCTTCCCCACCTCACAGGATCTGGGTGCATGCAAATTGCGTAAAAACTACCCGTAAATTGGTGGGTTGTATTTTGCTTCTTCACCCAAAAGCACTGTTAAAATACATTCTATATATTGGATGATAACCATAATTAATGCACCGAACCATTTAGCAAGGAAATAATAAAGGGTATGAAAGGTTTGCTATAAAACCGTGAGCCTCAGCACAGGAATTGAAGTGTTACTTGTGACAAGCAAAGTCTTTACCATGTAGGCTAGAAAACATCTTCTCCAGTTTAGGTGCAGGTCATAAAAGAGTGTCATGGAAACGAATCTTGGTTTCAGGTGCTGATAAAAGGGTGTGGGAAAGGAGACTAAATCTGTGAGTGTCAGGACCAAAAGGGAGGATAAATTGTAAGATCTTATCTCCCCACTCTGATGCTGATGCCCAACCAGTGCTGTCCCCTGCCTTGGAGAGGATTCAGATACAGCCCGCAAGCAGCAGGTCCTTGTGATGTGCTCCTGGAATTAAGTGGGGCGGGAAAGACAAATAAGGCCCTTGGAACTGTAGATATCAGTGGTGTGTCACACCAGGGTCAATAATGACAATGCAAACCACAGCCAGGCACAGAGCAGTGGAGCAGGCAGAGCCTGGGAGGTCACTCCAAGCTGGCCTGGGGCTGGACCAGCTGGGTGGGAGAGTAGAGCCAAGTTCCAGGCCAGGCTGGATAGGGCTCTGAGCAACCTGGGATAGTGGAAGGTGTCCCTGCCCACAGCAGGGGGTTGGAACGAGATGATCTTTATGGGCCCTTCCAGCCCAAACCAGTCTATGATTAAAAAAATATTAAAGCAGGATGCCCTGAGCACCTGCTTCCTGCAGAGCTGCACTTTGCAGAATCCACTGCTATGTATTCACTGGAATTGTCCAAAAATTCCTGAGAACACAGCTCCCCTGTGGAAGAGTTGCCAGGCAAAAAAACTGCACGGTGCTTTGTGGGAGCAAGATTTTGCTCTCTCATATCCCAAGGGGCTGTTCAGAGAGCTCCTTTAGGTCTGTTATCATTGCTGGAAGCTGAATGTCTTATTTCAAATGAGGCCAAATTAAGAACGAGGACTGCTGTTGAGCTTTTGCTGACTCACCCTGAAAAAATATTAGAAAATATTCATATTTCTTGGCATGAAAATCTGGAATTTCGACAGCTCCTGGAATTTACAGAGTTGCACCGGTTCTTCAGCAAGACACGGACCTTCCCTGCTTTGCCAGCAGGAGGAAGAATCTCTTGGGCAAACAGGAGAGAGATTTCCCATGCCCTGCAGCAGCCACAGGGCCTTACCTCAAGCCCAGCTGACCCCAGAGCCCATCCACACTGAATGCATGACCTTTCCCAAACCTTTGATCTGTGAGGCCTCCAAATTCCTGCCGTGCCTCCAGACTTGTGTTGCACCCGCCACAGCACATCCCAACCTCACCTAAACAAGGGGATTCACACAAATGGTGACTCAGGGGCAAGCAGCTTCTTTAGGCAGAGTCCAGACCTGCAGACTGCTGCTTCAAAGGCAGCAGACAAAATCAAAAGCCTGAGTATTTCTTAGGATACAAAATACCCTTTTTGTTTAGTAACAGCTCAGCAGTGCAGCTTGGAGGTGGAAATATATGGGGATTGATCTCAAGGCTCATGGTTGTTTTTCTTAGACCTATGGCACTCTGAGTCATATGATTATAACAGACTCTCAACTCTAATTACAGAAAAGAAAGAGTTTCTGCATCTCATGACTGTGCAGGAAGATGCATTGTGGCAGCTGTAAAGGAGACACACGTAGGGAGAGAGAGAGAAGACAAACCAAAACGCAAAGCAAGCCAGAATCTGTTATATGAACAGCAACCTGAGGTTTCTGAGCTCTTGGCATCAGCTGTGCCTCATCCAGCTCCGAAGGCCAGTGCTGTGAGTGGGGGAATTGCAGCTCCTGTAGGAGTTACCCTGCTCCTACTGAACAGGCACAACAATGTTTGCCCACACGCTGGTTTCCCCAGGAATTCTGCTTGAGCTGAGGTGACCTAGATCTGCCTGAGAGCCTAATATATTCCTGAGTGCAAACATAAATACACTCTGTTTCTGCATCTAATTTTTGAGCAGCTCTAATTAAGCTTAGCTTTGTTTAAACACATCCAGAGCTCCCTTGGTATTTGGCCTTCAGTGTGAAGACTCTTTGCCATTCACAAGAAGAGCTGGGCCATAAATGACAGTGAATGGCAGCTACTCCTGCATCCCTGGTTGCTGCTGGTGGAACTTGGGGGTTCTGCTTCTGCTGCAGCCCCAGTGACTCATCTGAGCCTGATGGGCTCTCACAGGGGTTGTATGCTGAGGGCAAGGGAAGGGAATACAGGGTGAAACTGCTGAGACTCACAGCCTGCAGGTCTCAGTTGTCACGTTAACTCATGTTTCATGGCTCTCTTGCGTTTGTGTGCCAGAGAAAAGCAGGGAATGCACTCACAACCCAACATACAGTTGGGTTGTGGTGTAAATAACAGTTAAAATGGGCAGTTCATGTTTCTCCCTCTCTCCTGGTTTTCCCATTTCAGATGGCAAAGAGTCCAGACTTTTAAAATCCTCCTTTTGTTCTCTTTTTGCTTGCAAGAATAATCCATTCCTGGTCTCCATCCCCAAGAAATTACATTGATTTGTAAGGGACTCAGACAGATACATCTGTAGATTGGACTTTGTAAAGGGCTGCAGGCCAGACCTTCCCCTGTTCTGGCAATGTGCCATAACCTCTACCAGACTCACCCCCACTACCCCTCTAAACCTGCCCATCTCTCCGCTTCCAAACCACCAAACTTAGCTCCTTATGGGGCCAAAGACTGGGCAGGTCCCAAAAGGTGCAGCCCTGAGGCAGGGATGGGTGGCAAAATCTGCTCAGCACAGGGACCTTCCCAGCCCACTGCCCCACAACGTCCCACCACTATGGGCCAGCTGGCTGCTTGCACTGGGCCTCGAGTCTCCTTCACCTCTGAGATGTCCCACATGCCTAAGGGTGGTAGTGCTGTGGCTGGATTTGAATCCTTCTATCCCAGTGCTCCCTGTGCATAACAAGGAGGTGCATTTTTGTTTCTTGAGCACTGACCCTCTACCCCAGCAGTAAAAGCCAATCTGGCTGAGCAGAGCAGGTTAAGAAGGGGGAGTTGCTCTTGTGTAGCTGCCCTTTCCCTGCTTTGCTGCTTGCTGATGTCAAAGCTCCAGAAGTTGAAACCTTTTAGAGCAGCACCACCATGGTACCCGTGGAGCTGCACTGCCTCACCAGCTGAAACCTACTCACAGCACAGCTCCGTTTGCTCTTTCTCCCACAACACCAATTGGTTGGTGTAATGAAACACTTCTTGTGTTGTAATCAAAACTGACTTATGTGGTGCCATCAGCAAGGCAGTCTTATCACTTTGCCTGTGCTATATGCACATCCAGAGATGCCAGTTTTCCTCCAAAAGGCAAATAGAACTGGAACCTGATGATGAGAAAGGGCAAGCATTAGGGTAGGAAGGTCTTGTTGCGTTAATAAATTTAAAGTACCAAACGATAACACATTTTACAGTCACCCATTCTACTGCAAAGTTGCTATGAAGTACTTCAAAGGCTGACTGCTCACCCATTTTAAACCACAATAAATGACCACACAAGAGGGAGTGCCATAAAGACTCATATCTGTGATCTGTAAGTGTTCACACTGTGCAGCCAGCCAAGTCCTATCAAATCCTATATTCCTTTTGGCATTTCTACACTGTTCAATGCTCTTGTGAGTGCCAGGCTATCCTGAACTTTATTACATACGGCTTTGAACATTTCATCAAGTCCTTCTCATGCTGGAACAATAAATAACCAGTCCTAACTAGGCACAACTCTGGAAAATTAAAATTGCACTGACTTGAAAAATTAGCCCCTGATAGCAAGACTTCAGCAGCTGGACCAGTGGGACTGTGCAGACCAGCCAGGGAAACACTGAAGCTGGTGGTGGGAAGGATTTAGCTGCTTGAGGCAGAGGTGTCTTGTGCTATTTTAGTCATGTGTGTGTGTCGTGCCCAGCCCTTCCCTGCCAGTCCAGAAGGGCGTGGGACTCTCAGGGGCTGTGTGTCAGATGTGCCAGGCCCATACGGGTATTTGGGGCACTGTGGGATGTATAAACCAGCCAGCCAGGGGCTGGGCAGGGTAAGCAAATGTGCTTAAAATAGCACTGCATGACTACATTTAGGCAAATGAACGTTGCCTTGGCACGTCTGAAACCCTGCCCTGTGCTGTCATTCCGGTACCTGATGCAAGGCAGGGGGGAAACTTGGTCTCTTGGGCTACACAGATCACACTGATGCAGTGCCTAGAGAAAACCGAGGTGGGGAAGGAATGATAAGTTAGGAAACTGAAAGGGTGAGGTCACATCTTTGGGCTTGAGGGTTTTGATTCCCTCTCGGTTGTGCCCTCTGGTACCTACCCACAACAGGATCCTGACCACAGCTGGCTCCTGCAGCAATCTCCTGCAAGCTGGAAGGTGCAGGTGGGGTGTGTGCCTCACAGCTGACTCCATGGACTGCAGAGGTCCGAGGGCATCCTGCAAAGGAGAAGAGAAGCAAGGCCTCATCAGCGCTGGGGGAACTTGCTGTGAGCTCAGAGCAAAGAGGCTTCTCCCCGCTGGAATCATCTGCTGCAGCCAAGGAGGGAAAAAAGTCATCTTTGTATACAGTCTTTATAAATAAGTAGGTTACACCGAGCTTGTCACTAAGTCATGCTGCTGTCATCCAGGGAAGCAGCTCAGCCAGGCTCTGAACTCTGGCTGCCCGGCAGGATTACATGGAGACAGCTCAGCTGGAGGGGCTGGATTCAGCCACACCACACAACTCCACTGCAAGATCCTCTGGAAATAGTGCAGAACTGTAAATTTGCCATCTTTTCTGGGCTTGGAGAGACAAGTCTTGCAGTGCCCAACACCCCTGCCACATTTCCCATCCATTTGTGATCAGGCAGGATCACGCATCCCTGTAGCACAGGAAGGCTCTCCCCAGGCAGCCTGTGTAGTTTGCCGGGGGAAGGGGACAATAATTTAAGCTTTTGCCTCATTTATAACTGAGCAGAGCATCACTTCAGTCTCTCCTCTTGCTTCCGGTGATGATATCTGCTCCAGTAAACCAAAGAGAGTCCGGGCATGGCCTCAAGCAGCAACACAGAGCCCTACGTGGTTTTTAAGTGTGAGCACATTCCCTGCCACTATTTTGGTCCCTGGCACCCTGGGCTGTCCCAGCTGGCAGCCCTGGGGCTGGTCCTGACCGTGGAATGGGTGAGTTTACCCTGTCGTGGGGAGAAAATGAGGTCAGCCCTGGGGACATGAGCTGGGCTCTGGGCATGTTTGCCTGATCTCAGAGAACAGGCCCTGGCCAATTGCCCACTGCTGCAGTTACTGCCAACATGAATGGACTCTTTCGCTCAGGAAACCACAGCAGTGGTGCCATGTGCCACAAGAGTTACCAGTTAAGAGTTAATAGATGCCATCTTTTCGTCTGCTGAGCTGATCTCAGGGGCTGCCACTCAATTTGCAGGTTTTCTGCGGGAAGAAGAACACCCCTGACCTCTGCATTGGCAAATGCTTGGCACAGATGCTTCCACAGGACGTAACTGCATCCTTAGAAAGGCCTCGTTGTGCTGGTGTGTGAACTGGCTTCTGAAGGCAAGGTACAGAGCTGCAGACAGGCAGATGAGAGAGATGGAGCTCGTGCTGGGTCCGGGAGCTGCAGCAGGTAAACCTCTCCTGCAGCCTTTCCCCACTGAAGTGCTAATGCAGAGCAGAGCAGAGCTTTCAAGCAGTGCCTCCGGCTGCTCAGCACTGTCAGCTCGCCGGCATCCCAAAGGCATTTTCCCAAAACTGCTGAGGAAGCACTATGTGTCCCAGAAAAAAAGTCCTCAAAACTTCCATGAAAGTTTAGCTTAACACTTTACGTTGCAAATTCCAGCTCACAGCTGGTGGAGAGACAGCCCTGCCCACATCCCTGAGGTCCCAGCATAAACAGAGGACGACTAACACACCCCACACTGGCCTGGGCTCTGCCTTCAGCCCGTGTTCGAGGCTGTATCTCAGGGGACTCTGAGGGAGCAGGCGGCCATCCTTTGGCATCCTACACAGCCTAAGCAGGCCCAGTCCTTTCCTATACCTCACACCAGGTCTAGAGAATTGCCTTGTACGACCCAGGCAGGAGTCTGTGTGGGTTGAAAATGTTTCTCCTCCTGAGAGAGGCACTTTTAGATGTAGGATCTGTGGCTCTGGCTGCATCTGAGTGATGTTTCCTGCCCCAACTGCTCATGGCCAGAGAGCTCCTGGCTGCAGCCTGGGCTGTTGGCCCTGCATCCAAATGCAGCCTCAGGGAGATGGTTTTTGGCATCCCATTGTGACTGTGCTTTTTCCTCAGCCACCACAGACCTTTCCTGCAGGCCATTTTGATGCTTTTGGAAGACAGCATGTCTAAAATACAAACACACAGCTATGACAGCTTTGAGCTTAGTGAAAGATCACAGCACACCTTTGCAAAGAGTTAAATTTGCAGCCATGAAAAAACAAAAGCAGCAGTCTAAGCAGGCTTACTTAGGGCTCAAAAAGCAACCTGACATTTGAAATCTGCCAGGTATTTTCAGAAGTCTGCCTCTGTCAACATCACCACTACCTATGGAGTCACTTTGAGTCAGTGCTTATGTTCTACATTGCCATTTTCCCCCAGCACAACCACTGTGTATCAGTGGGGATGTCACAAAATGCCCTTTGAAGGCTGGAAAGTAAGCATGAAGGGTTAGGAAGCCAGGAAAAATCAGGTGCAAAGCTCCCATGGCATTTGGACAGCAAAGCTTTGGACACCCACCCAAAGCCAGGTTGTTATCCTCACAGTACCTTGCTAGTTCTCAAAGCATCAAATTAAAGATGAACCCTGCTGCATCCCTAAGGAACTGGCACTGGGTATGTAGCAAACAGATAAGGATGGCTAGAAGTTTCCAGGACACTAAAGAAGTACCACCTATTTTCCCTGGAATTCAGATTATCCATTACATGCTAGTGATAATTTTGCATCTTACCTAACAGGTGGTCTATTAAGGTTTCTTGGCTGTAGTTGCAGAAACAGTACTTCTAGGCTTTGCCAGCAGCATTTTTCATGGCTGGCAAGGTAATTTATTTGTGTCTTAAATACTTGTAATTAGACTGTCTTACATAGAACAGTGAGGAACAAAACAGACTTCAGTAGCACACAGATAAATAATTCAAAAGGCATTCCTTAAAAGAAGCATTTGTTTTTCCTCTCTGTTCCCATTGTCACTTGGAGTTCCTTGATCTAAAAGCTGGGATCAGTCTCCCTGGGGTTTGCAGGTCACATAGCTGTCACCCCTCCCGGGAAGTTGGAAAGTTCAGAGAAAACCAAAGCATTTAAGAGGGAAAAAAGTTCTGTAATGTCAGCTTCTCTATTCTGGAGAGCTGGCTCCCAGCTGCTGCCTCTCCAATAAGTACTCCACCCAGTCCTCAGATAATAATCACAAGCTATTTTGCCAGCTCTGTTTCCTTCTACATTTTTGCTGTTAACTCCATCAGCTGAATTGATAGCATTTATGGCTCAAGAGCACAGAGACTTACAGAGCAAAACGTTGTTATTTGTGTTCTGGGTGATAAGAAACATTGTCCCTTGTCCTGCAAACTACACAAGCACGTGCAAAACTTAGTTTCAAGGAGAAAGAGTAAAGTTAAGCAGGGGTCTTGAAAAACCAGGGTCAAAAATGCATGGGGTGCTTTGCCAGGGTGAGACAATTTCCTAAATGGATGTGGGTATTTGTAATGTCACGTTCGTAGGAAAAAACACTGCCATGCCCTGCCCTTCAGGCTGGCCCTGGGGGAGGAGCAGCTCTGCTGTCCAAGGGCTCAACTCTCCTGCTTCCACTTAGGCAAAAATCCCACGGAGAGCAAGAGCTGGGATGGCAGAGTGGAAGCTGCAAAACTGGGTTCAGATTGGCACCTGGTCAAAAGCTAGGAATGTTCAGTGATAAAATGTTTTTCTTTTTCACAGCATGCATCAGTTTCTGAAGCATATTTTAGTTTTCAAAAGTGCCATTTTCTCCCTCCGTTGCTCACAGTTTCCCTCTCACACAGAACTATTTAGCAGCACCAAACATGTATATTTGCATGTGCAAACTTCAGCAGCACATTAAAGAGACACTGCCCAAAACACTTCAGTCCTCATGAAGTGAGACTCAGAGTGTCTGACATGGAAAGTTTGTATTACCTTAAGCTTGAATAATTCACTCCATCTGCCACAGAGACCTAATAAAACTCCTTTTGCTGGACTGGTTTTCTCTAAGGCTGCTCTTCATCTGTGCAGGTCTCTAGGGTTGGTTTTCCTGGCCATATTTCCTGCACACAGACAGCATCCATACTCAGGACCTGGTATTTCCCAGCAAAATCACCCTCATGAACTCCAGGAGGGTTTTCTCACTCACCTGCTCACGTGACACCGCTTCAAAACATCAGCTCTTGTGTCTCAGCATACAACTCACGTCTGCAGGGACTTGTGAAGCTGGGGAGATGCACACATTTTCCCAAGGGATCAAAGAGCACTTCAGCCAGTACACCAAGGAAACAGCTGAGAGAGGGTTATTGTGCACATAGAATATGTCCCCACCAGGCTGAGGGCTTCCCTCAAAGTCCACTACAGAGCTCAGCGTACTTCATCACTCACAAGGGTTTTCTTGGGGTCTCAGTTGTCCAGATAGAGCAGAAGCCCTCAGTGCCCTGCAACAAGTCCATGCCCAGCTGGCCAGGCTTACCCTGCAATAGAAACCCTTTTTTTCAAAGACACCTGTACATTTCACTGACCCATCCCCACTTCCTATTTTGTCCTTTCCCTGGCATTCAGTCCTGAGAAAACTAATTCAGCTTGGGCAGTGGCCATCTCCAAATCCAAGAGCTTTCCCTCTGCACAGAAAATCATCTGTGTTCAAGAGCCTTCCATTGCATGCCACCATGTTAAGTGAAGGTATTTCCAGCCCCCAGCCCTCATCTCCACTTCAATGTGGCAGGGAAATAGGGATGAGAAGGTAGGGCAGGCCTCCAGACAGGGTTGTTGTGCTGCCACAGGTGTGCTGAGAGAGGCCCTGGGGTCACAGAATCATACAGCCATGGAGCAGCCTGGCTTGGAAGGAACATTAAAGATCATCCAGTTCCACCCCCTGCCATGGGCAGGGACACCTTCCACTATCCCAGGTTGCTCCTTGCACACTTCCAGGGATGGGGCATCCACAGTTTCTCTTGACAGACTTCACGTACCTGTGTGGCCAAAATCTTCTCAACACCCAGCAAATGACAGCAGTTGCCAAATGGGGAGAGGGGAACTCTGCTGGCTGCAGACAATTGGTGATGGTAATTTTCAGCAATGCAGACATGGGGAAGCTGTCCTAACCCTCTGCTCAGGGTGACAGCTCTCCAGGCTATGTTCTGCCAGCTTTATTTATCCTGATGTCGATGGGAACAGTCAGGGGCTGGAGCGATAATTGCTGCAGGTCGATGACAAAGGCTGGCACGCAGGGGTGACCACAGAGTTACAATTTCTCCTCACTGAGCTGACAGAAGTAGCTCAGATGTCTCTGTTAAGCTCCCATTTATGGGATGGTTTGGCTGAGCACTGTCTGCTTCATCATATTGCTCAGTTAGTCCTGGTTTCATATAGCACTGCTTTCTAGAAGCTACTGCAAAGATGAGAGTTCCCAGTGGGAAAAAGTTGATTACAGTAAAATCAGCAGCATTTTGCCATTAATTTCATGGCAGTAGGAGTTGACCAGAGAAAAAAAAATCTCTACAAATCTTTGAGTATTTTGATTCCATGAAGAGCATGCAACCAGAAAAAGACGTTGCTCAAGAAAAGTGTCTGTGAACCAAAGGGAGCTCAGCTAAAACTGGGATATGAGAGTCTGAACAAACTCAGCACAACCAGTATCTGCCAGGATGATTTGCAGGCAGGAAGTTCCAAGATAATTGTTTGGGCAAGAAACAGAATTCTGGGCTCCATTCATGAGCTAGATAATCAATATGGGCTGAGGCTAAACCCCACAGCTTTTCTAAGGCTAGGCTATTTCTTGCTTCATATTGTTAGGCACACGAGACAGAGCTGACTCGGATTTACAGAATCTTGGCTCAGCCACAGTAAGCATTAGCATGACTTCCGAGGATGAGCATGTTCTCAGTTAAGGCCCCTTCAGGAATTGGGTCTTTTCACGGAATTTTAAAAGCCCAGTTCTAGTGGAGATGCAGCGTTCATTTCCACCACAGCATCACTGGTGCATTATGTGGGACAGTATAAGATTACATCCAGGGCATACTGGGGTTTTAGAGTTTTTCCTTATTTCAGCCCTAAAGCTCAATCAGCCCAGGCAAATCCTGGAACTGTTGCCCCCTCTGCATGCGTGCTGCTCCTGCCTGTGGTCAGGCTTTCCAGCATCAGGAGCCTCAGCAGCTTTCATCAGGCACCCGAGTTCGTGCAGAAAAATCCCTTCCAAAGTGGTTTTCCCTGTGCTGCACTGCTGAAATGCAGCTGACTGGAGAGAGGCTGGATGCAATGCAGACACACCACAGAGCAGTTCTGAATTTGAAGGGAAGAATAGCTTCTCCCAATAAAAACTCCAAAGGGAATTGAGGCAGTGATTTCGGCAACAGCAAGGATAAAAAGTGGTTTTTTCTCTGGGAGGGTTTTCTGGAGAGTTCTTGGATGGCACTGGGAACTTAGTACAGTTTTCCACCTTATCCAAAAGATGGCACTGTGAACATTGCAGCCAGGCTCTGCTGCTGCCCGGGTCTGGCCCTGCTCTGTTCCTGGGGGCTGATCTCACAGCCCACCCTGCTGTGGTACCCAGCCTTTTTGCAGCATTTTCCATAGCTCGTTGTCTTTGTCCCAAAAAAAAAAGGAGTAAATCAGAGCCTGACTAGGTTCAGGCAGTGTTTGATTCCTCTAAAATCCAATTCCTCAGGTTTTGGAGCAGCTTTGTGTTTTAAAGTGAGATGGGGTACAGGGATAAACAAGAGCGGGATGAGGGGGAGAGGAGATGAGAACTCGTGAGAAGGAGCAGATGAAAACCCAGGGGTAGGACTTGTGACAACAGTGGGAGAGAAGAGCAAAGTGAAGGAAGGAAGGTGACAGGGCCCCTTCTTTGCTCACCATGAGAATTACCTGGCTTAACACCTGGGGGGGACATCTGTGACTGCCCAGAGCAGGATGGGGCTCCCTCTTGGTGAGTGCAGCTCCAGCCTTGCACTCAGACTGCGTCCCAGCGAGAGACCTTTGTAGAGAGATATGAAAATAATGCATCAGATTTTCAGGCAAGCACAGGAACATCACACAGGAGTGCTGGACAGGAAGTGAGAAATTTTTCATTAGCTTGAAACTACAGAAGTTTAATTATACTTACATGACTTTCAATCCAATTTGTAACTTTTATGATGACCCCTGAGGATCATCAGTTTGAGTTTAATTGACCTATTTGCAACCAAGCCAGTTTGTTCCTACAGCAGGGGACACCTTTTTTATAGATTTCAATTCAGTGATCCAAGCTTCTGAGGCCAAAGGGACCATTAGATCATGTAGTCTGGCTTCTTGCATATGAACTTTCATCCAGATATTCTTCTGAGCTGCAAAAGATGTGCCTGGCAAAAGCCTGCATCCCAAAAAGGAGTTCAGTCTGGACCAGTGTTCCCAGGGACGGGCATTTCCCTCAATCTGTTGTTTCTGTGGGTAATAAGTAATTTTGAGATTTAAATGTAAGCGTTATCAGGATCTTGGTCATCCAAGATATTGCCTGATCCCAAAATGTTTAATGAACGGTGCCTGACAGACCTGCTATTAATTCTTTAAAGCAAAATCTTTAAAATATAAATTGGATTGTGAAGAATTTAGGAAATGTTAATTTTGCCAAGTGGTCTGATTAGCTCCAGATCCAGGCGGAGCAGCCTAAACAGCAGGAGTCATCAGTTGTTCCCTCAGCTTTAACTTACATTCTTGTGAAAACCAAAGCCCTTCTGAGCAATGGCATGTGTTTTACAAAACTCAGTTTTTGAGTTATCATTTGGAAGCTGTGACTGGGAAATGCCCCTGTAAGACACCACAGATGGCTCTTTCCGTGCCCTGCTTGGCAGATGTGCAGGAAAATTACACTGGAAAGTTGGCTCTCAGCTGGGCTTTGCAGCGAGGTGCTAAATGCATGTGCTGTAACACTTTGTGATGACATGCTTTGGGGGTTTTTTGTTGTTTTTTTTTTATTACGTTTCATTGCCAAATTACAAACCCAGTTGCTGGTTGGAAGCTCAAAATCTCCTATCTTTACAAAAAAGGGAGCGGTGAACTGATGTCTCCCAGCCTGAGATGTGGTACTGCCTTCTGGGGTGCAGCTCTCCCTGTGGGCACAGGCACTGCTCTCCCTGGTCTAACAAAATCTCCACAGTCCCTCCAAGCTCCCTTTAATCCTCGTTCCTCTTGCTTTAACCCCTGGCCGCCTTCCCCACTCCCAACACCATCGCCTCTTCTCTATGGCTTTTTTCTGCAGCTCTCCAGGACAGCCTCTTCCCTCATGACTGGGGGCTGAAGGAGAGGAGGATTTCCTTCGTCACCGGTCCCCATCTAACTGGGAACCAGATGCCATGAAATAACTTTTAATAAGGCAAAATACTCACCTGTCAATTTGAGACACAGCAGAACACAGCCAGGGTCTGCATGCTCCGACACCGGGCTTCTCTTCACGACTGTGGTCAAACTCCTCACAAATATAAGCATTGCAACAGCCCTGCAACATGTCCAAAAGTCTGTCCAGGGAGCTGGGAGAATCCTCTCTTCCCAAAACTGAAGCCTCCAGCACACACACGGGGCACGCAGGGCTGGGCCATCCTGGTGACAAGCAGTTTATGTCTTTGCAGTTGCCTGGGCATCAGGGCTTTGCCACAGACAAGGGGCTCCTTCTCCGTTGGGCTTCCACTCCTTCCAGCACTGAGGCATGCTGCTGTTTCCCAGCGATTCAGGCAATTTGGGGAGCACTGGCTGACTTTTGATGCTATTTAGGCCAGGCTGGATGGAGCTGTGAGCAGCCTGGTCTAGGGGAAGGTGTCCCTGCTCGTAGCATGGGGTTGGAACTGGAGAATCTTTAAGGTCCTTTCAACCCAACCTATTCTTTGATTCCGTGACTCTGTGATTCTGTGATTCTATGATTATTCTTATTACAGTTATTTGACCAAGAGAAGCAAGAAACTGGGCTCATCAAAAATCTGAGGGCAAGGCACATCACACCTGCTGGCCACAGGACAGTGAAGCCCTGCAAACCCTGATGAGCCAGTCTCCAGCAAAGGTAAGGTCTCAGCTCTTTGGAGCAGAAATGAGGAATGCTGTCACTAAAAGGAACTGCAAAGGGAATTTTAAATTAAATCGGGATTTTAAAATTTAACGGCATTTAAATTTTAAATAGTCCAGCTCTCGGCAAAATGAAAGCAGTATTTCTGTTCCAATGTGGAACGGGCCAGATCCTCTGCAGCTCTAAGTTGGTGGCCCTCTCTGCTGGAATCGGAGGGACTTAATTGATTTGTAGCAGCTGAGGGTCTGCCAGCTCAGGCTCTGTCCTGGAAACACACCACTCCAATCTGGCTGGCAGTGCAGCCTTGATGTTTCATTAATTCACAAGAAAGCTCCTGCCAGGACAGCCACATGTGGCTGAAAAAAAGAAAGAAAATTACTCTAAAATTTGTTATCATCTGTCATGTTATTGAAGCTAATTTAAAAAACACTTCCCAGACTCCCAATCTCAAAGGACATTGTTTTTCTTTGTGTGTGTGTGTTAGGAAACCACCAGTCTCATTGTGTTTTTCAGGCTCTGTTTCTCTCAGGAGGGCAAGGGCAGGGAGTCAGTGAGGAGGAATGGGAAAGACCCTTCATGCCCTGCAGCACAGAAACAGTCCCCACACTCAGGGCTTTGTCCTTCAAAGTCTGACATGACTCATTGATAAAGGTTCCCACTGCTTCCTTTGGGAGATATTTAAAACCCCTTTTGGGCTTCAGTGTTGGGATGTTTTTCTTGATAGTCAGCCTAGACATTGCTCTGCTCCTTTCCTCCCATTGCCCCTGGCTGCACCTCGCCCCACCCTAAACAATTCCATTTCCCCTCCCTGTGTTGATACTGTCCCTGTGCGTATCAGAAAAGGAGGGGGTGAGTGACACAGGAATAACACAGAAACATGTTTTTAGTGTAGCCTGCAGAATAATTTCCAGCCAGAGTTGTCAAAGATTACTACAATTCATCATCTTTTGGGGAAAGAAGGAGGATAGGAGTGTAAGATGGCATCAGGGCTGTCTTAAGGATTTAACCATCTTCCACCTGCTGTCCATTCCCCTCAGGTCCCACCTCCACCTCTGGGAACTGGGCCTGGTGGTCCTTGCTCTTTTTAGCAAGCACATGGCTCACTGTAAAATGAACAGAAGCTAAAAGATCACTCTGGATGAGGCAGCATATGGAAAAAAAGGATTTAATGGCAATGTTATATCACAATCACAATCTGAAAAGTGCTTGAAACTCGTGTTTATCGACTTCTCTGCTGCAGTAACAGCCCGGCAAAATAAAAGGCAAGAAAAGCTGACAAATGCAGGGATACAAATGCAGTGCAAAGCAAAGCACAGCCAACAGCTCTACTGATGAGAGATGCACTTTTCCTCCCTGGCTTATAGCAATTGTGCAGCTCTCTCTGTGCTACTGAAGTGCAGTAGAGATTTTTGGCTTATCAGTTAAAGTTGCTTCCAAAGCTGTGCTTTGAATATCTCCATAAGTTTTGGGGTAAAACCTCACCCTTCCCAGGTCTTTTGGCTTCCTCATGTGTTAGACCCAGGACTTACAGGAACTTCTCAATATGCAAACAAAGAGGTTGACTTTGTTTTTGGCAAATAGACAGCAAAGAGAAGTTGAGCTCGTTGGCCCAACACTGCTGCACTGTGATATTCCCTGTAAGAAGCATCACCTGCAGAACTGGGATGGGCAGAGAAGGAGGAGAGAGCTTACCTGATGTGCTGGTGTGACCCACAAACACAGATTTTGGAGGAAAAACCTCCAGAAACACCTATTCATTAATATTTCTGCACATAATGCCTCAGAGCATCAGAGCAGGTCACCAGAACAGGTTAATTTTGGGGAAAGATTCAAATCTAAGGCTGGGAGAAAGCTGCACTTCAGAGGCAGGAAATGAGAGTTGTTTCGTCTCCTCATATATGACTTCATCCTCACATTTCAGGGTCATTGAAAGCTTTGAGCTTCTTTGGCTTTGTTGCTGCTGTCTGGGTTGTTTGATGGAATGTAAAAATCAGTGAGATCAACAACACACCTCTGGGGATGCGGACTGCAAGCCCAGGAATGCTGCCTGCATCCTTCAGCACTGAAGGGAAGCACAGGCATTTCCCCTGGTGGCAGAAGTCACACACCTCTGTGGCCTCCTGCAGGGCAGCAATTCTCTATCCAGGAAAGATACTCAAAGCTTAGGGACTAACTTATTAAAGTCTGTGGGAAAAAAAAGGTCTGCAGAAAGAACTGGAGCAAGGTTTTCTTACTGACAGCAGGATTGAGTCAGAAGCACAGCTTTCCATATCTGGATTAAAACTAGGCATTTAGAGTCTAGACTTAAATTTCATAATGCTCTCATAATGAGGAAAATCAAAAGGGCCTTTGGGATCTCAGCACTCCTGGGTTTACAGGGAGCTGGAATCTAAAAAAACTTGCCTTGAAAGCCAGGCTCTAGACAGGATAAACATATTGCTGGGGACAGATCTGATTAGGTGAGCTCCTCTGAAGGGGAGCCATCGTATAAATAGAACTGTGTTTGGCCCTTCTGACTCAGTTAATCTGATCATTGCCTCCTGCTGGCCTCGAGGTCACCCTGTCTGACCAGCTCTGCAGACCCCCTGGAATACCCCAGCAGCTCCCACTACAGCAGGTGACTTGCCAGTGGCTTACAAAGCTAAAGAAGAAAGCAAACTGAGAGAGGGAGAGCACCCTGCAAAATCTTTTCAATATCCCTTCCTTCCTCAGGCAAAATAGATGTTGCTTCTGAAGAGCTGTCAAGGTGAAATCACTGACCTATGTAGCAATGTCTTTTTTTTTTCTCTTAAACATTGCATACAGGTGTACATACACAGAAAATTTATAAACTAGACATACTTCACTGTGCATCATTACAAATGTGGAATTACTGAGCAATGCTAGTGATGAGAACCATTAAAATAAACTTTATATTTATTATTAAAAGAAACGTACCAGTCTGTGCTGAGAAGTTTGAACCCCTCTGGTGTCACCACGGAGCCAAATTTCTTAATTTCTTGGAGAAATTACTGTTTTGCAAAGGATTTAAAAAAAAAAAAAAAAAAAGAAAGGCAAAACCCCAAGCCCAGATAATCTCTTTCTGTTCATCGAAGTGGGGCTGGAAGCAGTGCTGGAAGCTAAAGCAAGTGATGTATTTGCAGCATGGACATGTAACATGGAGGGACACAGTACTTCCAGAGAGCAGTGCCAGATACGGGATGAGACCCTACAAAAATCACCAAAATTATGCTGCAAGAAAAAAAACCCCAAGATCTCTTGTAAGTACTGGCAGTGCATGCAATCAATAATTTTTAACATTATCCCTGCTGATTTAGTTTAGGTTTTTTTTCCCTGTTAGCAATCTCACTGCTCATGAATGCCTGTGATTATTTATTCAGTATGTGGCAGGTCAAGCAACAACAGAAATATCTCTTGTGCCAGTCCTGCTGCCTTGGCCCTGACACCAAGGGTCCAGCAAATGTCTGCTCTGTGTCTGAGTTCTTTTCCAGAGCCTCCTATGGGATGCTAACTGGTGTCAGAGAAGATCACGGTGTTATTTCTATTTGCATTCATTTTCTGGGCATTGGACTGCACAGGATTTTGTATTTAACTCTCCCAGCTGTAAATTGATCACTACCAGTAACCTGTATTGAAAAAAAATCAGATGAGAACCCTGGTAGTATAAACATCCCTGTCTTTCCCTGTTCTCTGACCCATATTGTCCCTGCCCTCTTTTCTGGAATTTCATCAGACCAAAAGATAAGAAGCAAAAAGAAAAACTGAGATTTTCCAAGTGTGCTACTGACCTGGGAGAATGAAGATGGTATTATTGCAACAGGGCCTGATTTTCACTGAGTGTGAACACCCATTCACTTTTAGAAAAATCAGTGGTTCCTCGAGGTGATCACCTAAACCATAAAATGATTTAGATTGGAAGAGACCTTAAAGCTCATCCTGTTCCCAACCCCTGCCATGGGCAGGGACACTTTCCACTATCCCAGGTTGCTCAGAGCCCTGTTCAACCTGGCCTTGGACACTGCCAGGGATCCAGGGGCAGCCACAGCTTATCTGGGCAGAATACCAAGGCATCGTAGATCACTGGTGTCTTTCCACACAGAAAGGACCTAAACTGTTAAAAAAGTGCCATTCAGGTAACATTCTGAAGTTCAAGACTTTACATTTTCCTCTCTCCAGCTGGGGAAAAAAAAAAAAAAAGAAGTGTGTCCCAAATTTAGAAGCGTGCCCTCTGCACTCTAGAATTTGTGCCAACAAATTGATATTTTCATTACCTTGCAGTCTTTGCGTTCCTGGTAGCATGAAAGCAGCTGAAAACAGGAGATAATAGGGAAAAAAATATTATTGTGAGGGTGCTGAGGCCTTGGTACAGGTTGTCCAGAGAAGCTGTGGCTGCCCCATCCCTGGAAGTGTCCAAGGCCAGGCAGAACAGGGCTCTGAGCAACCTGGGATAGTGGAAGGTGTCCCTGCCCGTGGCAGGGAGTGGCACTGGATGATCTTTAAGGTCCGTTCCAACACAAGCCATTCTGTGATTCTATAAAAGGAATTTTAGCTGACTGCATAAAGAAGCACCAAGGAAGCAAAAAACATAATTCCTGAACCACTGAGGAGACAATTCAGTGATGCCATTACTGCTAAAGCCCTCACAAAGTGAAGATCCAAACTTTGGAGTAGTCAAGGTCAACACAACTTCCCACTGTTTCCCGTGGGCTTTTGCACTTTAGTAATGCTCTGCCTAAACCATACAGAGCTCCTCCTTAAAAATGAAAATGCTGTGTTCTCCTTCTAACTCAGTTTCCATAAGGCTTTGTAAGGTTGGAAACAATGTTAAATCACTCTGAGTCCCAGTCTCCCTCCAATACTTCATTCAACCCAGCTGGAATTGTTCATTTAGTCAGAAGAAGAGGTGTAAGACACAACTGAGTTGACACATTTGTCAAAATGCCTTGGCAAAGAGTCACTGGAATGCCAAATACAACATGAGATTGCATGAAGATTTTTTTTTTTTTTTTGATGCTTGCAGCAATTGCAGTGTCCTGCTGGAAATTCAGAGAGGAGTAGGGAAGAGACTTTGCTGTGGAAGGATGTGGGACAGTGGCTAAAGGAACTGTGTGGTTTTCAAGAGAGACTCAGAGATTTATCCCTGGCAGCTCTTTGCACTGTGACCTTCAAAAGGTCGCACGAGGCGTCAGTCTAATATACCTAGGACACAGGGGTAGCAGACAGGGTTAATTAATCACAGCCTTGAGGTTTCAAATCCAGAGAAGGGAGGTGAAAATCAGTATTACTTCAATAATTTGGGCCCTCTAGCTGATTATGTTCAGGATCAGATAGCCAGAGCGATTTAAGAAGGACGTGTTGGCAGGTGCATTGCAGCTGGCCTGTGAAATTCCCTGCTGGGTGCAGGTATTTTTAACTGTAAATGAACCCACAGCATAATTCAAAGATTTCCCAGGCTGTGGCATAGGGAGCTGCTGTGGAATTTAGGAGTAGAGCTGTATAAGTTGCCAGCCACGGGCAGAGGACAGCACCAAAAGTTCCTGGAGAAGAGGAAACAGGGGCAGAAGTGGGAGTGGTTGGAGCAGCCACAGGGTAATTCCTGGGCAAAATTACACCTTGTAGTGAGAAGATGTCATCATTAACTGTACACTGTGGAGGAGAGTCCTCTTTGATCTGTTCTAAATGCTCAGTTTAATTAAATTCCTTTTATTCTTCTTGAGAAGAAAGAATATGCTTAACTAAAAGAATTACCTTCTCTCTGCTGTCTTTCCTTTTATTCATCTCTAAATGACAGCTCCAATCTTTTGAGCTTCCCTTCCCATGAACACTTTTATCTGGTAATTTCAATGTTCTGTTTCAAGACCTTTCTGTTTCTGTCAAATACTTTCAATTAAAAAGATAACCAAGAATTAATACAGTATTTCAGATATACCAATACACTTGGTTTATCAAGGAGTGTTGTAATATTTGCAGAGCCTGTTTTCCAGCCTGGGCTGTGCAGTACTCACAAAATTTGTTTCTTGGATGTCTCTGCATTTTGAGTAAGGATTTTCACTGTCACCAATGATGGCCCACTCTTTTTTCTTTTTCCTGAGCGATTTCCAGTTTTTATGAATAGCTGACTTCTGGTGTTGTTTCTTTTTTTCCCTGCTAAACTCTGATTATTTTGTATTTATTTCGAACAGAAGATTCTGCTTGCTCTCATACTACTCTCTCATCTTGCTTTCCTAGAGTCTTCTAAAAGTTTTCACAGCCATCCCTAGTCCTCAGTGGCCTTCAGCCACTTTGGGTAATCTCCAAAATTTCTGACTGCTGTTCACTTGGTTTTCCAGACCATTCATAAAAACAGCCAAGAATACATCTGACAATGTGGATCATTAAGACACTAGCTTCTAATTCTTTGCCAATGTGAAAATGTCTAATTTGCTCAGACATTATTTTCTCTGTCTTATCTAATTTCTAAGTCTGAGCAGTAATTTAACTTTTGCTTAAGGTGCTTACAAGGAACCAGATAAATAAGTGTCACATATTGCCACTGTGAGATTAAATAAAAAGTACTTTGAATAAGGAGTGCTGCATGAAAAATTGTCTCTGATGATTCTCATGTTAATATTGTCTGCTCTCCTTATGCTCCTAATGCCAAATTGCAGTAGATCTTAAAATGACATTATTTTGGAACATAAAGACAGCCTGCTGATATTTTTGATCTCTGTATTTCAGCACAATGTGGCCATCCAAACGGTTCAGTTATTTTTTCTTTATTATAATAGTAATCGTAAGCATGTACCTGGGAAGAATAACTGGCTTCTGATGGAAAATAAATTCCATTGTGTACAATGAGGGAAAACACAATTATATTTATCTGTTAAAGCAGGAGATCTATTGTAGGAATAAATCTGCTGGGACTGATACTCTGAATAGATCATCTCTGCACATTCATGAAACCACCTTTAAAAGCAAAAAAACCACACCCAACCCCCAAACTGCTGTTCTCTGGTGTTTAGTAGGGCTGTAGATTCAAGAAGCGTTGATTACAGTGAATCTTTCCAAAATAATCTGATTTTAAGTAAATCAGTTCATTAAGTGTTGAGTCCCTAGGTGAAAGTGGAAGTGACTGCACTAACGCATGCAGGAGAGAAGTTTGCAAGCAGAAGAAAGAGGGCAGCAAAAGGACACCTGATGTTCATCCAGGCTGGTTTCAGCCCAGGGCTATCTGTGATCAGTAGAGCCCCATGTGGCACAGAGCTTTCCTGCGTGGGACACTGCACAGAAGAACCCTCCGTGCTGATACCTGGGCTCTGGATAATGAGGGCCTATCTAAAGCCGGAACGATTAGCCTGGGATAAAATCACCATCCTGCTGGAATTACGATTCTGAGGGGCAGGAAGTCTGATGTGGCTAATGATTAAAATGAAAAATGTACAGATTCTTACCCTTTTCTGAAAAACACAGCAGAGGCAGTGGATCCTGTGAGCTGTGCCAGTGAGATTGTGGGAATATCTGAATATCTGCTGCACGGGGAGTCCCTCCAGCAGGCAGGCAGCTCCCAGAGCTGCAGTGAAACTCCACCAAGCCAGAAAAGCTCCCTCATTCAAGAAGGATGCCAATGCTTCATTTTGGAGGGGCTCCAGTGTGCGTTATTGATTCCTCCATTACAAATTTCTCCGTCTTTTGCCCCATTCTTTCTCCTGATGTCTACAGACGTAGTCACCCAGGGGAAATGGCCCTGTGGTCCTGGTGGCCTGGCTTATGCCCAGAGTAAAATGACAGAAACAGGGATGAATCTGAAAGATGTAAACCTCAGCCTAATAGATGGATCAGCTTAATCACTCTGCAGGCCTATCAAAGCACCATCTATCTGTTAATGACAGCAAAGAGATTCTTACAGGGGTAATTATTAAGCAGCACATTTAGAAGGCGGGTTGTTCCACTTTAATTACTGATAAAAAGGAAGAAATTAGAACATTTTAATGAACTTCTAGATGTCAACAAGTCAGTCTAATAAATAGGATGTGAAAGATAACAATTTACATTTATAATTTGTCATCTCAGAAGCTCCAGTGGGAAGCCACATCTTTCAGAGGCTCCCACAAGATCCAGAGTCATGCTGTGTGATAGTCTAGCTCTCACAAAACATTCAACATCTCGAGAGGAGAGAGAGATTTCTGTCTGCATTAGGGCATTTCTGCTCCCTTTCATCCACACACACATCACTCAGTGCACACTTCATTGCAAGGCCAGGTCTCTCATGCAGTTTTTTTTTACTTTGGGAATGAAATTATCTTTACTGTTGACTTCTGTCCATTTTGCTCTAACCTTATTCAATCTCTAGGTGGGTCCAAAGCTTCGACTGCAATAGAGAAGCCCCAAAGGACTGTAAGCAAATACCTGTCAGCACACCTTTCTTGCAAATATGTAACCAGATAAAAGGCAGACTTCCCATCCAAGCTGGTCATACAGATTTACAGATTTTCCCTGGTTGTATGGAGAAGGGTAATTCCACTGGGAAAATCATCCAGTCAGCCCTAGGCATCTATTTTTGGGCAGGATGAATCATCTTCTAGAAGCATCTCTCTCTTCACTGGCTACCAATAGAGCCCAGACTGAGACTAAAACTGATTTTTTATGCCTGATGTTAAATGAAGGAAGTCTTACTCTAATTCACAGTATCATTATGTTTTGATCCAAACAATTAATTGTTAAATCTTCATGGAGTAAACCCAACAATTTGTCACACAATCAGAGAGAATGGTAATGATCCTGATAATAAAATGGGAGGTACAATTTATTCTAGAAAGGCCAGTTTAAAAGTAGGACTGATCAGACTTAAGGCCTTCTCAGGAAAACTAGGTGGCCATCTTAAACCTCAGTAAAGGAAGCCAGATGTTGGTGCTGTGCTCTCACTTTCTCCTTGCAAATACAGTAAAAAGCTCTGGGTCTACCTCCTGCATTTCCTTGCTATTCCTCTGGCTTGGTGTCTAGTATAGTAATCAAAAATAATCTTTGCATACAAGATAAAGTTCTTAATATGTTGCATTTATATATCTTCTTGGTCTCCCTTCAGGATCTTGAGTCAATAAATCAGTCCTTTGAGTTTTTGGCTCCCCTCTGATTTGCTGCCTTATTAAAAAAAAAACTCTTCTCCAAAAATGTTTGTCAGCTTTGAGCTGAGCATCCCAAACAGGTGTGGGGTGTGAGGTCAGTGCACACAGCTTTGAAAACTGTGAACATTCCAGGCAGAAGGCTCTGGTGCTATATGGATCAGAACAGGCATCACCTGTGCATGGAGGGGATGGGAAAAGGAACAGCTCTAGAACTGATCACTACTGGGTGAGGGAATCAGCACATATCCCCCACCCCACGTGTCTTGAGCCAGATTTTAGAAGCTTTCCAAAGCTACTGTGCCCTTCTTGGCAGGAGCCCATCCACACCTAGCTCTCAGCTTGGGGGTGAGGCTGGATTTCTGTCTCCAGGTCTGCAGTCTAACTCTGCCTCCCACTGCCCTGGAGGGGCTGCAGGAGCTGCCTTAAAACCTTGTGTTGCTTCACAAAAGGAGTAGTGCCAATGACTAAAACCCCACAGAAATGGAACAAAACACCTTGGCTCCAATCATTCATTTCATAGCCTCCTGCCCTCTCTTTCTGGCAAGCAAAGAGAAGTTAAGTGGAGCAGCATTTTCCTCCTCTAAATAAGGCCTTTCCTTGCTGGAGTTCCAGCTATCTCCAGTGATCTTTTTTCTATCTACTTAATCTCAGACTAATTCAAAAAACAGTCTTTGCAAACTCCTCCGGAGGATCAGCAAGCTTAAAGTGAGTTTTCAAGAGGACTACAGACAAAAAATATTCAACGTATATTCCAGTAGCAAATTCCCATGACTTTTGGGTCAATTCTTTTGATGGAGTGATCTGGCAGGGCTCATTTCTGACAACAGAGGTGTGTGCTGGTTTATACCAACTGAAAATTTCATCCTGCCTTTGTTCACCAAATGAATGCTGAACTTCCAAAAAATAATGAGATTAACAGGTCATGCAGCTGCAGCCTTCTGTTCCTATAGAGGCGGAAGGGATGTCAATTCCACTTTCCTTCCTTCCTTCCCAACAGAGTCCAGTCCCACTGGTGGTACAGAGATGGGAATCCTTGGGGAGCCTTGTACCCTCATCAGCTTCCCCATAACTGGAGGATTGTTACTTTTTTAAAATCTCAGAGGCACACCTTTCATTAAGTGCTCTCCCACCTGTGGAGAATCTTTGTGCAAGGAATGTTTAGGACTTGAGGCACAGTTTACTCATATCTCACACTGCCTTAAAGCCTGGCTCAGGACCTAATCTCTGCCTTGTGCAGATACTTCTTGAGTGCAAGAAGTGTCAGATTATTCCACACACACCTTAAATGAAAGAATAGGGGCAGCAAAGGTAAATAATGTCTATTAAAGCAGAGCAAGGAAATGTTAGGAGATCATTGATCTGTCCTTCTCCTTTTTAAAAGCAAACTGTGAGAGGAAAAAAAGCAGTAATTGGGAAATGAGGTGCACTCCATAGCTGAAAGGATGGTGTCTATAAGAGAACAAAAATCTAATACAATATTCATTGAGAATTACTCTCACTCTCTCTTCTACCAATTTCTATGGATACATTTATTTTTATAATAATAAATATATATTTTTGTTCTATTAGGAGTTCTTCAAAAAGGGTTTGACAGTTCCTGTGCAATTACTATTTGATTTTCTTAGGCTATAAATTACAAATCTTCAAAAGATACTGTGCTGGTCTTTTACCTTGCTTGAGAATCAGGCATAAACAGCATCTCTCCTCCGAAGCCAGCAGGACATTGCAAGAGGACAAGATCTCATTACACTGGGCTTGAATTTACACTGTCTGTGTACAAACTGCTGCTCTGTAGCACACAGAGCTGCTTTAGAGCAATCCAGTCGCTGCCTGAAATACCCTGCCCAGGAGGAAGGACTGGGAGACATAACATGGCAAGGGAAGCCAAGTTGTACATCTGGGTGGTCACTGTGGCAATGGCTTGGGTCTATGGAAGAGAAAGAATGGAAAGTAGCAGATTGTCTTAGCTGCTTTCAAATGTTTAACCTGCCACGGACAAGATTTACCCAATTATCCTCCAAAGTTTCAGCAATAAAGCCTGAGATCAAGATATGTCTCCTTAGAGTGAATATGTTCAATAGATACATAATCCTGTTTTTTGCCTAGTTTTTGTAGGAAAAGCCCCAAATGAGGATCAAGAGACTTGAAGTCTGGTTAAGGTAATGGCACACACCATGTGGGGAAGGTTCCTTCTGCTGTGCCTCATGGAGCACTACCCACTCACCTCACAGGATGCATCAGGAAAGGGTTTGTGAGGTTGTGGCACAGGATGTGCTGTATCTGCTGCTGCCTGATCAGCTGGAGCTGGCCTCAGGTATGAAAAATCAGGTTTGGACTGAATGAAAATGAAGCTACACTATTTCTGTTGCACTGCTGGCACCTTTGCTCTGGGCTTTCCTTTACCCTGCTTTGGTAGCTGCACCACAGAATCACAGAATGGTTTGGATTGGGAGGGACCTCTGGAGATGCTCCTGTCCAACCCCCTGCCAAGGCAGGGTCCCCTGGAGCAGGTGACACAGGAATAAGTCCAGGTGGGTTTGGGATGTCCCCAGAGAGGGAGACTCCATGCTCTCCCTGGGCAGCTGTCCCCAGTACCTCAGTGTAAAAAAGTTGTTCCTCATGCTGGGGTGGAATTTCTTGTGTTTAGTTTATGGCCACTGCTCCTTGTCCTGTCACTGAGCAGCAGTGAAAAGAGCCTGGCGCCATCCTCTGACACCCACCCTTGAGATATTTATATGCATTGATGAGATCAGTACACAGCACCTTCACACTGCCAGTGCAGGGCAGGATTTACAAATATTAATTCCCACAGAAGTGAGGAGTGGAAGGATGAGATGAAGGCACCTTCTCATCCTCCCCACAACCCTCCAGACCAGAATCCAGATCATACACAACTTGCCACCTCTACTACTGGCCAGTCCCCAGCACTCTATGTTGCCTCTTCCAAACCCCATAATACCTCAATTCAGCACTGCCTGGGAGATTAGAATGGCCCCAGTCATGATTTATGGGGCACTGGGACAAGTCAGAGTCAGGGAGTCTAAGTTACTCCAAGCTTGACTGGCTGCCCTACAGACTGAAATATTGCCTAGGCTCCCCAAAGCTTCATCACTGCTCACCAGTTTTTATTAAAGGTTCAATCACAGCTCAAAACTCATAGGAACAATCTGGATCCCTCCTCTCTCTATCCTCTAGGATAAAGAATAAAAGGGGCAAGCCCACAGACTGTGAATCATACCAGTGTATTTGTACTGCGTGCATTTGTAATATTTGAGAGATAACAAACATTGCAAACTCATCTGTATGACTGACATCTTTATGGAAATTCGAGCCTGTATGGAAATCATCCAGGGCCAAAGTTTACTGGATAATTCACCCAAAAAACCAGCTCACCGGGTGCTATGGAAATGTGATGTAACCCGCTTACTTGGCGACCTCTGTGACTTAGTTGCCATTCACCCCACCCTCACTGAGACATTGTTTATCCTCAGTAGAATTACTACACAGCTGGTATTATTTGTTATCTCTCTGGACACTCTCTGCAGGGGCACTTGAAAATGAATGGGCAGAGAGACTCAAGTATCATCATCAGTTTTCAGAGGAAACTCATCCTGCCACTTCTCAGGTTTCCCTTTGATTTTCGGATAAAAGTGAAGTCTCAATGAAGATCAGCCTGGAAACTCTGAGGAGCCACAGGTTTTGCACATACTGAAGTTTAACCAATTTTGCAAACTAGAAAGGCAAACACCCATGATTAAAACAGTTGATGATATGGAAGCATCATTTATTTTAAATTGTAGGTTTAGGTTTGTGTATTATATATATCTGGCCATAAACTAAAATGAGAAGTTTCACCTCAACATAAGGAAGAACTTCTTACATTGAGGGTGGCAGAGCCCTGGGACAGCTGTCCAGTGAGGGGCTGAAGTCTCCCTTTGGAGACATTCCAAACCGAGCTGGCCATGCTCCTGTGTCACCTGCTCCAGGGGACCCTGCCTTGGCAGGGGTTGGACTGGGTGATCTCCAGAGGTCCCTTCCAACCCCAACTATTCTGTGATTCTGTGATTTGTACTAACACTTCATAGAGGGCGATTAAATCTTGTGTAGCGGGGCGTTGTGAAGGCAATGAAATGACAGGACATGTGACCACAGCACTGACTGCCTTTCCGGAGGGAAATCACTGGGTCTGCAGCAGAGCTAACTAAGAATTATTTTCTTGCTGCCAGATGAACTGTGTTTAGAGATTGCGAGACAGTCAAACAAAAATCTCATAAGTGAGAGAAATGAAAGAACACAAAATCAAGTGCTGTCAATAAAAGGAAAGAAATAAATTCTTTCCAAGCCCAGCTCTCAGGCTCTGTTCCTGTGTGTGTAGAGAACATCCCACAGCCTTTACACCTCCTGCCTTGTGTCATGCCAGGATGGCTCTGGTTTGCAGCCAGCACCTCTCGCTGTTGTTCTTGTGATTCCACAGACTGAGGAAACTGCTGCTCCTTATCTATTTAATCACCATGAGCCAGCACCATCACCTCCCCACAATCACCAGGGCAGGGGTGCAAGGCTGGGGGCTCACAGACCACCTCCTACCCGACGTGTCATTTCAAATGTGCTGATCTCTGAGAGAACTGTTTCCAAAGTCAAGACAGACTGAGCCTACCTTTCCAAACTGTAATTCATAATTAGGGAAGTGGAAAAAACCTCCTTTCTGTCTAGTTTCTACCCTGCAGCCATCTGATATGCTTGTACTAAGCACACATTACAACAGCAGAAAGGAGGGCAAGGAGAACACAGCACCCTTAAACCCTGATGTCAGTAAAGGAAACAAAGCTATTTATGTGGTGTGTTTACCTGCCAGCTGTTCCACGGGCAGCAGTTCAGTTTCTCCAGGATAAAGAAACACCAAAAATAAAGCTGCTTTATGATGGAAGAAGTCACCAATGTCATGCTATCGCAAATGTATGCCCAAGTAAGACAGAAAAGGACACAGCCAAAGAACAGATGGACCCAAACCCCACATTTTGAAAGTCAAAAGAGGCATGAAAAAAACCAAATGAACCAACTTCCTGTTTTTTGAGTCATATTGATTCCCTTCAAGGGACTATGAAAAATAAACTAACAAAGTTTTTTGCCATTAATTCACGCAATCACCACAGACATAGAGTGGATCAATGATTTCAGAAGATTCCTCTGTCTTTATCATTAGCCAGCACAGTGACCTCACAGTGGTTGCAATGAAACTTCCATCCACAGGATTTCCAGCATGCACACAGGTACCAGCCTCTGCACAAACCATTTCCAAATCAAATTGTGGTGAGAAATGTAATGTAAATCACACTATTTTGTAGGTAGAGACAATGCAGAGCTGGAAGAGACCGAGATTCACACACTTGGGAAGGAGTCAGTAACTACCCACAGGAGGAAGGATGGAGCAGTTGGATAAAGAGTTGATAAGAAACAACTAAGTGGAGTTAACTGGGGAATCTAGGACAGGAACCAGCTAGCAGAAGTAGAAACTCTCGGGTTAAAAATACTGGAAAACATCTGGAGGATGCTGGAGCTTGCCAGCAAAGCTTGGTCCAGGTATAACTGACACACATCGAGTGTTGAATGAGACAGGGTGGAGGGCAGAGCTCTAATTCCTCGGGGATCTAAACTGAGGTTGTACAGGACATCCTAATTCTGGCATTTGTCAGATTTTGCTCACAGAGTTTTGCAACATGAACAATCTCTTGCTGTAGCTTTTTCTGTACGTTGTCATTTTTCATTTACATGAGGAGTGAAGTGTAATTTACCCCTACTGAACTCAGAGAATATATTTTCATTTAAAGCTCTTTTACAAGAAGTTTTATACACTTGTACCTCACTGTCCTAAGTAACCTTCCACTGTAACACTGAGAAGTCCTGGACTTGCCTGGTGGAATGTATCAGGAAATTTTGGCAATAAAATTTAGAACAGAATCCTTATTTCCTTCATTAATTACATCCCACTTGAAACTACCACTGAAAATTAAAAATGGGCCCTAAGCTGAACAGGTGAAGTCACAAAACACATGTGGATATCATTTCAGCAGGATGACTTTATCTTTGAAACTGCAAAGATGTGCCCAGTGACTGATTTCTTTTGGCTTTAAGTTTTGCTATGAAAGTTTCTCTCAACACTGTAGGGAAGAAAAGGGAACCTGTCAAGAGCAGAGACCTCTCATGAGGTTTTGGGAATGTGTTTTCTTTCAGCAAGGTTGCAAACTAGGCTTCTACAATTCCCTGAAATTCACAGGAACCCCTGCTGCCTTCCTAAGCTCTATTGCATCCTCTCTTTCTAATAACTGTGATAAAAATAGATGTGATTCCAGTCTGCCTTCAGAGCTGTATCTAAAGAAGATGTGCAGTGACACATGGACATGTCCCAACTCCCTGGGATTACGTACAGTAATATCAGCCTACAGATTGGCCAATAAATTTTTAACATTCCTCTCGAGCCCACGGGGGAGTCCACTCTGTGTTACAGTGTTTCCTGGGTGGAGCAGGCAGCAAAATGGTGATTCACCAAGTGCTTTGTTTAACAGGGAAGAGGCAGACTGAAAGAAAACAGGGCACTCTCCAAAAACTGTGTGTTGTCTTGTGATTGTGTAATCATTCCAGAAGGGAGTCATGGATGTGCTTCAGTTGTTTGACACTTGCACTAGATATTCCTGCAAAATTAAGTCTGGGGGCCCAAACCTGTGGGCAAATGTAGCTGGTGCATGTGGGAAAGGATATGGAGCCAGTCCAGAGCAGGGATATCAAGGGAATCAGAGGGATGGAGCAGCTCTGCTGGGAGGAAAGGCTGAGGGAATTGGAGTTGTTCAACCTGGAGAAGAGAAGGCTTTGGGGTGACCTCATTGTGGCCTCCCAGTGCCTGAAGGGAGTCTGCAGGAAAGATGGAGAGAGACTCTTGACAAGGGCCTGGAGTGACAGGACAAGGGGGAATGGCTTCACACTGACAGAGAGCAGGTTTATATTGGATTATATTGGGAAGAAATTGTTCCCTGTGAGGGTGGTGAGGCCCTGGCACAGGGTGCCCAGAGAAGCTGTAGCTACCCCTGGATCCCTGGCAGTGTCCAAGGCCAGGTTGGATGGGGCTTGGAGGAACCTGGGATAGTGGAAGGTGTCCCTGTCCATGGCAGGGGTGTGGAACTGGATGATCTATAAGGTCCCTTCCAATCCAAACCATTCTATGATTCTGTGATTAAAGAGTAAGAATATGGAGTGGCCTTGCACTGCATATGGGATAAGTCTGGTTAGAGGGCTTCCATATCAGGAAAAAACGTAAACTATAGGGAATACAGGAATCAGAGATAAGGTGCAGATTTAATTTCCTTCTTTTGAAATACCCTGGTTTGTCCTACAGTGTCCAAAGCTGCCTCAGGTGTGTGTGAAGAACTGAATGGGATAAAGTTATATCCAGTCTGAATTCACAGATCTCTAGAAATGCCCAGGTCTATTCTGGGTGCTTGACACTGTCTTAGCTTGTAAAAGAAGTCATATAGCTAGCCTTGGAGAATAAACTTCATAAATTCATAAATTCACAACACAAAGTGAGCAGTAGAAACTGTGTTTTTATGCCACCCATCTATTTTGTCTTAAAACTGTCCCACAGCTTTGCTTCTCCTCTCTGCCTGTGCAGTCTCTGCCTTCTCTATTCGGATTGCTACCAGGAGCACACAAAGGGGTGGCTTCTCTATCAGAGACTCAGCTGACACCCACAAACACGCCCTACACAGCTGCAATCTGCTTGTGGCAGCAGCTGGGGCATAACAATCCACACTGCTGACACCAGGTGAGAGAGCCTTTGGAATTAAACCCCTGTCTTTAGCATTCCCACTGCTGCAGCTGCTCAGGCTCAGCACTGGGCCTGACTGCAAAGGGACTCAGAGTGCAGTGGAAGAGGATGAGAAAACAAAAGGGTACCAGGACAGGCTGCCTGTTCCATCTTCCCTCTAACAGTAATCCAGAGTGTCACTTGTTCCTGAGCTATTCCCAAAGACCTGAGACGCAGTGAGGAGGATATCAACATGACTTCTGCACTAGTATTCAGACACCTGTCTGTGTGCCTGCACATAGGTTGTTTGTACTGCTTCTGTTTCATTGTCTAAAAAAAAATACCTTGGAACACAACAGCCACTGCAGTAGAACCAAACTGAATGGGAAAAGTATGGCTCACCAACCACAAGACCTTGCCGATTTAAAATCTGCATTTTGAATTTTTAAACCTTCGTATTTTAAATGCTAGGACTCCCCATGAGAAAGAACAGATAAGTCAATCCCTTTTCCCATCCTGCTGTTTCCATGAAGCCCCACAGAAGAGTTTGGGAGGCAGCCAGTCTTGTCCTCTCTATCCGGCTTTCCCTCATCCACAAAACAGAGCCTTGCACCGGAATGGACAGCTACACTTCTAATCTGGTCCTGCCACAGAATCAAATTTAACTTTTCAAATATTCTAAGCTTTCCCCATGTCTATTTAGTATGGAAAAAGTCCATCTGTCATCCAGAAATAAAGCCACTCTTAGGCCAATTAGCTTCAGGGGCAAACCCTCTTGATTATTGCAATCAGATTTTCCTTACATTAAATGCTGTGAAAAAATCCAATTCAGAAACAACAGAAATCACTCACAAAGCCATTATTAAATTATCCGAGCTCAGTCCATACTCACCGGCATTCCTGCATCATTATTATACAGAAAAGAACGTGCTATCTGTACTTAGTGAAGGTATTTATTAAGATGGTCTGTATGGGAAAACTTACTTGTATGATTTAACCACTGAGGTCACAGAGATTGAACTGCCCCTATAGATATTCCATTCAAAATTAGAGTCGGGGGTTTTGCTTGTTGGTTTGGTGGTTTTGTCTGGTTTATTTTGTATCATTTTGAAAGTGAAACAGATTAAGCCAGGAAAAGGGATTTCTAGTTGGGAATAAGACTATCCCATGCATTTGGTGATTGAACTTTACCTGCTCCAGTTTCCTACATTGAATCTTCATTTATATGGAATCAAACCTTTTGTGCTTCGGAGTTTCTGGTGTCTCTCAGAATCTCCTGTCTAGTATGTAGTTTTAGGACAGAATTTAGGACAACACAAACATTCTGATGGTTTCTATAAGAACATAAGGCCATAGTGAGCAAAAGACCTTACAAATAAATGTTGTCTTAATATTCATTATTGTTACAGCACTCCAAATGCACACAGTTTTGGAAAATCATTAACAACTGTCTATAACCATCACCAGCAGTAAAATATAAAAAAATATCTTTATAAGGCAATTAGCAAGTGGATTTGCTTGGGCACAAGAGCAAAGCCCCACTTGAGTTCTGTGTCCTCATGGGGGCTGTGCACACCTCACTTTCAGCAGCACATCCCACAATCGCTTCAGCTGCAGCAAAACCAGCTGCTCTGTTATTTCTGACCCTGCGCAAGAACTTCCAGATCCATCCCAGTTACTCTGGACCACCTTCATGGCAAAGAGGGCGAGCCATTGTGAGAGCTTCTCTTGGGACTGAAGGCAGTGCTCTTGACAGTCTGGCTTGACTGAGAGCAGAATGCTCTCAAGTGAAAGGGTTTTTAAGGAATATCTGAATGAAAGCCTGACTTGACTGAGAAGCAGACGTATTTTTAGGGCTCTGCAGCACAGCTGTGTCACCAGAATTAAATGAGTTGTTATAGGACAGCTACGTCAGTGTCAAGCTTAATTTTTAACACACTGTAATCTGAAGTATTCATTTAAATCTCTTTTGCTGAAAACAAAACAAATATCCTTGTTTTCATTTGCTCTAAGAGAACTGTGTGCAGAGTTAGTTACTGGTGACAACATTACAGGTCACAGGGTGAGCTGGTTTTTGAACTCTGAAATATCCACAGTGCGAACCAGCATCAAGACCACAGTGCTAAGGGCTTCCTCCCCATAGAGCTGTAAAGTGTCACATACTTATCTCTGGCTATTGCAATTCTTCCATTAAAGCCTGACTCTCAGGCAACAAACCTAGAGATCAGAAAGCAAATTATTTGGTCATGGTTTTCTCGAGGTCGTTTTAATTCAGCAAGTTTCTCAGGAACTGTGGAATTCTTAATCAAAAGCATTTAATCTTGTGTCACTGAGAAAAACACCAATTCATTGCACTTCTAAAGCGCCTCTCAGCTAAAGACAGAAAAGGTTTTTACAAACACTGCTGACTCACACTGCCCCTAGCAGAGAAGTGTTATTACTATCATTTCATGTAAGTAAAGCTGTAGTACTGATGCATAAGTCCGTACCTGGGCAAAATGAGCAGACAGGCACAAGCAATAATCCTTCAGTTCCTCTTTTCTTCCTTATTTCTACCTGATATAGATTTGTTTCTACCTGCATAGGCTGATTATTCTTGTTCTTCTTCTATATATTCATGTGTATATATGTCTAAATATTCATGTTATCTACATATATATATATATACATTCATATACTCACACATATCATTTATATATTTATAAAAATGTATAAAGCACTTTGGAGAACACTAAGCATTGTAAGTAGCATCAATATATATTGCACAATTTAAGTATTACAGCAAAAACAATAAATTGTATATATCACTATTTTCATGGACAAACCCCACAATTCGTACACCTTTTGCAACAGAACCTAAGAAGTAAAATAGGATTTTGGAATGATATTTAACATGTCTCAATGCTTTCCCGACATCTGAATATTTAATGATATATTGTAGTACAGCTACAGATAAAATATTCTGAATTACAATGAATCATGCAACTGATATTAAGTAAAATCAAACAACCAGCTCCCAGGGAAGAGTCAGAAAATCAAGATGTTGGAAAGAAGAACTTGCAACAATTCGAGTTTGAGTGTCTGTGTATTTACATGTGGAGGTTTCATGACTGACCCCAGATTCTGGGTCTTTTGAAAGGGTAGTGCATGCAACAGAATCTTCAAAGAGATTAAAGAATTCTATCTGGGTGTACTTAAACCTGTATTTTCCCTGGAAGGTACACTGTAAATAGTTTCCATATGACAGCAAACCTAAGATGCAAACATGGAGATCTCTAGAGTTAGATGTGTGTGGCTGTGATCAAATTGCAATTGCCTGAATCCAGGTGCTTTCCATTTGTGGTCTGGTATAGGTCTTCCTCACAGAAAGAAGACTAAAAGGATTTTCAACAAAATAAAGATCTTATATTCTGAAATGTGGGGTTTTTTTTAAACACTAACATTTTTTTGTTTGGTTTGTTTGTTTTGAAAATTGTTTTGTAGCAACTCTACTCACCCCTGGTTGAGTCGGCTGCCTTCTGCCTTCTCTACTTACGCAGCTGGGAGCTGAAGGATTTTTCTTTGGGCTACTTCCTTCATGTTAATGACAACAGTCATTATTTCCACATACCTGCTTTGAAAAGAAAGTCAGTTTAGGAATCAAACAGGCTACAACAAAAATGCTCTGTTTCTTCTGACTTCATGGAGGAACATTTTAAGTAAAAGCCACATTGGGATAAATATACAGTCACATGAAAGGACACTAGCTGTCACTAAGATACCTTTACTTTAAAGGATCAAACTCACTCTTTCAGGCTTTTGTTTAAATTGAGTTTCAGCAAGCATTGGTTGGCCAAAATCACAGTTGTTCTGGCTGCCCATGCACAACACGTACTTCTCCAAAGCTTTATCAGCCTCTGGGTGGAGATCACCTTATTTTCCTCCTCTCTCTCTTTCCCTCTAGTTGGTGCTCTCAGACTCTCTGCCTTACACCAGCCCCACAAATCTCACTGCAAAAGCCATCATGTGTTTGGCTCCCTCTTTTCACTTCCTGCAGTTCTTCACAAATTCCTGGCAGTTTTCACTCCCTCACTGGAGTTCTGTCTGTTCCTAGAGCTGGGTTCAAACCTCATCTCAGCCCTGGACATACTTTTACCATAAAATCATCTTTTAAATTACTCCACATTAGTACTGACATTAGCACCACCTCTAAGCAAATTCACTTGGAGATTTCCTAAGTGCTCAGGGTTGTTATGACGACAGCAATTTCCAGGAGCGAACCTCTGGATTTCATTTTACCACTCCATTATATGACTCAGCCATGAGCAGTGTGCTGCGATGGGGCACGAGAAGATAAAGGGACACCCTTAGTCATGGTTTCTTGAAGGTCAGGCTGTTCTGCCAAAATTATTTTGGAGGGAATTGCTTTGTCATGGGCCAACCTGACACTTGCAGCCACAGTATCCCCATAGCCATCAGCTTGCAAGAGTAGCAAAGGGCAATAAATGAACTTTTCATCCAGGCAGCCCTGCTGGTATTTCCAGGTGACTTGTGCTTGTGGAAGTGTCCACATCTCAAAGGTAGCTCTCCAGATTTTCCTCTCAGCCACAACCAGAGCTTGCAAGTGCCAAATGTGTCAGCACACTTCAGCATGGTCACCCACATGAAAAGTGGGAGAGGTATTTCATTTCCTAAAGTCTTTAGAAAGCCTCCTATCAAATGCCACCTCCTCTCTCACTCAACAAAACCATGGTTAAATCACTGATTTGTTTTCTGTGGCACTGAAGTATCCATAATGTGACCTACTTGACCATGATGGAAGGAGGTAAGTTGTTTTCATGTTTATATTGTTTGAAGATGTTGGCAATAATCTTGAATTTCTTTCACAATTTCCATATGTGGCTGAAGAGAACTATTATTTATCCCTTGATTTGCCCTATTTTTTCCCTTCCTCCAAAATTCTAGGTCAGAATAACATCTTGGTTTCGTTTCCTGAAGCACCAAAAACCCACAAATGCACATTGCATCATTGGTTTTTAAGTGGTAAACAACAAAAAGATAAGGAAATAATTTTGATATTTTAATATGCCTGGCAGACAGGGAAAGACAGTGTCAGGTCATAAGACATCATAGCTGACGTGCTTCACTTTGTGTCTGTAGGAACAGTTCATTGATCCACTCTGGTCAGTTGATCTACTGGAGAAAGCAGCTTAGTTTCTTACTGTGGGATACCTTGTTATGTGTTGTTTGACCTCCTGCTACTCAAAAATTGCATCTGTATATTTGTAAAACATCATTTATAATGGCCAATTGTATTGCTTAATCTTGCCCATAAAATGTCAATGCCCTAAGGCAGAAGAGATGAATCTGCAAACATTCCTCACAGCTCACTGGAAATTACTGGACAGTTCTGTAAACTATGGAAGTCCTTGGGACAAGTCAAGAGAGCAAATGCATCATGATATGAGTGCATCTCATCTCACTCAATGCTTAATTTCTGGGACAAAACCCATGAAAACCAGTGGTAAGAACAGAAAGCTCTCAGTGGTAGGAATTGGCTCTTTCTCACTGAAAATGTGTGCTAAATATGTTCCTCGTCTGCAGGTTCAATTTGGCCCTGAAAGCTTAATTAGTGTTCCTTAGCAACGGGAAACATCCTGATTGACAAAGCCCGCTGGTTTTGGCTGAGGCTTCAAAGTGCTCACTTCAGGGTTATTTTCAAACTTCCCAAATTCACAGCTGAGCATTTTGATTCAGAGTGAAATTCATCAACAACAACAGAAACCAAATAGCTCCAGAGTGATGTGTTTCTGAGGAAAATGGGAGGTAGGAGCTCAACTCAAACTTTGTGATCTATGGCAGCAGCATTTTTTTCCCTTCTATCCCTCAATCTAGAGAAGAAAATGGGGCTACTTGGGTGAAGAGGAAACCAAACAGAGTTCAACAATTAATGAAAAGGACTATGATTAAAGATAGTGAGGAATTAAGTGAAGCCATTTGTAGATAACTTGTGAAGTCTTTTGCTGTTAGCACCAAAGAGCTTCAGGAGGGACTCAGAAGGCAAAGTGGACTAACTGTAAAGAAAAATCAAAAGATAAAAGAGAGAACATAGTTATACAGTTCAAAATCATAATACCATTGTATATTTGAAGAATATTATTCCATCACCATCAAGCATAATATCTGGTGGCATATTTGTACAATCTGCCTAAAGCATTTGTAATTTCTGTATTGTAATAAAATAAGAATGATGCTTACACCTCTATGTATTCAGTTCTGGAAAAATCCAGCAGTAATATGTACTACACATGAATATTTATGAGAGTAAAATAATGATGATACCATTATTTAATTTCTAAACTGAGATTTTGGATATTATTAACTCTCGTAGCAGTATTAAGAGGAATAATTTCATAATTCAGTAGTGAAAAGAACTGCAAATGAACCGTAAGTAAAGAGAGCTGAATTATCTTTTGTAAAGATCTCAGAGACTGAGGGTATGCAGGTTGCATGTGAAAACCTACAGAAATCAGATATATTTCATGTGTGACAGACCTCTTTTCTCTGAGTTCCCATGATCAGAAAATAAATCTGCAGGCATCACACTCCCTCTGCCTGCAGCCCTGTGTCCTGGAACAATGTGACTGCACTACAGTCTCAGGTGCTTTGGTTTGATTTCATATCTATTGAAAAAGTTTTTAGTCTTAACAATTGCAAGGGGGAAAAAAAAGTAAATCTTGAAACCGAATGTAAGTAGTGGCAAGGGCACTGACCTCCATCTGGGGAGATGTGACAGGAGATGGGAATACAGCAAAGGAATGCACACATTATTCACACCGTGCTGGCAACTCCCTTTGGAGCAACCCAGGAAGGTACATACCCAGAAAGGAGCTGTGCCATGCAGAGGCAGGTGGGACTTCCTGGCCTAGAGCTGGGACAAAGTAAATGGTCCTTAAAATGTGTGCAGGGTGGATGCCAGATCGGCAGCATACAGGGGCCTGGTCTACAGGCCTGCTCCTCTTTGTCCCCAGCATCTGCTGGTGTGAACACAACCTTTGATGTCACCAGCGCCCCTGGGTGCCAATTCCCACAATGTCCCCAGCTTTCCCATGTGCAGGAAACCAGAAGAACTCACATGGGGGAGCCAGCTCTGCAGAAGACCAGAGTGACACACAACAAAAGAAAATGAAGTTTTGGCAAATGAGACCAACCTGGCCTACACTAAATTGACACCCAGTAGGTGATGCTACCAGTGATGAAGACAGAGCAGGAAACAAATCATGAAATCTGATCTACTACAACTGACTCCATCAGGTTTTAATCTTAGAATCACAGAATGGTTTGGGTTGGAAGGGACCTTAAAGATCATCCAGTGCCACCCCCCTGCCACAGGCAGGGACACCTTCCACTATCCCAGGCTGCTCAGAGCCCCATCCAGCCTGGCCTTGGACACTGCCAGGGATGGGGCAGCCACAGCTTCTCTGGGCAACCTGTGCCAGGGCCTCAGCACCCTCACAGGGAACAATTTCTTTCTAATATCCAGTCTAATGCTCTCTGTCAGTGTGAAGCCATTCTCCCTTGCCCTGCTACTACCTGCTCCTATAAAAAGGTCCCTTTCCTGCTGTCTGCTTTGCCTGGATTTAACAGCTGAGAAGGATCTTCCTAACAGTCTGCCCTGGTTGCAGGATTACTATTTCGGTGTGTAATGCTAAACAGGTGCATAAACACTTCCCTGTCTTAAGCTGAAAGGCTTTTCCTAGGCTGGCATTCCTAGGAATCACATTTTAAAACACTTTAAGGTTTTTTTGTACATATGTCCTCTTTTTAAATGTCTGTTCATGTCCGTGTTTGACAATGTACATAATATATACTTGCAGTATTAAATATATATAATTCACAAATGGGTGTATGTTGGGAAAGATGAAATAGGAAAGCCTTATCAATATGATTACCTGGCAAAAGATGCTGAGAATATGGAAACTGTAAGTGAGATTGAAATGAAAACAAGCGTTGAGTTACCAAACCCCAGTTACTGAACAACTGGAAAACAATGGTATGGCCGACTGAAGGTAATCCCCCCTTTGATTAAACAATACCCTCTGCCTGCAGACAGGTCCAAGGGTCAGAGCAGACCCTGCCAACTTATCAGAGGGTCCAAAAAGTAGATTTTAGAGTTTAAAATATAACACTGTATGGTAATGCAATGATTCTTATAGGCTGTATGTAAATGTTACAGGATTTGTGGCTTATAGCAGATTGGTTAATGAAAATTAGAATATTCAGCACAGAAGATGATTTTTGGGATTGTAAACGGGAACCGCACACCTTTTCTACCCCTTCTACGACCCTTTCTACACCTCTTCTTTACTCTCTCTCTTGCTTGCTCTCTTACTTCTCTGACCTGCTTCAGGCTGTGTCTGGCAGCTCCTAGCAGGTCCCCTACACCCACGCCCTTCCACAATAAACTTCATGTTCTAAGACCTGACTTCAGAGCTCTCTCGTCTCCATCCGTCCCGACTGTCTGAAACTGAACAACAGATCCTCAGAGGTGTATATATATTGGGGAAGGGGACAGAAAGAGTGTGAGTTCAAGGATTTTTTACTGATATAGGTGAACAATTATAAATCTTTGGAAATTACTGGACAGAAGGAAGAGGTGGCAACCTACACATATTTTAAGTCTTAAGTTTGCTGTTGTGTTTTTCACACATTTTGCACATGTATGTGCACAGAGTATAAAAAAAAATGTATGTTTTATATATTACTGCATTATTTCTTGTATTAGCATATTTATTAATGTCTTTTGCATAGATTTACTGAGCTTCCTACACACATACATTAAATTTATGTAATATACCTAACAAACAGCACACATATATTTGACACAGTCTGCGTTTAGTTGTAGGTAGAACTGCAACTTCTACATTGTTTGACATATCACATTATAATTTACCATTTGCCTTTGGTTATATTTCTGCCAGATTTGAACTCTTTGCACTGAATTTTTACATAACTTTGCCCTGCTTCTGAGTTACTTTCTTTGGAGAATTTGAATAAAAGTGATTTAACCATTTTTTAAGAACAAAACTTGTAAAAAACAGCCGATGTAACCTATGCTGAAAATTGTTCAGAAGCTGAACATCTCCAGGCACAGTCTGGAGAAGAAATTTAGAGAAGAGCAATTCCCCCAAAGTCATCCACTT
>VZTJ01005141.1:851-10986 GCA_013397795.1 Orthonyx spaldingii | reverse complement strand
TTTTTTTTTTAATTAAGTGAAAATATATCCAGATTGGCCAATTCTTTATTTTTTAAATATATCTTTTAGTCTTGTGAATCTGGCTCACATCTTAGCTTTCCAAATTGTGATCTCTGAATGGGGCTGAGAGGATAATGTGTAACAATAAAGTCACATTTGAAGAAGATTTTGCTTGAATTTTACTTTCCACTTAGTCTTGACTGACAAATGAGTGCACTCCTATAAGGAGATTTGGGTTCTAACCTGTTTGAAGCTTAAGGTTAATTTCTCTTTTCAAAATGCAAAGCTACTCCAGAATTGCTTACCCACACACTCATTTAAAAGCATTCACTCACAGAGCCACTCTGGCACAATGCTGTAATTACAGATTGCACATAATGAATGTTAAACACACCTTTTAATGAAGCTTTGTATTTTTTTCTTGCTTGTCATAGGTCATCCTCTTCCACTCTGCATCAGTTGTAGTAAATTCCTGTTCATTTTGCCATCCCTCTTTTTGCTCTGTTGTTGAGAAAGCTGTAAAACAATGTTCTCAAATTGTTTTTTCCTCTTTCACCACCCATCCTTGCTTTCTGCTGCAGTAGAGAGTGGTGTACCAAGCCACAGCCTGAAAAAAACCAGCCAAACAACATTTCACAGCCTATTTATATTCTACATCTTTTCACCAAGGTAATTATTTTTTGTAGATCAACAGGGAGGGCTGAAAGGGGAGAGATTTAAATGTATTTCTGAGTTATTTAATATTCGAAAGATAAAAACTTACCACCACCACCAAATTCCAGGTTTTTTACTTCAGTCTTTAAAATCCATTTTCAGCTTTTAAATATCTTTAGGGTAAATTCGTCATCTAAGAGCCTTAAAATTCCATGGCTCCGAGTAAGTAAATTGGTCAAAGAGGGAGAGAAAAGAGGAGCAAATATGGCCAAACTGAGTTAGAAGAGGAGTAAATGTGAAAAGGTGAGACTAAAACCTTTTTGACTAAAAAGTCAACATTCACTCAGCATGTGTATGAATTAAGGTGTGAATTATGGTGCCTCAGGGAAGCTGTATAATTTACACTGTTTATGAAAATCACAGATCTTTTCCGGGTTCTCACTAGTTTGAGTTTGTCTGTCTGAAAATGACCAAACTCACAATTACCACTGGACACCTCTGGCATAAAAAATGATCCTGGGCTTTCTCTCATCCCCAAATTAACAGAACTTTGCCTAAAAATGCTCAGCAGGGCTGCCAAGCCAATGGCAGTTCCTAACTGGGCAGCCTTGGACTGGATTGTTCATGGCTGAAACACGGGCAAGGAGGATTGTGGGCTGCTCTCAGCAATCTCCTGGTTTCCTTCAGATGCTAATAATCAACATCCACACTGAAGCAAGGCTGACAGACAGAGATGACAAGATTTCTTGTGCTTGATTCAACAAGGACTTGAACAACAGGGTCCCAGATCTCTGAAGGAAGTCCAGGAACAGAGCCACCACCGGACAAAGGTGGTGATTTTGTTCCCACTTGACCACCAAGCTCACAGGCAATGGTAGCACAGTCAAGGCTTGTCCTGAATCTCACCAGGTCCTCCCAAAGCAAATCTGAGGGAGGTTTGTGAAGCACTGGAGCATCTGCAGCTCAAACCTGCAAAGAATAAAGACAAAATGGCTCCTGGATATTTACACAATATAAGAACTTGGTAAAACATCAGGTTTTCCCTTTTCTCTTTGATTTTTGTAACACTGATCACTGTTTGATCTGTGACATCAATGCTGAAAGAACTTGCAGCTTAGTTATAGTGATTATTTTCAAGTACCTTTCCTGTGGATTAACAGAGATTAGCAAAGGTGTATTTTTTCCAAGGTGTGATAGTAAATCCTGGTTTTTTAGTGTGACTTGCTGAGAGTAAGATCAAAAATAGGCAGTTTCTTTTATATTCTGAACTATCAGGGGCATTGGAAGAAATCTGTGATATCAACTTTAAAATTCCAGCCTCTGCTTGATTCTGGATTCCCCCTGTTCAGGGAGAAGCTGTCTCTACTGGAGACTGGACGTTTTTTGTACTTTTATCCTTATACAGAAGATTTAACAATGTTGTGTTTTAAAATGTGAACACAAATACATGTGACCTTTATCACTAACACAGGAGCAAAAGGACCCGTTATGAAAACATTTCTCTTACATGAGACAGCCGCAACACGTTTTGGCAAATGATGTTCCTAAAGGATTTGGCATTTGCCATCTGTGATAAAATAGCTTAAACCATTTCCTGTGAGCCAAAGGAAATCTCAATTTTAAAGGAGAAAGATCCTGAAAAAAATAAAATGCTCTCTCTCAAAAGTGCTTACATACTCTGCCAAGGTATATTTGTGGCTTTTTCACACATCTACCAGAAGTCATCGTTGAGTGTGGTTCTTCTAAGCCCTCCAAAATTGCATTTCCACCTTTCTTATAGGAGGGCTCACATAGGGCCGCACTGAGCTGGGTGATGAACAGACTTTGTCTCCTTTTATTCTGCCAGGCCTCAATTTTCATCTCAGAAAAAGGACCCAGCACTGGTGGTAAAAGAGGCCTCAGGCCACATTCCAGCCATCTACACTGGCATCTAAGTGGAGCACTTTGCCTTGGTTCAGCTGTTGCTCTCTCAGGGAGCTGGAAGGGCTCCCTTGCTGGCTTGGCTGACACAGACACTATTGTGCAGGAATTTTAGAGGCAAGAGTTGGTAGCCTGAATATGACCCTTGGAAATTAATAAACCAGCAGAGGTTTTCTTCTTGCCTATTCTGGGTTCAGACTGAAAGAGAGGAAATTTAGGTTACATGTTAGGAAGAAATTGTTCCCTGTGAGGGTGGGGAGGCCCTGGCACAGGGTGCCCAGAGAAGCTGTGGCTGCTCCATCCCTGGCAGTGTCCAAGGCCAGGCTGGATGGGACTCTGAGCAACCTGGGATAGTGGAAAGTGTCCCTGCCTGTGGCAGGGGGTGGAAGTAAATGATCTTTAGGATCCCTTCCAACCCAAACCATTCTGTGATTCCATGACACAGAAGCTGTTGCAGACCCTCTACCTCCATTCATTGCTCATCCTAGAGCCCTTTAAATATAATATTAACAGCAACATTTAGTTCACATATTCAAGCCTTTTTCATTACCATGGATGTCAGATGCACATATTTGTTGTTTTTTATTTAAAGCTTTTCTGGGTTGCAATGGAACTGTCTGACTCCTCATCTTAGCTCCTATCTACCTCTCTAACTCTTATTCAAACAGGCAAAAAGATACATCTGAACTTGCTGGAGGGGAAGTAATTTCTGAAGAGCAGCAGCCCATGCACTGAATTTTTAACATCTAGTTCTGGCACATCAAAGCAGAGCACATCATTATCTTCCTTTTCCAGAATAGGAAACTAAGGCACAGAGTATCATCATCATCTTGCCTAAAGTCATCCAAGGCAAAGCCAGGAACAAAGTCCCATTGCCAGAACTCTTGTTTATGGCTTTCTGTGCTGGCTAGCAGCTGTCCTCAGATAGTGGACACACTCTGGAAAGAAATATCATTTTTCTTTTTTTTTTTCAGATGAGATCCTACTCTAGTGACACCTCAATCCATACAGAAGCCCATAATAATTCCTTCAGTAGCAACACATAAAACTCATTCCCTTTCCAGCCCCCTGATTTGTGGGTTTCTCATCCAAGGTTCACACCTCTGCTGGCAAACACTAGCACAGCTCAATATTCTGACAGTACAGGGAGCTTTTTATGTTAGCTATGGTTGGAAAAAGGAACATATCAAAAAAGGACTCTCCAGGATAGTTTCCCTTTGCTGGGCAACACGAAATGCTGGACAACATGAAATGCTGGACTTGTCATGCAAATGCCAGGCTTGTACTGATAATGGACATTTGTAGCTTTTTCTGAATTCACCATTATTGTTGAGTGCAAGCCTTTTTTAAAACACAGATTTAACTTTGTACCACAAGGCTGAGAGTGTACCCTGGTCTGGCAGCTGAGAAAAGGCACTCAAAGCCCCCACCAGAATATAGCCACTTGGACATCCTGGTTCAAGAGATAATTCCCAATGCTTTTCTGTTTCAGGGGAACAGTTCAGGGTGTTTCCAAAACGACTGCCAGGATTAACTTCACCAATTTTCCTCTTTCCAGTAGCGGTCAAAGTACAGAAATTGGTTTGAAAGTGCAAAAGCATTGCTTCATTGAAAAAAAAATACATGTGTTTCCTTATAGCAGCTGGCCTAGATGTCAGTAATTACTGGTAAGTAATTGTACCAGAGGCAGAATATTTACAGCACTGCCACTCGACTTTTTATGCAGTGCCTTTCATCTGAAAAAATCCATTTGCATTGAAATTACTAAAGTCTATTTCTCTTTCACATTTAGGTGGCATCCATTACCATCAGAAATTAAAAGATTCTTTGTGGGGCACAGAGTCACCAGTCTACTGTTTGAATTTGGGTTTGTCTAAATTTATATAGGTTACAACCTCTAAGGCTGCTTTGGGTATTAACTTCCTATGATTAGTGGGAGTTGTGTAGCTGACTCCCTTCTAAAGTTTAGACAATTCCTCCTGTCTCTCCCTGGTTTTTTCCTTCCCGGAGAAAGACAAATCTTCATTATCAACACTTTAGCATTAACTCAGAGAGTTCATACTCAAAGACTTGAGAGATTTCAGCCCTCCCTTGTTTCAGAATTCCGACAAAGCGAGGTCTGTTTTGCATCTGCACTAATATCAGGGACTTCTTGTGTGAGCAGGGGAACACTCAATCCCACTTAAGCACAGGAAAACAAATTTATCACTCGAGTGCTCCTTTAAGTAGCACACATGTCAAGGGAGGCCTTTCAAACACTCAGTCCCAGACTGTAATAATCATCATAGGTCTTAACAGACAGGTTGTGAATGAGGTCTGAAAAATGTTCGGTTTTTGATGTGGTATCCACTGCAATAAATTTCATTATTTAGTACCGATGCAGCGCCTTGCCTGTCTTCTGTGCATGTAATGCTTTTGCCCTTGCCACATTCATCTTGTTCCAATAAGTCAGAACTCCGTGTGTTGGGACAACTCTGTCCTAAAAGCTCAGAGAGGCTCTGTGCTTGCTTAAAATAGCCAAATCCTCATCCACAGTGTGACAAATACCACCCACCTCCCTCAAATAACTCAGCAGAGTGGAGTAGCAGTGAGTCACACTTGCTCAGGACAGCCAGGCTTCCTCCAGGCTGCTGCTGGCATTGATGGATTTGGAAGCAGAGCCGCTGCGAGCTGCCCCCTCCACGTCCAGGAGATGTGCACAGCGAATGTAACACTTGGCTGCCTCTCCTCTGCCTTTCTGCAAACTTTGGGAACCCATGAGAGTCTCTGCTCCCACTCAGTCCTGGTCTATTTGTGCTTCACATCAGCACAGGGAGGTTGGAGGTGGCTCTCCCCCTCTTCTGACTTTCACCTGGCTGCCACAGTCTGGCAAGTTTCTCCTTCCTCACTGTCTGCAGAACCACACTCTAAGCCGGTCACTGAAATAACTCAGCACAAAAAGCTTTGGGAGGGACATTATTTTAACCTGAGCTTGTTTGGCAGTCTCTGCATGCTTCTGTATCACTGCAGCCAGAGGGATGCACAGCTGTGCCTCAAAATTTTGGAAATGCTGCTACTCACACCCACAGCTGGTTTCTACATACATCACTACAGCAGTGGCCTGGGGGTCTGAAAACAGAATGACACCAAAAAAGAGAAAACCTGACACTTTTACCCTTATGAATGGTCTAGAAACAGCTAAGTCAATAGAAGAAATTTTTAAACCATAGAAAAGGCAAAGATCATACTGATCTTACATCTCCCTCTATCTGTGCAAGGAAAGTTTTGGGTGCCAGTATGTATCTAAGAGGAGAACAGAAAAAACAGATGGGAAAAGACACCTATTAAAGTGGTCCAAAAAGGTCATTTTATGATGTAAGATTGTCAAAAGTAGAATCCTGGTTGATAAAGGAGTGAATACTGGGGGTAGAGTAACTTTCCCTAAACAAGGCCTCTGTGAGTTTAAATGAGGGAGTGACTTCTCTAAGGAGATGTTCACTGAAGGCTTCAAAGCTTTTTTAGCAAGTTGGTTTGCTTTTCAAAACAGTGGACCAGCTCCTGTGAGACTAAAGTGCTAAAGTGTGTGGGGAAATGTTGGTGTGTGTTGATGCTGCAGTTTCTTCTGCTATATGCTGCTGTTCTCTGGTGGAAGAGAATCCAAACTTTTCCATGACACATTGTACATTGCAGAGGGGGAAACATGCCAGTTCTCTCAGCAATGGCCATAAACCAAACATGACAAGCTTCACCTCAACATGAGGAAGAACTTCTTTACACTGAAGGTGGCAGAGCACTGGAACTGCTGCCCAGAGAGGGCGTGGAGTCTCCCTCTCCGGGGACATTCCAACCCCACCTGGACTTGTTCCTGTGTCAGCTGCTCTGGGTGACCCTGCCTTGGCAGGGGGTTAGACTCAGTAATCTCCAGAAGTCCCTTCCAACCCTAAAAATTCTGTGTTTCTGTGAAAACAGATGCCCCAAAATCACAGCAGATTTAACATGGTTCAGGTGTGGAAGTCAGGGAAAAGGTTGGGATGATATTCACATTCCACAGACACTGTGAGTGTCTCTAAGCATCAGTGCCAAGGTGTCAGGACACATGTGACAATGCTATCACCCTCCTGCACACAGTTGAGAGCTGAAAATCCTAAAGTAGTGCATCCTGATACTTCTGAAAATCCTGATTCTGCTGAAAATCCTGACAGCTCAACTCCCATCCATATCTCAGGATGACCTTAGCCAACAATCTAACTAAACATGTAATCTTCAAGGTGCTTTAAGCATATTCATGTATTCTCAAAAGCAAACAGATGTAAATTAAACTTAATTATAAACAGGAAACCCAAAATGTTCCTAGTTGGCCAAACCCACGTATTTTCTAGTAAGTTTGTGTATATTTGTATTGTGGCTTCCTGACAAATCAGATTCAGCCATCAATTCTCTTTAGAAGTGTTACTAAATTATGCGTTCACACTGAGTACACTCCAAGGATTTTGGATAATGCAATCTCAAATTAAAACATTGGGTACCGTGTACTACACCATAACCTAATTTATTTAATGAGTATAACAACAAAAGGTAGAGCTGAAATTCAAACTGAGTGGAGTGAAAAAAATGAAAGTGCTGCCATGGTGGGATATCATAATAGTAATGAACAAATGAGAATTGAAAGAATTGCTTAATTTATGCCTTTAACAAGCTTAACCACACACAAAGCAAACTGCCATCGCCTTTTACTCTTTATCTTCAACAATTAGCAGAGCTAATGACTCCTTTTGCTTTCTGTACAAGACAAGATGTGATCCAATCCCCACTGGAAAAAGAGTCCGCACAATACAAGGAAATGCACAAAGGGGAAGGTGATCCCTTTTATCTCCTGGTGTTTATCTGGAGTTATTCTCCCCAAGCCCAGTCAGACACTGTGGTGTATCTCATTATTTGGAAACCGCTTTGGAGCTCAGAACACAACTGGAGCTTTCATTCTGGCCTTAAAGGGATCCTTTCATGGTTCTCCCTATAATATCCTGAGAATTACACAGATGTCTTTACAGAAACATATGCAAGGAGCACCATGGGTTTACAAAGACTGAGTCCATGAGAAAAATGCATTTAAAGTCAACAGAATTACAAAATGAATGAAAGCAGGGAGAGCAGCAGGCATCAAAGAGCTGGGAGTCAGGAAAGTGTTTGATAAAGTGCCTCTCAAAATATTGTTTCCCATTGACTCAGACATAAATACTGTCACAGGAACTGTCTGAAGGATCGCAAACATGGAATAATAATAGACAAGAGCGTTGTGTCTCATATGTTTCCTACAGAGACAATGGGTAGCTCTTATTTCGTGGAGCATCTCCACTTGTGATGCGCGAGAGAGAATAAAACAGCTGGTTAATAAAATATGTAGATAACATTAAGTTGAGAGGAGAGGGTAGGGAAACACAAATGAGAGCAAGAGAAATAACACAAAGAGCCCTGCAGAGCTTAGAAATATGGGCAGGAAGTAAGTGAGATGCAGCTCTTGGAAAATGGTGCACTAATTTATCAGGGGAGAAATGGCATTCACTGGAGGGAAAAGTAGAAAAAGCAATAATGCTGAAAGAAGGAGAGGAGGATAACGCTGTCCCAGGGGGAGGTGTGGGGCAGGTGGAACTTCTGTTTATACCAGGAGTGTCTTGGCGGCTCTGGAAGACGCCACTGGCCAGTACAGCCGGGTACTGAGCAGATAATTCTGTCCCTACCCCAGCCGGTGTTCTGGCAGGTATCCACCTCCCCCCAGCTAGATGGCTCGAGCGTTACCAGGGTTATCAGAGGGCTCAGTCGCATGGAGTTCCAGAAGCACTTTATTCCTGAAGGGGTCCAGTGACAAAAGAGACCGAATGGCCTTGGAAGACCCTTGTTATAGGGTCTGGCCAGGGGGCAATGGGCACAGGGGAGGGGAGGGAGGTGGGGGGATACGGAAGGAGCAAGAGATAGGGTCAGGAGACAGGTTACGGTTAATCAATACAGTAGAATTAACATGTCCAGGTAAGGCAACTCAGGGAGAAACCATTTCGCTTTCCAAGGGGTGGTTTCATACAGCGGAGTTATCCCACCAACGTCCCGGGATGGGCTCAGGTATCCCAACAGGAGGAAGCCAATGATGCATTTGCAATTAACAGAACAGAAAAGGCTGTTAGGATTTTAGGCATTGTCCTTGCAGAGCAGCAAGCACCTAGTGGAAGATTCCATTTGTGAAGCTATGGAGAGAGAAAATTGGCAATACTGATTCTGATGTTCACCAGTGCCTGGCGTGACCAGCCTTCACTTTGAGAAAACTCCTCCTAGGAGTAGAGGCAGGGAAATAGAATCTCCCACTTCTAATCCAGGCAATACAGAGTTCACACGCAGCTCACATCTTGTCCTGAGGCAACAAACATAAGAACTCATCCTTGGCACTTTACTTTGGTTTAACTCCTACACTGCTAGAAACTCTGAATTTAGGCTGACATGAGAACAGAATAAAATGTACTGAGTTCATTTCAGGACATTTCATCACCAGAAAATTACTGACAATTAACAAGGAATTATGAAGAGCAAGAGATCCATGTGTTAATATGTGTGGGGAGGGTAAAAGAACTGAATGCATGTTGTCAATAGATAATCACAGGGATCACAGGATGGGTGTATCAGGTGGGTGGGAAATCTCAAAAAGGCAAAGCCCTTGTGCAGCTAAACTATCACCAACAAAATATCCCTGTAAGAGAAGAAATGTAGGCTAAGTATTTTGGAATCAACCTTAGCAATAGCCTGAGCAGGCCTATCCAATGAACAATGCAGTAGAAAAGTCTGTAGCAGGCAGTGTCCACATGGGATAAACCTTAAAACTGGAGTTGTCAACTGTTGTCCTTTCTCTGGAGGAGACAGATCCAGGAAAACTGAAACCAGCTGAGGATTTGTTTCTCTAGCTCTCTCCCACCCTTAGTAGATGTGGCACCAAATTAAAGATGGCAAATGCCTTTTTGGGACAACTAACTTCCTGTTATAAATGGCTAATTGAAATTGACTTTTGTGCTTAAAATTGTTGTTATGTTTGCCAGTTAATGAGTTAATAGTCTGTTGCGATGTTACTGTAGCACCCGGGGCAGCTCCCCCCCACCCCTTTCCCCCGTGCCCTGAGCAGCAGTGAGCAGAGGCGGCTTCCCCCCATCCCTTTTCCCCCAAGCGGCAGTGAGTGGGGATGGCTTCTCCTTTCCCCCACGTGCCTAGCGGCAGGCGGAGGGAGGTTGCTCCCCCCTGGTGCAGCGAGCAGGAGGCTTCCCCCTTCCCCCCCCCGCTCCCCGGCGGCCAGTGGGGCTGCTCAGAGCGNCATTTCGGGAGGAGGTTTTTTTCCTTGTCTCTCCACTGCAGCTTGGCATGGCAAAATGCAGAAGTGCAAAGAAGCAGATCACCGATTGGATAACGAAAAAATATAAAAAGCCACCGCGAAATCTGTGTACTCTTTGGTGGTCAGTGGAGGAGTGCCCAGCGTGCTGTCTGCTTGGTTTTGTGGGTTTTCTGATTGTTATGTTTAATAAATTGTTGAATTCTGCACAGCGTGAAGTACCTT
>VZTJ01005131.1:1312011-1558168 GCA_013397795.1 Orthonyx spaldingii | reverse complement strand
CTGCCCCGGACATTGTTTTACGCAGGAATTTCACTAAATCCCACTCTGAGTCGCACTCAATAAGTTGAGCAAGCGTCGCTGCTCATATGAAAGATGAAAATATTAAATATGAAGCTCACTAATATGAAGAGAAATTGAATTGATTGGGATTAAAAAGTGCTATAAAATTTGCCTNCATATGAAAGATGAAAATATTAAATATGAAGCTCACTAATATGAAGAGAAATTGAATTGATTGGGATTAAAAAGTGCTATAAAATTTGCCTGGATAGGGCCCGGGTTTTGGCACCGGGGAAAACCCGGACTGGATTTTTCCGGAATACGGAATGGGGGAAAACCCGGACTGGATTTTTCCGGAATGCGGAATGGATTTTCCCAGAATGCGGCATTTGGGAAAACCGATGGGGTTTGATCCCAGCCTTCTGTAGATGTAGAGCAGAGACCACACCCACGTTCCTAAACCAGGGCAGCAGAGCGCTCCAGCGGTGCGCGCTGCGAGCGGCCGGTCCGCGGGCGCCTCACGGCTCGGCCACCGCCGCCCCGGCCGCAGCTGCGGCGTCCGCGCTGCGCGCGCTCAGCGCTCGCGCCACGGCCGCGCGCTGCTCCGCGCATGCGCGGAGGGGCCTCCCCGGTGCCGGAGCGCTGAGGCCGCAGAGTGGGTTCCCGAGCATGGACGGGGCTGGTGAGAGGCCAAGCCGGCCAGGGGGAATGAGCCCTTCTCGTCGTGCTTCCCTTTCATAATGACTCCGCGGGGAAAACTCCGCTCTCAAGTACCGGGACATTCACACCTCGGATGCAGGAGTTCATCTCGGCTGATGGGCCTTAACACTGGGTGTGGATTTCTTAACTTCCCGAAGGCTTTTTAGATCTCATCCTGGCCGTCAACATTTGTGATTCGTTTTAATTTGCAAGGACACTCGCTAATCAGGAGCCCTGCTCTTGAAGCAGTCACTGCACTTTTTGGAGCTGTTTGGAGATTAGAAGTGCCGTGGCAATTGTGAGGAGCCAGCAGCTTTTGTCAGGGCACGCTGCACCGTGGCGCTCAGCAGGCAGTGTGTTTGGGGACCCAAACCCTGCACCTGTCAGTTTTAGCCGTCCCTTCATCCGAGCCCGTTTTCTGGGCTCAGACTTATGCCTGCTACCTGCTTTTGAAATGTCATGACCGACTTACACAAAGTTTAAAATATTCTAAAGATATATGCCTCAGAACTAACATTTGGGCCTTGCTAAGCAGAGTCCTCTCTCATATTTTCCCGTGTCTTCAACTTTGGATCAAACTTGGTTTGCTGGAGAGGGCAGTTTCCTGTTCTCATCACATTAGTAGTCTAGGTCTTCAGAGAGAGCATAACCTGAGTTTACTCTCAGTTGTTTTTGCAGGGATATATTTTGCCTATACCACGGGGTTGCCTGAACCAGGAGTATGAGCAGGCACAGTCTCATATAAATGACCTAGAAGTCAGCAGGAAGAAAAGGGAGAGGACCATCCCTTCTCTGCCTCCCTATACAAAAGTGTATATTTTTGTGTGTACTTCAGCCAGTGTCAGGGGCGTGGGAAGCAATTCTTTTCCTGCTAATACAGTTCAGAAGAAAATGACTACTTTCTTCAAGCAAGGAGGAAGCAAGGGAAGATTTGTGACTCAGCACAGGGCCTGAGTCAGATCACTTCTGGGAACCACTCTTAAGTGGTAGAGCTGATGCACCATCCCCAGCCACGAGCACAGCCTACCCACAAATCACATTTATTTCTGACAATACACCAAGAGACTGCCACTACAGTTCTATTTCCAAAGCACAAGCAATATAACCAGTAATATTCCCCAAAGTGGATGTTTATCACTTAATAAATGTAGACATTGGCTAAGAAAATTGAAAAATATTAAATATTCATAAATATGAAAGGTTTTGTAGCAATTTCAAAGGAAGCCTGGAAAACAACAGACAGTTTTAGCACAAAAAGGTCCACAGTCATGGCAAGATATCTTAGATAAGTACATCTACAACGATTTGTGAGAAAAAAATTGAGCCCTTCACCAGTATTGTGAAGGGAACTCATATGACACAGTTCATTTAAGGACTGCGATACAATAGCAAGTTGGGGAGGTAGTCCTTTTCTGTCTTGCTGGATTCTCAAAATATTAGTGGCAGGTTGCTAGATAAAGTAAATTCTGTGGGTGTAGTGCAGCGTTCTTGGGGCTGTAGATGTCATGTCTATTTCAAGAATAATAGGGAAGGTCTTGGAATAGTAAGGAAAGACAACACTGGACAGAAAACTAGTTGATGTGAAAAGAAATATGAAAGAAAATTTTCAAGCTGCAGGGTGACTATTTTGGAGTAGGCAATGCCATTTAAATGTATATAAGCAGTCAATTCAAAACCACATGCTGTAAAAAAAAGTAAAAAAGCAAGTTTTGGCATCTGCTCACGATGTTCTCATTCCTGCATTTTCAAACCATGTCTTCATTGACTTCTCAAACTGAAATACACGCAAGGAGATTCATACAAAAGGGCATGTGGATGTGAACACAATTGTTTTACGTTTGCCAAGTCTTGCAATACCACCCTTGCCTCATCCTTTGAGGCGAGAAAGGATCAGCAGAACAAAACCAAAAGCCACAACAAAACCCAGCTCTTCTTTCTGGATCCTTTTCTCCTGGGGAGCAGTTCAGCTTGAGTATCCTCTGCCTGTCAGAGTGACCTGACTTAGGCAGACAATACAGCCTGTGCTGAGCACAGTGGCCACACAGCCCCAGCTTTTGGCTGAGAAGCATGGTTGGATAAATGTACACGTGGCTTAGACTCTGCTGGAAGGAACCTCTACTACCACTCATAGAAGCATCCCTCTCTCCTCCTGGGGGGCTTTAACTCTTTTTAGTAGCCTTTTGTTTAAAGTATGTAAGTGTCCACTTTCTTATAAGGTTGCTCGATGACTACAAGACCTTCTTCATTTTTCCAGTTTCAACACATGAGGTAGCTCCTGCAAGTTCAGCCTTATTCTCTAGCCATTTGATTTTAGCTCAGTTTAGCTGAGGATGAGATCCAGGCAAGATCTTCACATTTTAAATGTAAAAAACCCCAAACCCAAAAATGGTATGGTGTCCCTCCCATGCAGCTACCTGCATATAGAGGAGGAGAATGGAGACAAAAGCAGCAACTAAGTGCCTACAGGAAATTGCACACTACAGGAAAAAAGGCCCTCTTGAACAAAACCAAAACGAAGTTCGGTGAGCAAACCCTGAAGCTGTTTTGAACAAAGACCACAGTGTGCTGCCAAGTAGTCTTACACAGAGTAGGGAGGATGAGGTCAAGTACTCTCTGCCAGACAGGGACTTCTAAAGATGGATTAAAGTTAAGGCAGATAAAGGGCATTCAGGAGCCCTGGCGGTTCCTAGGCCAGCAAGGATCAGCTGTCATTATTTCCCAGGAAATAGTTTCGATTTTCTGCTGACAGGATGATCATGGACTGAGAAAACCATTCTTGGGGTCACTGTAAAGGTTTTATCTGTTCTTAAGCACTGTGAAGGACCACAGATAGGAAGAACTTTTCTTGGCTTCTCTTTCTACAGAGCTATCCAAGCCCAAAGACAGTCTGGCCCAAAGACTGTCCCAGTTCCCAGTGAAATGACCCATCACATTCCTACTTTTAAAATTTCTCCATGTGCAAGCACAGCTGTGACAGGGAACAGTCTTTACAGGGGGAAATTTTGGTCTAGTCCTGCGCCTCTGGATTTGATCAGAAAACTTGTGTAGGAATAGGTCAACATCCTGTACTGTCTTCAGTCTGGGTCAGGTGAACATAAAAAAAAAAATGCAAACCAATAGTTAAATAACCTTTGAACTGAGATAATGATGGAAAAGCCTTGTTTCAGGATGGCAAATGCTGTTTGTATGCAGCTCTGAAAAATGAATACACATGTCCTAAGGAAATAGTTTTGCAAACCAGGAACTTTGAAAATCTGTAAGTGGTAAAGGATCATGGTAACAGAAATGGGCTCAAAGCACTTGGGTCTCAAGTGTTTGAGTGGAAGATTAATGACTTTTGGGTTACAGACAACTTTACAAACAGCCTTATAAAACTGTTAAAATGTTTTACAGTTTATTGTCATAATTCCTCAGGTGAGTGGGCATTAGTCTCCTTTCTGTGTTATAAATAATAAAGAGTAATTTAATTGTTTGATGTCCTTCTCCAGATGCTCTAACCCATCACTTATGAACAGGTTTAGAAAAGGCAAAATCTTAAAAGGTAACAAATGTTAACAGGGATTTTGTAAATGTAGAAGCCAGGGATGATAAGATTACAGTTTTGTAGTACATGGAGAAAAATATATTGATGAGAGAAATTGATCTTCTTGCAGGTTAAACACTCCAGCATATAACAAGTGGCATACTATGAGCTACGTGAAGTTTGATACAAGAACTCTTCTTCTCATGATAGAAGAATTACAACAAAATATTGGATAAAGTCTAAAACTTTCTCTTGAGATGACTGTAGAAGTGCAGCGCTGTGTATGACAAGTAATAGGCTATATAGCCCTGGAGAGGAAAATTCACCTCTTAACTTGGGATGGTGCTTAATGAGCATCCATGGGACTGAGCTCTGGAGAGACACAGTGTGACATTTTCAAATCACTGTCATAGAGGGTTTCTAGGGGGATTTTGAGAGCCTAACAATAGAAACCTACCTGATCAGGTAATTAAAGAATTTATGCAAATCCCACAACGTGTGATCATTGCTGTGTTAGTGTCTTGAGGCACATGTGGGATTTGTTTTCTCTTCCTAAACAACTGAAAATGTTGTTAATAAAAAACACATGGTATGATTCCAAAATCCTTGAAAAGACATGGCCAGACAAATCTGAGCAACTCTGACTCTTAGTTTTAAGAACAGAGAGTGGATTTAGGGACTTATCAACTCAATGGTGAATCAGTACCATCTCAGAATACCTAAAACTCCAGCTTTCTTTCTTTTCCACATTAGTAAGACTGTTGCTTTTGATTTTTATAAACCTGATTAAACTTAAAACTCGGCTTGTACACATCAGATAATAAACGCTTTAGGGGAAAAAAATGCTTTCTGACATAATAAGCAAAATGTCCTTTAGCTCACTAGGCAGCCCCAGTATGTTTGGACAGAAAAATTAATGGTTGCACTTTTCACAAAGTTGTATTTGTCAGAAGAAAGAATGGTTCTTTATTGGTATTTACTTTCTTTGCAACTCTCTTTACAACTTGCACAGTTCAAAGGCTTTTTGTACAGATTGTGTATGTGTTGCTAGAATGCACTGGAATTAAACATTTATTTATTTTAATTTCCTTTTACTTATAATAAGCTGTCAAGAAGGAATCAGAAGGCTCTCCTGCTGCAATCTTAACAGCTAAATTAAATTCTTAACAAATAGAGAAATATACAAATATAAATCTGAGAGGCAGTTGACTCCATTCAAAGTTTTAAAGTGAAATAATCTCAGCACTGCAATGTGAAAAGCAAAAGGTGGGTTAAAGGCTCAGTTTAAATTTTCACATATTGTAGGGGGAAGGGTAAGACTCAATGCTGAATTCTTTCATTGGGTGCTATTTATATTAAACAACAGAACTGTTAGATTTAGAACAGGCCTTTGTAAAGCTTGTGTGTATTGATACCTGGATGTATTGGATTGACTTCTAACCAAGATATCAAACCTGATTAAAAGAAACTTTATCTTTTGGTAATTTCCAATACAAATAAAAACCAATGTACAGCAACAACCTACAAGAAAATGACAAGTGCAGAAATGTCCTGAACAACAAGGAACAACACTTATTGCAGGAAAAAAACCAACTAATCACCAAACCTAACAACCAATGCAAAAAAAGAGAGAAATGTCAGGCTGCTAGCTTAATGTGTGAGCAATAAAAGAACATTACCCCCCTCAACAGATTATACTTCTAAGATATATAGCATTTGATATGTGCCAGTTCTCACACCACTGCCTTAGCCCCCTGCAAGGATGGTATGTGCTTGAAAGATGAGATGCTTGAAGAAAGTTTAGAGAGGATGTTTTGCAATCCTATAAAGAAATTGAATTTCTATAGCTATTTCCACTGCTAAAGAAAACAACATTTAGTAAGGCCTATGGAAAGAAGTGACAAAAATAGAATTTTTATAATTTCTACTATTTCTTTTATCCTGTGAGCTACATTCTGTCAAAAATGCTTCTGATGTAAAACTGTTGAGCAGCTTTAGCAGTACAGAAATTGAAAAAAAAAAAAAAGATTCTTTGCAGAGGGTTAGCAGATGTTTTCTGAATTGTGATTGATGTGGCAGGGCAAACCAGCAGAAGATAATCTAAAACTGAAAAAATAAGAGGCATAGCTGCTCAAACAACTCATAAAAATAGTTGAACAAAGGGCAAAACACATATGGGGTAGGTTATTGTTACATGTGTTAAACAGGAATTGGATTTGCTTCTGGAAAAAAGGGAGATTAAGAAAGATGTCTGAACTCCTTCGCTTTTCCCTGGCACAAAGAAAACTTAGATGAAATTTTAAGAGCCTGGGCAGGTGAGGTGGGTTGTCATTTCCATACTTTCTCATGATCAGAACAGCAAATTATTTGTTCTGTCAGTTGACATCTTCAGCATAGAAAAGTTTACTAGTTGGTCATACCAGCCAACATGCCTGTGTTCTCAACTAGCACAGTAATAGCAAGCAGACATAACTCAGAAGGCAGTCCTTGATTTTGGAGAAACCTATATGAAAGAGGGATAGTCTCCAATAGATTTATTTAGACATTGAAATTTTAAAATATTATTTCCTAGTTTTGCCTCCTCTTAATTCGTGCTTTGGTTTTTCTCCCTACTATAGCACTTGTACAAGACGCAATATTGTTATAAATCCGGATCATCACTGAAAAAAAAATTATTGACAGACTTGAAATGCATTCACTGGTTAAGAGCACTGTCTGACCAGCCTGCTGCTCTGTATTGTACTGATATTTTGATCATGCTTTGTGAAAATCACAGCAAAGACCACAGGCATCGAACGATGCCTTTGGAAGGCTTGGACAAACAGAAGTAATTCAAATGATGCCACAGTCATGGAACATCCATGTACCACCTTGTATCCTGAGCAAAACCTATGAACTCTCCTGTGTCCCACTGCTACCCAGCACGTGCGTCGGTCACATCTTTGGGACAGGATGAAAAAGAGAATGTTAAAAAGTCCCATCAGGTCAGCAACACATTAATAGACACACAGTTACTTTAGAGAAAAGGAACAAAGGACTTCTAATCATTGCTTACAACATCTTAAATTAATAAGCAATGCAAAATTCAGCCAATTGAAATCAAAGTATGCAATGACATTTGTTGTAAGCTTGGGATGACATCAGATGCTGCAGAGGTGTCATCTGGGAGAGAATGTAAGAAAAACCCAAAGCAGATCATACCCTTACTACTTTGATGAGGAACAGCAAAATCTTCCCTTCCCCAGCATGGGACAGCAGCAGCCAGCAATTATAAGAGAGCAACTGGGAACCCAACCTGTTCCTGCTGATACCAGTTAACTACAATCTGTACAGATACAATGCAAACAGTTCTGAGGAGACACCAGATGGCATTCTTAAGAGTTTCAGATCCTTCAGGACAACCATCTTGATGGCTTGGGCTCTCTCTCAGACCTGTGCCCTACACCCATTCTGAATGAGAACTCTGGGCATTACTTGAAGAATTAAAAAAAGGTACCAGAAATGTCTGATCCATCCAGAGCGCTTCTGGAAAATCTCTTACTAAGCCAAGAGAGAATTTTTTTACTATCTCCCTGTCTGCTCTTTGATGTCAGCATGGGGTTTGTTTTCTCCATTTGGAAGGGACTGCCTACACCCTGATGTGATCCCACATTACGATATTGGGATTTTTTCTGTTGTGGAGACATGCTAAATAATCATGCCAGCATGCACAGTAACTGGCAGGATAAAAGCTGACACAGTTATTGGGTACATTCATAGTCAGTGTTATTTTTAAAAGAGCTACATAGATGAGACCAAATAAATATTTATTCTGTTTTCATTGGTGTTCCTTAAACATGAGAGAATCTTTATTACAGTAACAACGTGCCTCTGTGAGTAATCTTCCTTACCAAGCTAAACTCCTTTTTGCCACACAGAATTAACTTCTTCTGCCATAAATTCCATCATTCTGCAGGCTGCACCTCTCAAGGAAGCATGCTTTAGGTCCTGATTGTGTAATCCCTACTCACAGGAATGATCTTTACCTAAGGGAGATGCTACGCTGGAATCAAATTACTCCCTCGGGTAACGGTGACCTAACGCAATAAAGGACTTGCAAGTATGTGTAGAGTTTTCAGTTAACTACAAAGAAAAAAGCCTAATGAGGACATTTGGTTCAGACTGTTCTATCCTTGTTAATCCACTCCCTCCCCATTTGTAACGAAAGCAAAACAAATTGGCCACTTGAGATTAAAAACAGCTAGGCAAGGACATGGGAAAGGTGGTGTGACTTGTCCTCTCACAGTGCTTTCTGTGCTGGAGAGATGGCACAGAGGGTTGAGAAGTCTTGTTCAAGAATGAAGGAGAACATCAGGAATCTGCCTGAAAGCACATTTGCTACAGCTTCTGGACCTCAAGGGAAAAGGAAGGAACTGGGCTTGGCAAAAACTGACATTATTCAAGGTAACAACAGCAAAATTGAAGGCAGAACTAATATTTGGAAGCCAAATTTTGCCTAAATGTATTTGAAGTAGTTCCCTGTGTTGTCAAGGACCTTTATCTCCGGGGTTTGGTGGCAGTAAACTGCCACATGTATTGTCTCCTCCTCATACAGATTACTGTATTCTTTAGTTCCTACACACAAACCTTTCACACTAATGTAAGACTAAGCAACTGCTCTATCTCATCTTTGATTCCAGAACTTGGAATTTGCTATTGAATGATTTATAGTAAAATGGGTGTTTGATGCTTATTGCCCATAAGAAGAGCTCTTAGTGCTGTGAGCTAGAAACTGGTACTAAAGCAGAGACTTTGCCACAAACCTGATTTGGAGGTAGTGTACTTAACCAGGGGGGAACAGATTCAACACTTCCTCTCTTGCTTAATCCTCGTAAACTTGAATTATTCTAGAAGCCAAATTGAACTGGTTTGTAGTTGAAACATCCTTGGAGCCTCTCCACTTGGTGTGTGCAGAAGGCTGGGCCAGTAAGGAAGGATTGAGCACCATGCAGAGAGCCCAGTTCCTGCTGCAGGCACTCTGCCCCTGGAACCTTCCATTCTGCCTGGACTGTGGAAAGCAGGGAGATCAAAATGGTAACTTATAACTACCCTCAAATGTTCTTTCCCAGAGAAAACACACCCTTCTCATCTGTAGCATGATCCCAACTTGGGTTTGCCAGCCCACTTTTTGGAGAGTGAGGACAGGACCTGGAGCAGTCCTAGGTGTTGTTGGCTCTCTGTATCTCAGTGTGTGCTGGTGACATTCGCCCTAGTCCATCCCAGGCACCTGACTATCTGGCCTGGGATTGCCCTCCTCCTTCCCAGGCACTGAGACAACACAGCTCAATCCATTGCAATGATTCCATTTTGCAGCTGTTGAAACAAAGCACGTTCAATGCAATTGTCTGGTTTGCATTTGGGATTCTTTTTTTTATTATTATTTTTGGTGCCCAATCAAACTTTACAACTGTAATTTCTCGTTATTTTCTGCACTGTGAAAGAAAATTAACACTGCTTTGTAGGGCTGAGGAAATAATGTAATTGAGATAATAAACAGAGAATTCAAGGAATCCAAAATGACATCTCTTTTGATAACCATGTGTTTTTGGGATATGGCAAAGAAATGTGAGCCACTGACAGTTTCTATATGTTGAAAAACTGGTATTAAGTCTTAAGGCAATGCTAACTGGCAGTAAGGAAGTCCACTTTCTTTTAAAATGTATATGCTTCTAGCAAAGTACAGTTGACAGCTATGTCTTGCATGTGATTTGCATTTATTCACTGTCACTGGTGGAGCAAGGGATTTAAATTCGCCCTCCTGATGCATGTGAGGTTATGCTATGACCTGCATAGCAGTGGAGGATTTTGGCTTGCCTTCAGTGGGAGGAGATAGGAGAAGTGGCCTGATCAGAGCTCCCCAAGTGTGAAAGGTTTGTGTGTAGGAACTAAAGAATACAGTAATCTGTATGAGGAGGAGACAATACATGTGGCAGTTTACTGCCACCAAACCCCGGAGATAAAGGTCCTTGACAACACAGGGAACTACTTCAAATACATTTAGGCAAAATTTGGCTTCCAAATATTAGTTCTGCCTTCAATTTTGCTGTTGTTACCTTGAATAATGTCAGTTTTTGCCAAGCCCAGTTCCTTCCTTTTCCCTTGAGGTCCAGAAGCTGTAGCAAATGTGCTTTCAGGCAGATTCCTGATGTTCTCCTTCATTCTTGAACAAGACTTCTCAACCCTCTGTGCCATCTCTCCAGCACAGAAAGCACTGTGAGAGGACAAGTCACACCACCTTTCCCATGTCCTTGCCTAGCTGTTTTTAATCTCAAGTGGATACTTTCCTACCTGTTAAAAAGTTCAAAAAAATATTTTGATTAATGCCAGAGAGTTTGGGATAAGGATAGAAGATGACTGTGGTAATGGGAAAACACTGGAATAAATAGGGGGTAGAGAATACTGCTGGGACTGAGAAAGCATTATAAATTTTAATAGAGCATTTCATGGCAGATTACTAATTGCAATGAGACAGACCAAAATCTAAAACTGTCTAAATTTTTCATCCATTTTGTCTGAAGGTGCCCAATTTTCTCACAAACGCAGAGTAATCACGGACTTAAACAGAAGCATCATTTTGAAAAAGTATGTGCTCTAGTTAATTATTTAAATACACACAAAGGTAGTCATCTCTAGGCATTCATACATGAAAATCCTGGTCTTATTTAATTTTAACTACAGAGTGTACTCTGCCAGTTACCTGCTGCTGTGTCACTAACAGAAGGACATTGTCATGGGGAGGGTTTGGCTTAGGTCCTTTGGTTCATGCTTTCTCTTTCCCTGTTATGCAATTGCTGCATCTCCAGTAGACCATGCAAGTACTGGTGCTAGAGAGCTACCTACACTGCCTTGGACTGATTCTCCCAGTGTTACTGGGAGCTCCAGTGAAGCTTGAACACATCACAGGCTTAGCTTTTTGTGTTTTTATGGCAAGTTTTTGTTCTAGTGTAACAGTCAAGTTTCCTCTCTAGCTTCATTAAGAGTAGCTGGGCCTTCTACCCACATAAATCTGTGTTGTCAGCAGAGGACTCATTGAAAACACAAATATGGAGCACAGCAGCTACTCAAATTATATGACTTCCAAATTGTCTAGAAGAGCTTATCAATTAAGTCTGGCAAATATCAGATAGACAATAACCAGGGGCAAAAATGCAGTTACATTAAGATGAGGTACAACATAAAGAGAATGAACAGAATGTATGAGGTGGTATAATTGAGCAGCATGAATAAAGGTGATAGAAATGGAATTTAATAAGTTAAAAGGGCATAAGCTAGCATGTGTAGGAGTAACTCATTGCCCTTTCCAATAGTCAGGAGTGATTTTCTTTTTTAATTGGATCATGTTTCTTCATTGCCCAATTGGATGCTTCCTTTTGCTCTCCTCAAGCACAAAATGTTTAAAACAAGTTTTAAAATATGTAATAACATAAAACTGAGAGAGAAGAGTAATCAACAGAAAACTCTTAGCACAAAAGGGCTGGATCGATTCTATCCCTAGAAAGCTTCACAATGCTTTACACTCCTGCCGAAGGAGATACTGGGTAAGTTTCCAAGACACTAAAGTGATTAAGTTTTGGTAGACATGCTGATTTTGCACTTGTCTACTTATGTCCATCAAGAGAATTGTTTTCCTTCTCTCTCCTTTCTCAAACCCTTATATTGATCTTAATGCCACACATTAAGACAGGTGCTCTAACACGTGTGAAGTTTTTCCTTGCAAGCAGACTGCTTTGTACTCCAGCAGTAAAGCTATTTCAGCAACTGAAATAAAGACTGCACTGCAAGAACTGTGTTAATATGACAGTAACAGAATATTTGAACAGTGAAATCTGGCCTGTGTATCAATGATATTAAGTGCTTATGTCTGATTTTCAAAAGAGACTTACTATGATGAAACTAAACCACGTGCTTTTCAAAATAATAACCATTAACCTACACGTTAATGCCAGGCTAGAAGGACCGAGTGTGGACCATTTTCCCCCGAAGCAGCAGGACTTTAAACAGAGTGGTGGGGGGAAAAAGTTTGCTTAATTAGCTCCAAAACTCTATTTTGTACACAAAGCAACTGCCACTACCGGGATGAGAGCTGTGGGAACTATCTAATCTTCTGCTCTGCCATATACCTCATATAGTCACCACAAGAACTGTGCTTCTCACTCTAAAAAAAAAAAAAAAGTTTTCCAGAAAAGAACTCTAACTACTTAAAAACAAAATAAAAATCTCACCCACAAAAAAACCCCAAATCAAACCAAATCAATCCCTATTGAATTGCTTGGAAATGTATGAATACTTAACACTATTTTCTGAAGTTGTACTGGGAACCCAAAGACATTCAAGGCAGTGCCTTTGAAGGCTTCTCCCATGATGGTACAGCTGCTTTTTGTGACATGGATAAAAAATGTCTGTCTTATCTTTTAAACAAAATTTTCTTCCTTATGACAAGTGGTCTTGTAAATGTCCATAAAACCACAAAGCATAAAAGTATCATCTGTTCTCTTAAAGATTATGAAATATTGATATGCCCACAACCGTCATCCAGATGTAGACTTCAGGCTTTGTTGAATTCATGACCTCAAACCCTTTTGATTTTAGGAGGCACTAACATAATTTGTGGCCTTGGACAGTTTGATCCTAACAAAGATTGTCAAAGGTACCTTTTTGCTTGCCTGCCCATGGCTGAACCAGCTTTGCTTGCACAAGAAGCACTTATTGCACTGGACAGTCTCCCATTTCTCGGCTGAGACATTTACTGGCAAGACACAGCCAAGTCCCAGGAACTATCATGCGTGGGACTTGGAAGAAAGGGACTGTGAGCTCTTAACATCCTCTCTCCATCTCTCTGAAGCTGTTAGTCTTGTTGACCTAAATGTCTATCGCTGGTAGCCAAGAGGGGACATAAATAATTAGAAGCCACTTCTTGAAGTGTTAAATCTTGAACTTTTGTTTCCAGCTCTTGATCTGCAAAATGCAGACACCAGTGATTTACTTCAGAGGGCAATTGTCTTTCCCCTACCTCAAATCAAACTTATGTGGAAACTCTCTATATGCTGAGACAGGTCTTTAAATGCACAAACATGAATACAAAACATGTCCCTCTTAAACTGGATTATTTCCTATGGATTGAGCCAGACAGAAAAAAAACCCACGTAAACTGCTTGTGACTCAGAAAACATTATTCCATGCTGCAAGCCAATCTCTCCACCTCAGACAACCTATTTCCCAAGACCAATCCTAATTAATTTAAGATTTGCATGCAAAAATTCACCATGTGTTTCAAAAATTTGTTTTATAGGAATCATTGTGCTTTACACGCTTTTTTCCAAATAGGGGTAGTTAGTCTGGACCTCAGTCCAAGCAGCAGATGTTGGAATTTCCATGCAGAAGGCAACTGCCAATGACCCAGAGGATTCCCTCTTACTAAAGAGATGCTACTTCCATAAAGAGCCTGTTAAGTGAGAAGGAATTGCAGCGTACATTACATTCATGTAATTTTGTGACACATCTGTGGAGGTTTTTTCCTTACAGGGGAAAAGTCTTCTGTGTTTTGGAAGGGCAAGGAAGCAAAAAGCATTTCTTTATAGATGGCAAAACACTGCAAGTGCAACGTTGGTAACTCACCCGTTGGTGTTTATGATGCCTCAGGGACAGAACTTGAATGGGACCTGAGACGTGACTCCTAAACCTCTGCACTAAACTTACATAAGAATGTAATCCTGTAATGTGCTATTTATGGTTAGCTTAGGCAATCTTATCTAAAATGCCTCATGAGGAAAGTTACGCTCTAATACATATGGATGCGATAACATCTATTCTAGGCTAATCAACAGGCATTTGTACAATTAAAAAATGCCCAGTCAAGATTGAGGCTGCATTAGCTACAGATCTCAGTAGGCTTTTTAAAGCCACGCCAGCCCCCAAGAAGCCTTGTTTAACAATTATGTCCCTAGTCAGAACCAGAAAGATTAATAGAGGGTATCTGTCAGGTGAAGTTGATGGTTTGCTTGCTTTACACTGCACTAGCATTTTGTTGTCAAATGCAAATATTTGTTAGTCTGCACCAGGCTCCCTGGCTCTGTTCTAGTACAAATTAAATACTTCTCTTGATGAGAAAAGTCACAAATGGACTATTAGATAGTCTATGCTGGGACTGAGATCATATATGCATATGGATGTGAACTGTGTCAGACTTGGTTCCCTCAGCTTCCTCTAGCCCTCCAAGAGCACCAACCACACAGCTAAGCTCAGTCTGTATCAGAACAACTGGTATCACAGAGTTTATGGCAACTCAACTCCAGGTTTCTGCATGTCTCAGGTTAGAAGTACTTTAAGATACCAATCTAGCAAAATCCTCAAATGAAAATAAACAAAGTGCTCCCTACAGCTGTTCTGGGGAAGAGTAACTCCTTTTCTGCTCTCTACTACATCTCCCTTTGCTATAAACATGGAAAGTAATGACAGTTTTCAACCAACCCTCTCTCCAGAAGGTAAACACGTCCCATCCATAACAAACTTTCAAGCCAAATGATATAATCTTCCCACATTGCCATGTCCATATTCCACCTCCACAATGGAATTACCAGACTTAGTTAACAACAAAATGGATGAAAGACTATCAAAGGCTGCTTGAGGACTTTCTCAGAGGCATTACAAATAATTTAAGCATATCAGACTAACAGGGAACATGAGTGTGTCAATGCCCTGTATTCTGTTGTTTCTAAATTGTTCCCAGTGCTCTTGATCTGAACATCACATGCAAAGAAGAACATGCAATTTTAATTTAAAAGTTCCTCTCCCTCCAAAATCAACATGCATGACCATACAGAATTTCCATCAAAGTCAAGAATTTATAATACCAAAAATTCACTATGATTTCACATATTTAATATTAATATTTAAAGGATTTTTTGCTTGAAGTCACAAAAATCCTGGATCATCGATTTTCATTGTTTAAAAAGGTTGCACAATCAGACTAACATACCATGAGACTTCCATTCTGCTTCATCTCTGTTTTGGTTATCCTTTGATTAACATCACGTTTATCACGAATACATACATTTGAAAAAAGTCTTTCCCCACACACCAAAAATAACCTGCATCATGCTCTGTCTTCAAAATTGTTGCACAAATTACCCCTGCCCCATGCCTCACCACAGACATACCTAAAAGGAAAACAATGGCATTACTTACTAGGAACTCCAGACACCAGCCGTAGTGGACGTAATACTCGGAAAGCCCGCAGTGCTTTAACATCAAATCCGGCACCTTTTCCTCCTATTGAATTCCCCCCATCTGCTTTGGTTGCTTGTTCTAAAATTGCACTAAAAAGCCTGCAAAAAGAAAGAGGAAACAATCTGTAGGCAGACAGAAAGGCTTGGGCTAAACAGGAATAGAGAGCATCACCATCATATCACCCAAACTATCTCACAGACCTGTGAAGAGTGTCACACCTCTCTCTCGACATTCACATATGGTGGAGGAGAGACAGACTCTTCCCATATGCAACAGCCTATTGGTGATGTCTATACCATTTGCAAAACACTTGTTTCTGGAGCAGACATAAACATGACATGCTCCTCCTTCATGCTCCTCCATGGCTTCTTGCAGCCAGCTACAGGCTACCTACACTTTGCTGTCTTTATTAACCAACAATCCACCTTGGAGGAGAAAATCATCACCTTAATTAAGCCAATCATTAATTGTCTGTCACCCATTTTACAAAGAATTAAGATTCACCAACATCACTGCAGGTAGAACTTGGTGTAAATTCGAGGACCCTTCAAGGGGCAAGTTTTTAGATAAAGGATTATGCTCACACTGTGTGCTTGTGGATCCATTTGTAAATCCCCTGATGCACTAAGGGGCTAAGGAGAGTGCAAAATGGTAGGAGTCTTATTAGAATGTTTTATTATATCAGTCTTAATGTTTTATCTTGCTTAGTAGGAGTAGTTGCTTTAAGGAGAAGATGTCTCACTCAGAATGCATTTAAAAAGGCAGAGCAAAGAAGAAAAGACATTGTTCTTCTGTAAAAAATCTGAAGGCTCACCCTATCTGTTAATAAGAACTTGATTTAATAAATTAGCTTTCAGGAAGCAGCTTCCATTTTTCTGGTAAAACATTAGTACATTTGGGGAGGATGGATTCCTCATGAATTTGCTAATGATATTGCTTTCAGCCTTGAAATCCTCAGTTTGAACCCAGCCAAATTCAGTAGAGGTTAAAAGCTGTTCCAGCCTAAATGGATGTTTGGCGCTCTGTAAAAAAGCCTTGTCTGGGAGCGGCAGAGACCCCTTGGCCCAGAGGGTGCCACGGAGGTACCACACACAACTTGAAAGAAGCTTCCTGGGATGCAAGAACCAGTCTAGATGGAGAGGCCTGGATACAGCAGTGGTTTCTCTCACAGACTTTGCAGTCTGCGGTGCCCCTGTCAGGATCTCATCCATATCCTGACTGGCATATTCCACAGAGAGCCCCCAGACCACGGATCAAGCAGAGGCTGAGTTGGCTGATGGCTTAACAAGGAGCTCCAATGCCTGCAGCCTGCAGATAAATCTTACTGATGGGGCCACAAACACAGGGAGCTTGCCGTGGATGGCAAAAGGAAGATTCATTTACTGAAGCATCTAAATCAACACATTCCCCCAGCACTAAATCTACACAAAAACATGGATTTGGGGACTGCAAATGTGAAATTCCTTTCTTAAGCAGATTTGGGGTTTTTGTTTTTTTATTCATATTAAGAGTCTTATAAAACTTGTCAGCTGTGACTGAGGGACTGCTAACTGCATCTATTCAAAGCCTCAACTTCAAGCACCGCAGAAAGATTTAACAACTAGGTAACGAGCGTGGGAAAAACTGTGTGTGGGGAGGTTGGATGCTGAGTTTGTAGGTGTTGCAGACTGCGAAGCAGGATGCAGAGAAGACAAAAACAGAGCCTGTGAGAAATACTGCATTGACTACAGATATCACAGAGAGAGAGACAAACAAGGGTTGATGCAAAGAACATGAATTATTGGAATGTATGTATTTCTTGAGCTGTGTACACAAATTATACAGTTGCAATTATCTGCTGGTCTTCATAATAGAAACACTGTGGGTCAAATTTGGCCTAATGTATTTTCAGTAAGCAACTGATTAAGCTCTAGCAACGTGCTCTGTTTCATGTTCAAACATTTCTGTTTTCCTAGTCCACAGAATTCCCATAATAGGTGATGAGTGACATACCTATACAACAGTCCCAGTTTCCTGGGATCCTCTGAAGGAAAAAGAATTTACTGCAAAAAGGCTTCTAATACTGTTTTTCAGCTCCAAGGCTAGACATCTCAAGGAACTCTGAGCCAGCAATTGTGCAAAACTGAGGGTCCATTTTCCTGGTCCCCATTTTCACTGTCCCCATGTTTTACCAAAGAGCAGTTCTTGGCACTGGGCACCAAGGCTGTTTCTGCTGCCACCTGTGCAGTGAGCAAACCACAGACTGCTCTAGAATTCTGCTGCCTAAGCAATGCCCTAAATTAGTTCAGGAGGAGCAGAAACACAACCAGTAGGACAGCTCAGTCCTCTGGAGGCAGAGCCTGCCTTCCCAGGCTAGTACAGCTCCACTGCAGGCCAGTTGGCCCTATTTGTGTGCTCCAGCATTGATGTGCTGAATGTGTTCTTTTGAGGTACCCACAGTCATCTGCCTACTGCACCTTAGGAATAATTTGCAGTAATTCCTGCTGCTCCTCATTTAAAAATCTACATTTAAACTTGAATTGCATTACTCCTGCTAATCCTGCTTTAATGCATTTACTCCATGCTTAATATCTCTGCTGTACTAATCCTGCTTTTCACCAATGCATTACAACTTCTTATTTCTCTCATTTATTTCACTCTCTTTGCCTTTTGTATTGGGGTCTAGACTGTGCCCAAGATGACCTACTGAATCTCTACTCCACTCTTCAAATTTATAGCACATTTTGTCATTTCTTCTTCTTTGTCCTCACCACCTCCCTCAATCAGGGCATGGGCAGATATCCATGATGTACAGCTACCTAATGCTCTTAGTTTTTTCAGCTAATTGTTCTCTGTGACTAAAACAGCCAAATGGATGTTAAACTACTGATACAAAAAATTGTGCCAGAGTCCTTCCATCTTATATTTATATAGGAAATTCTCATCTTTGATGAAAACCTTTGGGAAAAGTTTTCAGTAGACATGGTGGGGCGAGGTGTAGTTCTTTCTCAGTAGATGAGTTTCTCAGTAGGTGAGTTGAATCCAAGCATAGGCTGAGAGAACACCATGCTGCCAGAAAAATCAAAGTTTGGATGGTACAAAAAAATGCAAGAGGGCTAATCTCTTGTGGCCACTGAAAATCTCACCATTAAAAAATGCCCTGAAAGACCTGACATCAACCTTATTTCCTTCCACCTAACTATTTCTGTCAGCCTAAATTCATCCCCCACTTTGATTTGGATATTGTACTTTCAATTGATGAAGCATGATTAACATCACCTTGATTTCTGAATATCATTTGTGACAACTACACCTTAACTAAATTCATCTGACAGACATGAACTATAAGAGCAGAAAAACAAATTTTTATCACACACATGTATGGACACACTCCATGGTTTGTTTGGGTTTTTTTTTACATTTACCTGTCAAGTATGAAGCTAGCTTCACCACTTTTCTTTCTTACATTTTTCTTTTTCCCTTTTGACATTTGAAATATCAAAAGGGTTTTCACTTTGCTAGATGACCCCAACAGCAGCAGGATAAGGCTGTAACCCTGCTCTTCATCTCATCCTCTGTGGGGAGTACACCATGATTTTCATAGCATAAAAAAAGAACTTGCCAAGGGCCTCCAAAACATTAAAAGAAAACAGAGGGCTTGGTATTTCTAAGGCCAAAAATCAGCAGAAAAACATAGCTGAAAAAATCTTAGGTATATAAGAAAAAGTTAAAACACAAAGAGTTTTTTCAAAGTGTTTTACAGTTCACCTGTGATTTGTGAGTGTGAAAATGTTTGGATCTACCTGCTAGAAACTCCCCACAGGTCTTCAGAAAGACATAAACTGTGACCACATTTTCCAGTCTGCTCTGACTTCAGATCCTGTCCAAATACCTTCACTGCTTACCTTCCCAAGTAAGACTGTAATACTGCCTTTCAAATTACCACACACTTTTTTTCTGGCAGAAGCTACAGGTCCCAGGAGAATGACTGTGCTTGGCAGACAAACCACAGCACTGCCAGGAAAGACAGATATTCCCCTATCACAATATTTTCAAGCTGGTCTTCTCTCAAGAGAAATTTCCTCCAACAGCCTAATATTAAGGGACATCACTGAAAGTTTTGTGTTTTCCTAAACAGGAACAACAAAAGTGAAGGAAGTGGGAGACAATTTTCCTCACCATTACTGTTTGTGGGTTGTGCCTCATTGAGCAGCTTAGGGGTGTAGTGTCTACTCTTAGCTAATAATGTTGGTAGAGCCTCTGGTTGATGCCCTCACACAGACGTTCTTCAAAGCAGCATTTGAAGAGCTGCTATAGCAAGGTCAGAGGCTATTTAAAAAGAAGCTAGAATCAAGCTTTAAAAGACACAGCTGATGAATAAGCAGGTCTCCCAAACATCAAGAATGATAAGCTGCTGCAAGCCTACAGGTCTGAAGTGCATTCTTTCACCAGAAAATGCAGAGTTGTGTTCACTGCTGCCCTTTGCTGCTCTTGCATATTCCTCTGTCCCTGTTAGAATCACTGACTCTAAAATCCCTTTGGATATCAGGGGACCTGGCTTCAGAAGGCAAGGGAAAGTTTATAGGCATATTGTTATAAACATTTTTTACAGAAACTGTGACTCCCCTCTAAAATTTATACCTGGTCCTACACATGTCCATTTTCCTCTTACTCTACTGACTAGTTAATTTTAAGGTAAAGGAAGCCCAATGTGCTTTTATCTCTTGAAGTTTTATGTGGTGAACTGGGTATAGGTGGATTTGAAAGATGTAAAACCTGTCTTTGTTTTTGCTCCTTTAACTTCCAACAGTACTTGGAGAAGTGCTTTCCACCTAGCCTATGTTTTGTAGTAAGAACATTCATCATTGAAAACAAAGACGATTCATAAGGCAGAGCAAGCACAAATGGTAATTACCACAGTCATACCATCCTTTGCCCCACACACCAAATAAATCCCTCTGCCCAGTGCTATAGCTGTGTTCAAATTACTCAGTGTTCTCCAATAGCTCCATCAATAGGCAGAGAAAGGCACCACACTGAAATATCGTTATCAGCACTTGCTTTATTCCTCTTTCCTCTCTCTCTTCAAAATTTATTTTAAGTCTTTTCCATGGGGCTTCCTTCCTGGCAAAATATTCAAATACACTGAAGTTTAAACATAATGTCACTGAGGGATTTCAGACAGCCCCTAGGAAAAGAAGACAGGGCAGAAGAGGAACAGATGGTATCACCACGTAGATTTTGCAGAGGGGTTGTAGAGAGGAAAAGCAGCGCACCAGCCTAGGCTGTGGTACTGTACAAGTGAGTTTAAACAGATAAACATCAAAGGAACCCATCTGGCCTTGAAGTGGAATCTGTCACTTGAGATTGTTACTATTTAACAGAGACCTTGGGGTCTTGGCCATGTTTATTATACTCATGTAATCCTTCCCCAGTTACATTTTTTGTTCCCCATCTAGTGACTAAGAGCTGCTGGAGGCAAAAGCAGATATAAGAGCTGAGAGCTGCAGCTTCTGTCATTGGCAAGGGAATTAATTTCAGCCTGAATATCATCTTGCTGATTAACTGCCCTAGTAGGAAAATTGAAAGGGACTGTACTTAAACTAGATATAAAGTTGGTCTGTGATTTCTGGAGCCCTGCTCTCTCTCATTCCAACAGAAAAAGAGGAAGTAATGTGTCCTCTCTTCAAAACGCCTCTTGCTCATAAAAATGAAAAGGGAATAATCACATTCACAGGAGTTTTGTTCTTCAATCTTTCTTCAACTGAGGCAGCAATTGCCAAACAGGTGAGATACCTGAGGGCATTCAAAGGCAGAACCAACCACAGAATTTTACATCAATAGCATGGTAGGGGTTGGGGATTTTCCAGTTTTCGGGTACTGGTATGCTATGGGATCCTGTGTCTGCAGTTAGGAACAAAGGAGAAGCACAATGGGCATTGCTGTAAGGAGAAGCTTTATGTCCGTGTGGAGGCAGAGAGGTCTTTAGACTAAGAATAGGTTTCAGCCTGTCCTCCCTCCCCCTCACTGGGAATTCTCCTTCCACCCACTTTTATCCATGGTGATGGGAAGTGGGAGGTATTGGGAAGCACACAGCAGTTTGCTGATTAAATATTTTGGGGCCGCCACAAAAATGGTCAGGAAGGCGGATTGGTTTGGGAAATTATGAGGGGAGTTTGATGACTAGGAGTGTCCCTTTTGACATTTTCCCTAGGAGTTGATGCAGGGTTTCCTTGGTAAAGAGGTGAAAAGACTGCAGGGTTTTGTGGGCGATGAAACTCTCTAACAATGGAGTGGTGGGAGGATGGGACAAATTATTCAGGCAATGAAATACTTGTTCTCTTTGTCTTCAGCAGTAGTTTATCCTTCACCTCTTCCCTTCAACAACCACTTGCTTATTCCAATCCCTTGCTTATCTCTTACCCTTGGGTAGAAAAAGCAGAAGGTGTATTATTTTGCTTTTATTCAAATAAATTAAATGCTAAACTTGAAAAACATGGAGAGGAATAAGAGATTTAGAAGGGTTGCAGCTCAAAGTGGTAATTTGATCTACAACAGTAAAACTAGTCTTTAAAAAGGTTAAAACATTAAAAGGGTCAAAATTAAAAGTGTTGAAATCACTAGCTGAGCAGTGCAGTTGAACTGAGGAACTTATTTTTGTTTGTAAGTAGGAAAACCTGGGATATAAATTTTTATTCCATCTTTCAGAATGACAGACATTAGTAAAAGTTCACAAGATGGCAGAATTTATCTGTCATCAAACTCTTAATCTTAATTAAGGGATTACCTAGATATTTTTTAATATTCATACAGATTTAAAAACAAATTCATTTTCTTGCAGTTAAGCATATTCAGGCAATTGAGTTTATCCAACAGCTTTGGACTGCTTTCTCTTTTTATCCCTGTACTCAAAGAGCGGTTTAATTTCCCTGCCTTGCAGACCACTAAAATGGTGTTTGTTGGAAGAACACAATGGACAGCAATGTCTAACATCACCCATATGTAATGTCCTAAGCATTCATCCACCCTCATGCTCCCAAAGGTTGCCCGTATCCCCACATGGACAGGGCCTTGAAAAACAAACTTGGTACTCACCCTACGACCACAATTATAAAATCTAGTAAATTCCAGCCATTGCGGAGGTAAGCGTTGGGGTGAAAGAGAAGTCCGTATGCTATTACTTTTAAAAATGCTTCCACTGTAAAAATTATGAGAAAGAGATATTCCACTCGTTCCTGGGGAAGATAAGAGAACAAGAGAGACAATGGTTAGTGTGAGTGACAAATCATGGATCAGAGTGTTTTCTTTTGCCATAGTCCACCCCTGCAGCCTCCAGCTCACTGACTGCCACCTAGGTACACCTCCCACTCTCAGCTTGCTGGCCACAGGGCTTTTCTCCTCAGTCTTACATGGCCTGCAGTCACTCCGACAGTACAAGTGGCAGTAGATTTTAGTTAGATTCTGAAATTTGCTGCCCTTGCCTTGGCAGGGACTGACCCCTGCGCAGGCCTGTGCAAAGCAGGAGGGGAGAGGGTCGACAGGCACTTCCCAGCCCTCAGCTCTCTGCAGCATACGTGGGCAGATATTGTCAGAATGAACTGCATCCAGCCCTTTTCTGCCTCTGGGGAGGAAACGTTGCTGCATGCAGTACTGTGGAGAGAGATGGGGAAAAAATAAGAGGAGCCCACTTGAGACTGATGCATATGTCAAACTGAGCCTTCTTTGGGATTCCCTTTTCTATTGCTGGGGAATAAGTAGGCTGAATATTGGTGATAAGTGATTCACAGATCAGGCTGACTAACGCTAGAGGCTTTTAGTCATTCTGTCAGAATTGTACATATCCCTGTGAAACACAGGCTGCAATTAAGCATATCCAAACAAACACACTTCCAGTTACAATGCAGCCTGATTTAGGACAAGCAAGCAGGATTTTGGAGTCAGGACACAGGCTCACCATCTCTCATCCTTCGGGCTTTTAGCCCGTGTAGAATAAGGATAGCAGTGTTGCAGAAATGGTAGGGATCTCCACCTAAGTAGGAGGGAAACTGCAGCATTAGGTAATCACTACACAAGTGCTGCATGGCAAGCTGAGTGGGAGATAAGTACATGAAAGCTAGATGACAGCAAAAGGAGACGAAGTTCCTACAAGGTTAAACTACAAAGTTATTAAAAGTTCACATTGAAGAAACACATTTGAGATAAACACAAATTAAAACATTGTAGGCGTTCCTGTCACATCTTAAAGGACATGCAGCACAACAGTCAGACAGGTCACTATTATTCTTTTCAGCTCCAAATTGCAACTGCCCTGTTTCTCTGTCCAGCTGAATGCATGTATGACATTTTCATTACACAGAAATATAAAATGAGCAGGATTACAAAAATATAATTTTATTATTTGACAGCTGCCCATTCAAATATCTTCCATTCAGCTCCAGGTAATTAACAACTGACTAGAAGCCTGCAGATCAAAAAAAGCCATTGCCAGTTCGTCTGTACGTTTACATTAACATGATATTTTAAATGACTGATAAACTCCATCTGACAGTAGCAGGCACATATTTGTGCTTTAAAATATTGCTGGCTTCCCTCAGACAATGCTTTCCCAATGCCTGCAGTATCCCCCAGTGCTTAGTACAAGGAATGCCTAAAAAAAGAAAAAGTGTCATTCTGCAGTTATCTGATCCAGTAGTAAAGCTTTTGAACACACCCACAGTACAGAATTTGTCCGTCGTTGTCCCAGATGGAGACACAGCAGCACACTAAGGATTTCCCTTCCCTTGAACTCAGAAAACGAAACAACAGCGTCCAATACTATGTTCCCAGATCTACAAATAGTAAGTGCTAACAACCAGGAGTCCAACCATGGGCTTGAGCACAGGAAAGAGCTCCATGATGGCCTGCACTCTCTTTCCACTACTTCTGAGAACTGAACAAGTACTCATATACAAATCACAGCCAAACAGACCCAAATGATCCATCTCCACACACACATTTGTAAAGTAGGGCCAGATATTGTGAAATCTCTTAAACAAAACCCAAAATAAATGCAAAATGACCCTGTGAAGGGAAGTCCATGTGGTCTTCCTGACTGCCCTGCACCTTTGTGCTGCCACATGGCTCTATCAACATGGCCCGAAGCCCAGCCCCACACAGAGAGCTCATGAGAGCTCTGCTTCATGAAGAAATGTCCCATGTCTGAAAGGACAAGGTAAAGCCTGCACAGAGATTGAAGAAAGACAAAAAGGGGTTCTGATGGGGAAGAACCTGCCCTGAACTGAGGATAGGAATAGAGAGTGCTGTGCCTGAGATGGACATGGCCTCACTAGTGCCAAACAAACACCTTTGAGGATGGAAACAAAGATTTCTCTTGTGGCAACCCAACCCAATAATTAGTCTTTCTCACTCCCTGTTTCAGCCAGGGGCTTTCCACAGTTGTGGGCAAGCTCTTTTTCCCTCCCACAAAAAGGGCCAGGCTACTCCTCAATCTGCATTTGCGGCTGCCCTGCACACTCGCTTCATCCCCCTCTGTAAACACACCCGGGCTCATGACAAAGCGTCGCAGGCCCTAAAACCAGCCTTCCCCTAAAACCTCTCTTAGTAGCCACAGCTGACTCGGCACAAGGGGATGTGGAGAAGGCCACGCTCTGGTTTAGCAGCTCTGGCTCCCATTAGAAGCAGGTGGGCAGAACAGGTGAAGTGGAAGGCCTGAAGCTGATCCCACGCCCAGCAGTTTAACAGCAAGCACTGTCACTGGCCTCCAGGGACAAACGCTGCTGCCAGCTCTGTCTGGCTTCGTGCTGCACAGCCACAGCACTGTGCAGGCCTGCCTGGCCAGCAGAGCCTTTCCACTCCATGAATTTCATTGAAATACCTGTACTAATGCAGTCAAAAAAGTCCATGAAAGCAAATAATTGGGAAAATTCCGGAACAGCCCTTTCCTTAAAAATTACTATTTTAAAAATATTTAATGCTGCACAGAGCAGACAGTATTTCTACAACTAACACATTACATTTGGCTAGGTTTAGGAGCCTCGTACCTTTTCTGTCTCTAAAGATACCTATGGGACTACAGACACTTTGTAAAATTGTAATAAATGTTGCTTGTTGAACCATGTTATTGAGGTAATAATATGCAAAAGTATTGCACATACATGCATGTATATACACTTATACATTGATATATACATATATACAACTACTACTACAAGCTGTTTAAATAAATTCCTTACAGTGCTTCAGCTAAGGTGGAAAGATCCATAAAAAATAAAATTCTATAAAAACTTCTGAAATTAACATAGGATACAGAATATTGAGCAGAGGATAGATTTTATGATCCTCTGCACTTAAATTAATTATTTCAGGGTCTAAAACTGCAGGGAAAATACTGCTGAGATTAAACAGTGCAGCTGCTCCAAGAACATTTCAGAAAGCTACTCCTGCTCAGACTCAAGAAGAATTTGAAAAGCCTGCTAAATAATTTGTGTCCCCTTTTCTTCTTATACTATACAAGTAAAGAGCCTTTATGAACACAGCCTAACTCAGTAATGACATAGCATAACCAAGTTCCCCAGAATGTGGACTGCAGTCCCAATTGTGATGCCACCTTGTCCAGTGAGCCCAGAGATGTGACTCAGCCACTCCCTGCCACAGGTTAGAAGTGACCAGACTCTCACCCTCAGCAGCCACAGAACAATGAATTTGCCTCTGCTAAATGGGAATCTGCACTTCTGACTGCTCATTTGAAACTCTGCTCTCTCAGATTAGGTAGACCAGGGGCCAGTGTTTCAATCTCCCAAGGGGCAGAGCACTGCAAAGTATCCATCATCCCAACTCCTCTGAGAACCTAATTTTAGAAGAAACCAAGCTAGACAAATATTGATATTTCTCTTTGAGAGAGTTCTCTGCTGACAGAGAGGGAGGGAGGGAGAGAGGGATCTGAGCACTACCTTTATGAGAGTGAAATGAGAGAGCAACAGCATTGCCCCTTGAAACACTAGTCCAAACCACAGCATCAGAACAGAGGGAACTTTGGAGCTGCAAGAAAGAAGGAACAGTGTTTTTTTTATTTGTCTCTTGGAAATGGGAACTATGATCATGTGGCTAAGGCACATGAAGCATACTGCAGGCTGTAGAATTGCAAAGCAGGAGCTTCCTGCTTGGACAATAGTGACATAAATGTTTTGAAAACCAAAGGAAAAACACCGACAAAGTAGGAGTGGAAGAAGAGGAAGGATAAAAGTTTTAGAAAGCAGGACAGTCTCTGGAGCACACATGTTCTGGGGCAGGCTGTACCCCTGTTTGAGTTTGTTCTAGGGGTTTTTTTGTATATACAGGACATGAGCATCAGCTACCCTAGCCGACAGATTAGCTAGCACTAACACTGCCAAGAAACAAGCTGCACATCATTTTACTCTTAACAAAAGAAACAAACATTAACTTACTCTTAAGGCTCTAAGATACATTACTAAAAGAGGATTACCGTATTATGTATGAAACCACTCTAATCCCATGTATCATCCAAAGAAGTCGTAGGTTTGTTTTTATTTATAATTTTTAAACTGTAGCTAATGTCATCCTGGGTTCACAAAAGGAGCCTAAAAACAGGAAATCCAAGGAAATCACTGTAGGCTGCCATAAGGCTTTTCTGCTGTCAGAAAGTGAGTAGACCAGTGCTGTTTCTGAGAAATGGTCATCAGAATGATTCAACTATGTCTTGAAGCCAGCTCTCTAAACTCCACCCATCTAGCTGCACTGCTTGGTTATAACATTTTCTTTGCAAGAAGGATTAAATCACAATCACATTCTTGCATTTCATACACACCAGCCTAAAGAGTTTACAACCTAAAATTCAGTCACTAAATGTTTCCTCAGACTTTGCTGTCTCTCTCTACTTGCACTCTGATCAGCTTGTTACAAACCATGTTTCAAAAACTGCAGCTTGTATGTTTGAAGTAATGAGTCACAAGCGCTTTGCAGTTTACACCTTTATGGAGCTGCCTGTTTGACCTCAGTTACATCTGAGTCTGCATTATTATTCCCTAAAGCTTCCTTAAACATAAGAGAATACATTTCTTTGGTAATGCAAATACCCAGATGCCCAAGGAAAACAGCAGTATTTTAAGGGCCTCTGTCATATAGGATGTTTTAGCAATGCTTACGTAAATAGGCTTGGAAAGATATGAATCAGAGTGGAAGCACTCAGACTTTTCCCTAGTAGGGAAAACAATCTTTTCTGATGGTCAGCGAGAAGGTTGAACGGCAGTGCTGGGAAAGACAGCCCAGGGACTCCATGAAGAAAGGTTCTATGATTGCTGGATTACAGGTTATCGTCCCATCTGGGATACGGATATCTTCGCTGTGTGAATATACTAACCTGGAGACTACTGCTAACATGAATAACTTTGACCTTTAGTGAGGAAGAGCCACATGTGTGCACTTAGAGGATCAATTCAATAAAGAAGTTGTTAAGACGGGTTTGTTGACAATGAGTTACTTCTGAATGTACTTAGTTACTCAGGAGACATTTTCAGCTGAGTATGCATGAAAATATACAAGCACATGAGGGAATCAAACTTAAAGGACAGAACATGTTTGGACTTTTTTTATTTCTCCTTAAAATTATTGTCACTGCAAAAACAAGTGGTCATATCCATTTAATGGAGAGAAAGGGATGATAAGACGTCATTCTGCTGAACATAACTCCATTTGCTATTCTGGTCCTAAAACACAGCATCCCTTCTTGTATGCGTTCCCCAAAAAGAATATTCCCAAAATTAGAGCAAAAGAACACCATCTGATTTTACCTGACAAAACAAGCCCAAAGAAGAAAGTGGATGGCTTCCACTCAACTAAAGATTAACCCAAATATGATCAGCACTACCTTCTCTCCACTCAGCCAAAGACAGTATCAGGCTTTCAAAAGAGCAGAGTTAAATTCATACCAAGCACTGCAGAAATACCAACTTTTAATTAACCCCTGGTAAATGGGAGATTTGCTCACATACATCTGCTTTAAAGGTGTCCAATGCAAGAAGAATAAATGAAAAGACGGAATTCTCACTAATCTGAAAGAAGCAATTATAAAACAGGAATATAGTGCAAACCAGCCTTCGGTACTTTATGATAATTCACATCGTGCCCACGATATATTTAAAGAACTTCCCCTGAAATGAATAGAAGAGAGAACATAAATAGTTTTAAATGATTACAGGCCTCATACACATGCCCTATATTCAGGGGTTTCTTGGCATATCAGTGAATACTTCATGCATAACTCTTTTGCACAATTTAGTCTATAAAGTCCTTATTTTTCTTAGAGCACTTTGGCAAGGATCAAGTTGAATTTATTTGCTGGTTTAGTGGAACTACTGTGTGTGTCAGAGTCCAATAGTAATGCAGAGCCAAGGTACATGGGGTCAATCCCTTGTGCTCACACACTTTTCCTTCCAGTCAGCCACGTGCTCATACTCACCCAAACCAGAACACTGATGATGAATGCCACTGCTATTCTGATTTATCATCATTTCACCTACATTTTTCACAAACAGAGGGTGGGAAAACAAGCCCCAAGTATACGGAATAATGTAATTATTGGGAGTCCTATGATTCAGGAAGGGGTGACGTGGCAATAACATTTGGACAGCAATACAAGAGGAATATTATTTTGAAACCTTTATACTAGAGAAGATTCTGAACAGCTTGATTTAGTTTGGAAGATGGTCCTGCTTGGAGATGGAATTTGAACTAGACAACCTACAAAAATTCCTGTTCAACCTATATTTTTTCGGAGACTCTGTATGCATATTTTATAACTAAATGCACCTCTAGTCCTCAGAATAATTTAACAAATAATATTTCCTTTCCATTGTACATTAATGCTTCTGGGACGCTTCATTCTTCACAATAGAGATGGTCAAGCGAGCACCTTTCTGGATATACATAAAGGATTATGCATCCATTCAAACTTAAAATTTGAACTCTGGTGCCAGTTAGAGAATGTATAACACTTATAAAATTTTTCTTTACTGTCTTTGTATAGGAATAGCAGAAATCTCTTGGGTGTTGTTGCTCAAGATTTTTTTTTTTTTTTTTTTTTACTGAAATAGAACAATAGGATCCTGCCTATATATGAGTTAAATCCAGAGAATATGTTCCTTATGGGTTCAGTTTTTTTCTTTGGCATGACCAAGAATTGAAGCCAATACAAACAGGCCATGAACAAATATTCCAAACTGAAGAGCTCTGAAGATGCAAAGAAGGTTGTATCCTAATTTTTTTGTTTTGTTTTGGTCCACTACTCTGATTAAACTGAAATGAACTGCCACTTTGTATTCTGATCAGACCAACAAGAGATTACTCTTCTAGGAGGAAACAAAATCAGAGAAGGCAGCATAAGGTTTATGACTGAGAAAGCCTCATTTAGAATCTCTGGATAGAAATGAAAATGTGGCAAGGTATTGTATTGTTACCATACCTAGGAATTAAATTCATGCCTAGGAGAAGCTTGTACTCATTCCCTTTATGTATTTTCAGAGGCAGTGAGGCAATCCAGTCTCTTCTCCCAAGGTTAATACAGCCATTAGAAACACCCCTCATCAACTGTCCATCTACCAACCACTGATCAAGAACAGGGCACCAGAAGCATCCATTTAAATCAGAGCAGCCCCAGTACAGCAGCTGTATCTAATAAATCATCACAAGGCATACTGTCTCATCCAGCTCCCAAAACGACTCAAACAAGTGAGAAATTGGCTCCTGACCATGCTCAGGTGTCTGCACTTAATCACGTATGCAATGAAATACACAAGCCTAGCAGCCATAAAGCATTTCAGTGCTCCATTTTATTAATTTTTAAAATCATTATTAATCTTAAAAAAACATACTAGTGTTAAATATTGATTATTTTGTTGCCAGACAGAACAGTATGTGTGTGTGTGTATACCTAGGTGCGTGTGTGAATATATATCTCCACTTTAGGAGGGATTCTAGAGAACTATCTAATTAAATAATGTTTCATTAGGACAGTTTCTAAAAGGTCTTCCCTACAGTGCATCATCTAAGCAGGATACACAAGCACACTTGCTTTTGGAAACAACCTACGTGACCTCAGCAATAGCAACAGCTCTAATGATTTTGTTGTTTTGCACCATACACGAGCTGAGTCCTAAAATCACAGGTCTGGAGTTCTTACCATGATATCTCTTTAATCTGATCACCATTACACAATCAGTGCTTTGAGCACATTATTTTTCAGTGAGTCTCTAAAATTCTTAGTGGTAGACACAAACCTTGACAAAGGTGAACTCCAACCAGCTCAGTGCTAAAAAGAAGTAACCCTGCCCCCATAAGATTTTGTAATTTCCAATCAATTACATGATTTCAGGAGCTGACAGTTTAACTGCTTGCAATCAACATTATGGCAAACTATGGTTTGTCTGCCTTATAAGATTAGACTGCCACATGAACAAGTACACTGAGAAACATACGTGGTTATACTCAGTCATCTTTTCAAAAATTTGGCCCCAAAATTAAGGACTGGGTTCCCAACAGAGCTCAACATGGGGATTAGTGAGTTCTTTTGAAAATATACCCATAATGAGACTTTCTATGTGCCAAGGATTTTTTACAATCCCTTCATGGAAAAGAGGTGTGGAAGAGTTGTATTCCATATCCTTAATTTAATGAAGAATCATTTATCTCAGAAAGTTGGGCTTTGGTTTGGGGGTTTTCTGGTTGGTTTTCTTTTTTTTTTTGGGGGGGAGGGGGGGGGGGTCCCTTTTTTTTTTTTTTTTTTTGCTTTAAAAAAATTCTCTGATCCTACAAGGTTTTGAATAATTCTAGTGCATGCCAGGTTAGACTAAAATAGAGTCTTAATCAGGAAGAATTTTGCTGCTAATTTTGTCTGTAGGCTGAATTGCCCACCTCTCTTTGTCTTCACAACTTCTCGGGTAACACTAAATAATTAGAAACTGTCCCTAAACTGCCTTGCAAGGGGAACCCAGACTTGCAGGTGGCACGCCCATGTGCTGAGCTGACGGAGGGGATGGTGTTGCCTCCCCCCACAAGCCCTTGACACAGAGCACGTTTCCAGAGGGGAGCAGCAGCCAGAGGAAGGAGGATTTGGGCAGCTTGCATGGGATGAGATCTCAGCAAACATGGGCTCCTCAATAAACCATGGACACATCCAGCACTATTTAAACCCTGTGTGGATCACTCTCAACCACTGAGCTAAGAGCTAGATCTGCAAGCAAGCCCCTGCAGAAATCTGGCCCTGGACCTCTGTTTTAACAGGTCACTGAGCACAGACTGGCCACCCAGAACAGCTCATCAAATCCCACTTTTAAAACATCTCTGTCAAATGCATTTTAATCCGATCACTCTTGCACATTTTAGGATGCTCTAATTTATGTTTTTAATCTACTACAATTCTTTCATAATTGTTTGTGCAGTGACGCCTGACAGGGAATGCTTTATAAATAAATTGAATTTATGACTATTTATAACCTCTCCCTCTTGAAATTTCTCAGCAAATAAATTGGTCCCACAGTTCAGTCTTTGAGGGTTGGGGTTTCTCTGTGCACATTCATGCAAACACAATGTGCATGCATGAAAGAAAGACAGAAAGGGACAGAAAGATGGAGTGTGTACGTGTGTGTGACCTTTTCTTTCCGTGAGTGACTTAAGGGCATATTTAACATTCTGTTCATAGTCCTCATGGCAGACAGAAAAAACACAACTGAACAGGATGAGAAATGAAAAGTCCTTGCAGCTTCTCCGTCTCAGGCTCCATCCTTCCTTTTGTGGGACAAAGGTTTTCAGGTTTTGTTTACTACCCCTGAGTAAATTTCTCTCCGGTTGCTCACTGCTTGAGCAGACAGGACACATGAAATGAGGCAGCTATAAGGACCTTTGACAACCAGCACATAAAACTCATTTTATTTCCTTAATGGAAGGCTAATTGGTAATTAAAAACATGACTGTGACCTGTGCAGTACCCAGAGAATAGAAATTGATTTCATTTTAAACAGATAAAGCTGACAGAGCTGCAGCTCTGCAGAGCAGCAAGACTTTCTGGGCAAGGAGAAGTGAAAGAAGTGCTTTAGTCTTTAGCAGGTTTTGCTAATTTAGGTAAACAAAAAAAAACCCAAAGAACTTTGCCAGTTCTTCTGTCCTGTGGTTGACTCCCAAGAGCCACTCTGCTGACCCTCCCTGTAGTTGCTACTGATGTTGAAACAGACCCAGGGACAAGAAGCTGGAAAACAGAATTTGGATTTTTGCCCAGCTTCCCCCAGTCATACAAGGGCATGATTTTTCACTTCTTGTAAGACAAGGGTGTGTTTCATCCTCCTATGTGTGTGTATTGTAGGGGTAATGAGACAAACCAACAACCTCATTAGATGCCACCACCTTCCATCCAGTCAGGCTGGGGCAACCTCAGCCTGCAGGACACTCCATCAACCTCACAGGGCCCACAGCAGTGCTGGGGTGGGTGCAGAGTAATGCGAGGTCATGTCATAACAAAATATTTGGATTGGCTTCAAACAAGCCAAACACACAGATCTGGGAATGTTAAAACATTTTTGTCCAATAAAAATGTTTAAACATAAGGCTCTGCTATTTCTGCACCGAAGCTCTCTGAGAATTTCCCTTTACAGACAGTAGACAGGGAGAATATTGCACATAGAATGCTTCAAACTTTTCCTTCTAATATTCAAAAAAACCAAGTTTTGAAATACTGGAATTTTGCAGACAATGCCTAGAGTTCCACCAGCCTGACTTGCAAACCAGCAGGAAGGAAAATTGGAAAAAAGAGAGAAACAGCTATGAAATGGGTTAATATATGCTAATGCATTTATTTCATTAAAACCAAGCAAGAAGGATTTCTAATTAAGTTCAGACACTAATAAGGAATGAAGATTGCATCCATGCCATTTTTTGCAATTGAAAATCTGTAAATAACTATAGTGAGCACTAATTATCGTGCCAGAAGAGAGGAGAGGCATCCCATGTACCTGTATTTTCTTTTATTATAATAAACATTTTAGACAATATTTATTCTCACATAGATAAACTCAAAATAAAAACTAAGAAAAATATTGGAGCCTGGACAGAGAGAGGTGAAGAATGTAACATCCTTTAATTACACTCAGCTTGATTAGCTTCTGGGTAGTTTGCAAAAAGGTGTGTTCTTCTTATATTCCCTGGCTTCAGGGGTAGCTCTGTCTCCTGCAAGTACTGCAGGCTGTGGGATCTCTGTCTAATGGGAAAATTAGATTTCGGCAGGCCTGTCTGAAAAAAAGTAAAAAAAGAGGTCTAAATCCCACGCACAACCAAAATTCCTTTTTATCATTTAAGTCAAATTCTTATGACACCCATCACTCAGGGGGGTCTATCCCAGTGAAAAGACCTCTAAGAACTCAGCCAGATTCCTTCTACGTCAGAGAAGCTCAGGGCTGGCAAACACTCTGCCAAATGGACTTGAATTTCAAAGATTTCGTGTTCACTTGATGAAAATAAGATGTTACAGTCTGTATTTTCACTCCCTCTGTTCCCAAGGCTCCCTTTCTCTTCAATCACCCTCAGGCTCGGAGCAAACAGGATTCATATTGATCTGTCTGAAAATTATTTTTAATGCTATTAATGTTATAGGCTGCTGTAATGGATGCCTTCCAAGTTTTTCATCCTGACTAGTCGTTCCATCCTGACTGGTCTGTAACACACCAAACCCACCCCTTGCCTTGCTGCTGGCCAAGACACAGCTCCCAGCACAGAAATAAAAGGCAGCTGGTGCCTCTACCTGAACTGTGATGGGGTGCCAGAGTTTCCTGGTGCCCAGTACAAACCCCTCACAGCCTGCACAGTGGCACTGTGGGACATTTGGTGGCTCTTTACCCCTCCATCCCCCTGCACTCCTTTCTGTACATGTCCAGTAAAGGAGCTGGGTGAGCTCCCAGATGCCATTCTAAGACAATTATTCTCCTATCATATTATCTCCCAGGCAAACATGCTGTGATTATTTTAACCGAAGACTGCCACATTAAATTCAGAAACATCAAATCAAAATACATATTTAATATAGTCAAATAATAATACCTTAAATGGATGGAATTACAGGCAAAGCTTGTATAATATTGTATAATATAATAAGTTTAGACTCAAAAATTGCATAATAAGTTTGGACTCAAAAAAAAAGGTAAAAATAAAAATCTGACAAACGTTATGAAATTTCCACAGAAATAAAGATCTGATTTTGAAAAAAAGATTTTAAATTAAGTCTTTATATGGACATAATTTTCACCAGCTTCTAGAAGGTCTGCACAAGCAAGAACTGAGAAAAAACAGAGGTCAGTAAACTTTGGCCTAGTAACACCAAGAATATTCTACAGTAACACAAAATCAAATTGCACAGACTTGGGGGATTTTAGGATTTTCTTTTAGTTGTCTACGAACTGTGTTAAGGCAGTGCTCTACTAATGTTTGAGTTCAATGGGGGAACTAATTAAAAACTATAATTAAATGGAATAAGCTGCTATCATTTACAAAATAGTGAAAAGGGTGTTGAAGGAACAAACATAGACACGGAAAAAATAATTTTGATATTGCTCCTTCATTCTGTTTTGACTGTCTTTGGTACTGTTAGTAACACACAGATGGAAGGGGAACAAGTTTTGCAGGTAATAAGCATTGCTCAGTCCACAATTTATCCAGATCCTTTGACAGACTGCAAGAACAAACACAGCAACCTAAAATTTGTTCACAGAATATTTTCTGAATGAAAAAGGAGCTGATAATTAATTTTTCACAAACGTTTTTTTGTGTTTTGCTGAAATCTTCTCATTTTAGTCAATTGGACTGAACTGAAATTTTCCAAAATAATTTTTTCTCTCCTAACAATTTCTTCCTTATAGAACCCATTTACATTCATAAGATAGCATGCAACAAGGACTTGTATCAAGCCCCTAAGCAGGACTCCACAAGCTCCACATCTTATATTCCAAAAAACTGTCACTTGCATGTCCTCTGTTTCACTCTCCTAGGCTGTCTCACCCTGCTTTATTTCAAACCCGATTTGTTTTCGCAAGGAGATAAAAAAACCCATAAGCAATGAGCACTATGAAACCACTGGCCTATGGCAAATGACATAAAATAAAATAATTAAGAGAAATTCTTTAATTTTAATTAGCTTCCCTTCTGCAATCATTCCCTTCATGAAAAGTTCAATTACCAAGAACCAGTGCTGTTAGATTCCCTGTACTATATTATAGTTAGCTGGGCTGTTACACAGAAATAGGAACTGACAGTGAAGTCTCTTGCACAGCTTGCCAGATATGAAACTAATAGGGCTGAATTATCCCCCAAGTCTTCTGGAGCTGCCTGAAAGGATGAGATTGCCAGACTGAAAGGATAAGTTTGTCTCATCATGTAAGTGCTTTAGATGTTCAGAAAAGGCTGCAGGGGTTATGCAGTCAATCACATACTGAATATGAGTCAATGTCATGCTATTGCAAAACAAAAAAAAGCAAACACCACGCTAGGATGTGTAAACAAACGCATGAACCACAAGATGCAAGAAAAATTCCTTCTGCTCCACACAGCGGGGGTGAAAGCTTTGCTGAAATTCTGTGAATGAAAGGATGCATGGATGGGCTGGGGATGATCCAAGAGGGATCAACAAGGATCTCCTGAAGTGTATAAAAATTACCTGGGAGAAAAGCTGTGGTGAGACTGCTCAGCACGGAGAAGGTAAATCAAGACGAGGCTCTAGAATGCTGCAGAGAGATGGTGAATAATTCATTTGCCTGCTTGCACTTTGGATATGGCAGGAAGTAATAGCTTTACACTGGCATAAAGAAGGTTTAGGATGGACATTAAGGAAACCTTTCCTTGGGATGCCAGTATTGGTGAGGGGGCTGTGACAGAGCACATTGGCTGGGAAGTTACAGACTTTAAATGCCTAGAGGTTAAATTCTCCTGTGGGGTAGGATGACTAAATGGCCTCCCAGGCTACCTTCTAGCCCTAACTTTTGTATTCCTGAGGCTCTAATAGATGTCCATGGCCTCAAGATCCAGCCAGGTTTGTCCCATCAGAGAGGCAGCTGTCTGTTGGGTTTGGACAGAAAGACTCCAGGGGACAGTCCTTCTCTATTCATGAGTGAAAAGCCTTTCAGAATGTTTCTGACACCCATGCAGCTAAGGCAGATCTAGGCAAGAAATCTATTAGTCATTTGGGATTTCAAGGAATGCCTCCATGTGTCATCATTTGAAAAAGGAGCTCAATGTCTCTCTTGGGGGAAACAGAACTCAGGCTTCTCCCCAGGGCTGATCAGTTCAGAAATGTCACTGCAATTGCACTGGGATGGAGGAGGTTTTTCTGTTCTTATGTTGCATTTTCAGGGTTTTCAAAGATTACACTGCAGAGTCCAAGTTAAGAGGAGGGATTTTCCCCTCCCTGAGAAGACTCTCAAGCACCATCATTTTGACTGATTCTCATCTAGGCTGGTGATATTTATAACAGGAGTTTCTCTTCCTCCATGGATCTGGTTCTGAAGGGCATTCAGGAACGTGACCTTGTGAATGTTTAGTCGTTTGATCTCTTTTGCCTTGGGTCCACAGAGCCCCAGCAGCAGAAATCTATGAGCTTTGCTGAGCATATTTGTAATTAATCCTAGACTTAGAGAAACATGGGGATTAGTGGATCACTGAACTCCTTATGTCTCTGGAGCAATGCTGGAGTTTTCTTGTTACAAGCAGAAGAGAAAGAGTCAGAATTTGCTGAGAATTTGGATTAGGCCACTGAACCTACTGATTTCCCTAGATTGGAGAAATCTTCAAAGCAGCAAAACTACCAGCCTGAATAAATACAGTCTCCTTCATCCAAAGGTTGCAATAAGACTTCATAGACGGTAATGGATGAATTAAAATATCAATCATACCCCAGGGGCAAAAGAGAAACTGTCTGTATTTCACAATAGGGAAAATTGAGAAATACATAGCATGAAGGTATTTGAAGGTTTGAGGTCTTCCAATTTCTAAGTACCCATTTTAGGACAATGACAGCCTGATTTTATTTTTTTTTTCAGAGACACCAAGTGGTTTGTTGAATAATTGGAGTGATGATGCCTCTAGGGATAGGAGCTTGGCACAGTGACTTGACTGATTTAACCAGCTAACAAGCTAATAGCAATTTACAGAAGACAAACCTCTGACAAGCATGAAAAGATCTTGTCTAAATGTTTAAAAATCTTTGATTAATTCCTGGTGGATGAAAACTGAGATGTTGCTGTCTCTGCCCCTTCTTGGTTGCTTAGACTCCACCTTCTGCCATCTTTCTAACCTTTTGTCTCTTTCGTTGCTTTATTTTGCACTCCACTTTTCTTTTGGTATACAGGGATTTCCACAGGTTCAGCTGAAAGCGCAGATGTCTGGATCTCCTTCTCCAAAACACAAGCTGTTCAAAACGGAGAGACGAGTTTGGAAACTGGACCTACCTGATTATCACCTCATGACAAAATCAGGGGAGGGATGGTGGAATCCTGGGGAGATGCTTTGCAATTCCACACCGTAGACATGGTGTACATATCAGGCAATGTTTGTGAGGTGCCAAAGAAACTTCTTTATCCAGAGGGATGTTTTTTGGCTCACTTTTGCAAACTAATACATAGTCCTCCAGGAACACACCTATTATTTGGTGACATTTGCTCTGTAACATCAAAATGATACCAGGACATCACAAATGTAACTGCAGTGCCAAAGGGGACCAGAAGCACCAAAATTCTCCCTCAGCCGGAAAATTGTCTGAACAACAAGTTACCTAAAACAGTTCAGCAGCCTTTTGTTGCGACATGCTTACAGGGAGGATATGATATATCACAGCACGATGAATTCATTGCATTGCAGCTGGTGTGAAATTTCATTTGCTAAAACCTCAGTGCTGTTTAACCCACAGTTGATTGCTGACTGGGGTGCAGAGGCTGCCTTGCACACTAGAGACAGGTTGCACTCACCAGAGAGGGAGTTGCAATAATTATCTGCACAACACAATTCTCCTGTTCTCTATAAACCCTGATTTGGACCCGTTGCCAGGGTCCCAATGAAGTTGAGTTTACGCCCTGTGCATCAACCTACTGCTACTCCTACCTGTTGCTACACTTTTTTTTCTCTGCAGAACCAAAACTTCCCTAACAAAATTGTGATTCAGTTCAAGTAAAACAGTATCTGACAGGGTGAACTCTCCAGGACTGTGACAGAGCAATGCAGAAGGCCTCTGCTGTTTAAAACACAGAACAAAAAAAAAAAAAAAAAAAAAAAAAAAAAAAAAAAAAAGAAAAAATCTAAAAAGATGGTGCACCAACGAGTGCACAACAAGACATCCATCTCTAGGTGTCTCTTGTAAAACAGGCACAGTACAGCTCACTGGCACAGCACTCCTGCTCAAAGGCAATCAAAAGAATTCATGCTGTGGGTAAATTGATAAAAATGGAGATTCAAGATCAAATTCTGAACGGGTCGTAAGGAAAAAGAGAGAGTATTTGTTTCTATTGGCAGTAAGCACTCTTCCCTCATGTAAACTCACCAGACTCCTTAGAAATCCCTGCTGGTACACTTTGGGTAAGGCTGGGGCTCTTGAGCATTGCAGTGTGAGCACGGAAGACTTTCCCAAGGAGGAAGATCAGGGCTTTACAAACCAGAGGTAGGTGCACCAGAAAGCCTGGTGGAGCCCCAGAAAGAGGGATGTGGTGTTGTTCCAGCCCCAGCTGTGCCCGCAGTACCCTTCCCTTCACCAGGACTCCTGCTCTGCACTCTCCCAAAGGAGCTTTACAGCCCTCTAAAATAATTTTTATGGGTCTGCATTTTACCAGGCAGTAATTTCTGAGAGAAATACTTCAGCTTTAGCAGTTATTCTTAACTGTTAAAGAATATGCTGCTGTTTAGGTAAAAAATAACCCAAGAATAACAGGTAATATTAATTTCTGATTTTCCCTCTTTGAAATTCAGGCCATTTAGTAGGAGGAAAAAAAAAAAAAGTGCTGTCATATATAAGCCTATGAGCATCAATACATTTTAATGGATACATTTTTCTCTTACATCTAGCCTCTGAGTTTTTCCACCTCTGAGCAAGACCTGAAAATGCACCACATCATCTGTACTGCTCTGTAACCCAAAACCCCAGGTCTCCCTAGGAAACTCGCCTTTCAGAACAATTTAATGTGACGTGATATTAACATCCCAACAATTTTCCTCTCATGAATTAGAAGCGTCATTCTCTCTGTTTTGACTAATTTCTGCTAGATAAATAAGGTCTACCTCAGTTAGAGAATTTCCCATGTTCTGCACTTTTTATTTGACTGGTGAGGCTTTCTTTACTTTGTACCCTGAGCTCTTCAGTGGCTTTGCCTCATTTAATATCTGTATCTCTGCTCAGCATGCCTGCATTCCTGTGGAGAGTTGCTTAATCCCTCTGTATACTCCCAATCTGCCTGCAAGGAACACAGAGCATTCCCACATCTTGAAATGGAGGCAACACAGAAATCTCCTTTCTTTTATTAATGGAAAAGAATTCCTGTACTATTTAAAAAAAGAAAACAAAAATCAACCAAGCTCCCTCTTTTTTGGTTATTATCCTTCTTTCCTGCTGTACTCAATTATAGCTGATTAACTGCCATGACATATGAGTCATACAGGATCTAGGACACAGGATGTGTTCAGAGTTGCTTAATCATGTTCTAATAGTTAACATGTACACTTGTTTACTAGGTAAGAGTTGTTCATGATATTTACATTGGGCTGTGTTAACTTGGGATGTTACAACTAGAATGGACAGAGAACGATAAACAAAAATGATACGGGCAAATAAAGAGGGAGAAAGAAAATATAAACCAAAGCATGATGAGAAACAGACTTCCAGGCCATGGGAAGAAAGAATTCACATTCCATTTTGCTTTTGCTGGGCCACTTGTAGGTCTTCTCTCAATTATACCAACTTAAGGTCAAGGTGCCTTCCTTTTCACAGTGCCTATCTAGTTTTACCCTAAAAGCAACCAACCTTTCCGTATCTCAAATTTTCCTCAAAAATACCTAATTCCCAAATGCCCCTAAAATTCCTTTAGTATATGAGAAAAGCCATCTGTGCACCAAATAATGACTTTTACTGCCTATTTTGAAGTGTTGACATCTGCCTCTAATCACTTAAGGAAAGGGAAAGGACATCCTATATCCAAAAAATAATTTTTTTCTCCTCTCCCTCTCTCATTACAGCATTTAGCTCTCAGTCAGCACATCAGACAGCTTTCAAAAGAGCACACAGAAAGAAGCCAAGCTGTCTCAAGGTGAAGCAGAGGATCATAGCACCATGTTCAGTGGTGGGCCACAAATGTTGGTGAAATTACCGAGGATTTCTCTCTAAAGAGTGAGCACCCTTTTCTATGGGTAAAAACAAATAACTAAAAAAGATTACTTGGCTGTGAAACTTACCCAGGAATAACAAAGCTACATAGACAAGATGGAAGAAGGGAACAGAAATAATATGTGCTCCATATAAGCAAGGATATTTGAACTCAGAATACTTAAGAAAGATAAGGAATATGCAAAATAAAAAAAAAAAAATCTATTTGGCCAGCTTCTCCTGGAGGCACTTGCCAGCTGAACGTGGTTTTGAAGGGCCTGAAGGCAGTTTACCACAGGGACTGAGTCAAGGCAGCTTTGCAGGAGAGAGGACAATGGCTTTCTACAATGCACACAGGATAGATGCCTATTTTAGGGAGATGGTTTGCTGTCTCCAGGGACCCTCACTGTGCATACAAGACAACATGGAGCACTGCTGCAAGCACAGTCCCAGAAACAGAGCTTAACTTGGAAACTGCTTTACAAATTAATTGCTTGTTACTTTGATTCTCCTTTGTTTTTCTTCCTTGCACTTGATGGCTTTTGTCTCTTGTCCTCCTACCTGCGACTTCTCCCATTTTCATCCCACTTTATCACCCCTATTTAGATACTTTTTTTTTTACTTCTGTCACACCCTGTCAGAGTTCCCAAGCTCCTGATAAAACACTGCAAGCACCCTATAGTAACGATGTTTTTAATCTCTAGGCTAGGGGCTTTTTTTGGTTTGTTTTTTTTTCTTTTTTTAATGGAAGCTTAAAGAAAAATGTGTTCTTTGAGAGCCAGCAGAAGCTGACAGTGAGACATGAGAAGTCCAAACAAGACAGCAGCAGGAATGCGTAAGGTGCAAAGCCAGATTTGGTTTGGGGGAATACAAATGTTCTGAGGATCAGTGGTACCCTGTCTCTTCCTTACCAGCATGCAGGGACCCTGGTGCTGAGCTCACAGCTCACTTCTGTTTCCCTTCTCCTGACTTGTAGAGAAATGATGAGATGATATCATGCTGCTGCTCCCCAAGGGTTTTAAACAGAGGGTACATTGACAGCACACTATTCCCAACTGTTGGTCCAGACCTTTGGAGGCAAGAGCTGCTAAACTTCTAACCTGTATTATGGACAAAATGACTCCCTAGCAATTCCCAGAAAACCCCAAAATCCCGCAGTCACATTCTCTATGCTTTTACTAGTCCTGCAAACAGCACAACAGCGAATCACAGCCAATATTTTAAAAGCCACCCATCCACATTCTGGGTTTCCTGTCTGTATCAAAGCACCTACCAACGTTTCCTGAGCTATTCAGCAGCTCTTACTGCCTTTCATGGAAAAAGATAGAGGGTTTTCTTTTCCAAGCAAGCAAGGAATTTTGTACACAAAATTTTACAATTAATTGACTTTGTGGCAGATATGCATCTTATTCTTTTCAATTCTCCTTCATGTCTAATTTCCAGGAGCTGTCCAAAATTGGTCCACTTGGTCTTCAGTCCAGTTGTTCACCTGCCTGCCCAGAAGCTGCTTCTTGCCTGGTGCTCTGGGCAAGAGCTCTGGGCTTCTTTTCTGTTTTCCCTTTTTTTCACCCTTAGCCACTAAGCAGTTTTCTTGTTAAGTAGCCTCTGAACAAAAATTCCCCTTCCAACAGCACAAACATCTCAGTGACACAGCAGAAAAACTAAAACACAGAGCGATTTAGATATCACTTCAATTTATTGCCCAATTCAAGTTATCAAGGCCCAAACACTACACACAGTTCTCTCTGAAAACAGAAACTGAAGGGCACAAAAGTCATAGATCTGCAATGCTTGTTCAGAAACGTTACCACTTTATTACATCACAAGTGACCATGAAAACAACGTTTCTGATACCAAAATACAAAAGCGCCTTAGAAAAATTGTTTAGCTACAAGGGAGGAAAGACAACTGACAGATCTGTGTTGTCCACCAATCTGCTAAAGGAAAAAGATTTAAGCATACTGATTTACAACACTGGAAAAGAATTAATCTGACTCATACAATTACTACAGGACATTTGTCTCCATAACCCAGTAGGCAACTTCATTTTTCATCCTGTTGAACAGTATTTCCAACTTTTTTTCCTTTCCCTGGTTAACAAATAGCTTTTTTTTAGTCTTGTTGCTTTTTAATTGTTATTCAACTAAAAATAAAACCCCAAAACCTAAAAAAACTGAAGGCAAGAAACAACCCAAACATTAAATACCCGAAATATCTATGTAGGATATTTGCTATGTGGGGCTCTGAACAGCCCAGTCCAACAGAAGGTTTCCCTGCCCATAGTAGGGGGGTTTGGATCTAGAGGATCTTTAAGGTCCCTTACAACCAAATCATTCCATGATTCTATAACTTTTTTTTTTTTATGCCAGTGGAGCTAATTACAAAACACTTTTGTTTGGGTATGTCAACTACCTGAATGGATTAATTTGTCTGTAGGAAATTATACACCAGCAGGACTTTGCTGACTTGCATGGATATTAACAGCAGTGTCATTAAAAACTCAGCATTGACACCCAGTCACCAGGGAGGGATGACTTTTTGTTTTAACCAGTTCTAACCAATTTGCAGAAGAGACATCAAATTGTAGTTCTCTGCTTGGCCTCTCTAACCAAAGCATTCAGATCGTTCATAACTTCAAGGATTTCTCAAGTTACTCAATAAAAAGGAGAGAGGGAAAATCTGGGCATTTCTTCTATCCTGGGCTATCAGAGAGCAAAGGCTCATCAGGCACAGCGATGGTTTACGTGGGTCATTCAGCAGCACTGAATTAGGGCAACTCCTCTGTCTACTGCAGAAAACAGCAAAGTGCTCAGAAACAGGTGACTATCTTCTCACAGGTGGTCTTCTCTGGGCAAAACAAACACACTGGTTGGCTTCAAGCTACAGATATTGGCAAGTTAATTATGGCCAGCAAGTTAATTATTGCTGCTGGTCTTATTATTTTCCACTCATCATCTCTCCTGTAACGATTCGCCGGCTCTCTTGGAGAAAGAAATATGTCTGTGGGTAATGATTTCACTGCTTTTCCTCCTCTGCCTGCCTCTCGATCGCTCTTTTATATTGAATAATCATTTATGTGGTAGTTTAATTAGCTAATTATGAACGTGTTTGGGTATTTTAAGGAGGAAGAATCATTGTTTACTTGTTAGTAATTAAGTGGGCTCCATGTGATTTTGGTGTTGGGAAATTTACGAGTATTATTTTTCTGTGTGGCACTACCAAATATTAAAAACGTAATTATTTGTTTATATCTTGGTGCACTGAAAGGAGAAGTAAATTTCCATGACTGCAGGCTTTGGGCTTCTGGTGGATTATCATTAGTAAAACCAGTCTGGATATACTTACTAGGTGTACAAAGAGCAGTCAAAAAAGGCGACCAGTTACAGACGGAAAGACCCACAGCATTTTGAAGGCTTTGCACAATACCCAATTCACCTGGATGCCGTCAAAACCAGCACAAACAGCTTCCAATTCCCTCCTCTCCCTATACAGGTGCAGGCAAAAGGAAGCACCTAACTGGGTCACCCATGATCCTTGCGATCTGTATGGAGCAGCTGTGTTTGAGAGCCCACATTCAGCTTGCGCACCCAGGAGCAGCTCCCTCCTCAGGAAGGCTCTGCTGGGTTCTCCTGTCACTCACAAACAAGCCAGGCTGCCAGCAAACAGCAGCAGGCCTGGCTGGAAGGGATGAGCAGGAGCAGTGGAGGCAGACACACCCAGCCTCCCTCTCTGTCAGCGGGATCCCGAGAGAGGGAGGCAGGAGCGCACCTGCCGCAGTTCTGCTCTGCCATGAGTGGCAAGTGATCAGATTTATGTAATCCCAGGAAGATTAGAATGCACAGACTATGAAGCAGGTCTAGAGAAAGCCACGTAAGCCTGGTCATGGTGTACCTCTGAATATTACTATTAATTTCCCAAGATCAAGTCCTGCCTGGACACTCATCCTGCCCTTCCAGTGGGGAACGGCATGGAATGAGATGAACGATGCAGAAACAATATAGCGTGAAGACTCTGGCCTCCTCATTTTATTCCATTTCCCAGCCTCTCAATTTGAGAAATGTACATTACTCAGATATTCCAGCTTAACTGAGCACGGTTTTAAGACCTCCATGTGGCAGTTTCAGGGGCAGCTGAGAAGACTTTTTAGTCTTTGAAAATGCAAAACGAGGAGCAAAATGTGCAGTGCATTGTCTCAGGGCGAGAGAAACAACACGTTCCTGCCAGTCTATTTTATGCGACAGCGTCTAGAAGGGAGAGATGCCTGTAGGATATCTACACTTCAGTTCCCTCCCAAAGGCTGACTTCTATTTAAAAAAAACCAAACCAGCACAGCTTCTATGGTTTTCAGCAGCACTGCTTCCAGCATCATTAATGGATAAGAAGGATAAACAAACAAACCTGCCTTGCAACATGTCCCCTATTTTGTTCCTTTTCAAGCAAATTTTAGGGTAAATCTTCCACACTCCATTTTGCACTTTCTTGTATACTGCTTGTTGCTCTTTTCAAATTATTTATTTCTAAGAGCTCTGAATCTGTTTCACACCAGACATACTATAACTAACAGCATGTAAATACACAAATCCTGAATTTGCCTTAAAAGGGCTTAATATGAACAGCAGAACTGTGCTTATGTTTTTCTTTGATTTATAATTTTTGAGGTTTTACTACACATTTTCAAACTTTACTACAAAAACTATGAAGGCTGGAATATTAATGTTTTAAAACTAAAGCTGAAAGCAATGTAACTGCAGAAGACTGGGCTATCACAAAATAATCAACTACTGTGAAACTCAAGGTAAAATCATGGGATTTAGCAAGATATGCAGATTAGACTAAGCATGCAAGAAACATCCAGAATCCATCCACACCCAGTTCCTATTTACAAAGGTCCCCAAAATTAAATCCATCTTACAATGTGAACTGAAGGTCATTGGAGATGGGTGAAGCTGCACCAGCAAGGGAGGGAGTCCTGGAGTCAAGGGCCTGGGCTAAATATAACCTGCCATCAGCTTCATCCTGCCTTAACCTTGAAGCCATTGTCAGAGCATTCCAGGGAATTTCAAGTGCCTTGGTGTCATATCAGAAGAAAGTTGCTCTCAGCTATTCATATCACTGCAATTCACAGCTTCATTAATAATGAACTTCAGAGTTTATTAATGACACGTGTGTAGTGAACTTAGATGTATGAGCCTTAAGCCTCCATGTCCTCACACTATTTTTTCACAAGTATGATTTTTTTAAACTAGAGTGGAGTTACGAATTGAGAGCAGAGTCTAGTCCAGCATTTCATTGTTAATTAATATCTTGCCTATACGAACATTTTGTTGCCTAAACACTTTTAAAATTTAGTTTATATAATTTTCATAATCTAATTTTTAATTATCAGTAATTGTTCTTCCCTCAGTCATATGACCCCTCTGACCTGACATAATTAATATTAAAGACTAATACTTTTTCAAACATCTTGAGGTCACAGGTCATCATGATCTACAACACTGTGACACATACGCAAAACACACGTGCACATCCAATAATCTGGAGTTATGCTCACTCCAGGGCTGGCCAGATTGCAGAGACACAGACAACTGCTGCAAGCTTACAGCTGGAGCTTTGTTCACAGCTGGGGCAAAACCCTCCAAAATTTCAGATTCCTTGGAATCAAATAACGACACTTGTCTTGTGCAGAGCCCCTCATGCAAATTTGTTGCATTTTAAGCCAGCAATGCTACCTGTATGCTTTAAAAAGATCGCTTTGGAGCCAGAGAAAATGTTGTAAACTTTCTCTCAGCAACATATGCCTATGATCAAGAGCCAAGAAGACTCTTATGCATCATGATATAGACTTTAAAAAGCCCCACCTTCATTAGGAAAATTTCTTAGTATTTCTAATCAATTTAGCCACAGTATCCCTTGTGTTTCAGCCCAGGTATTACAGTCTTTATGACCCAAGATTTGCAGAGCTCACTTAAATTTGATTTTTTGCAGATATTAACTGGCAGCCGAGGATAGAAAACCATGCCACAATACCCCATTAACCATTGTTTTCCAGCCCCAAAACCACAAGAGAATATTCTGCTGAGCACAGAGGCCCCACAAATGCTATATATAAAACTTAGATTTCTGTTCCTATTGTTGACAAAGAGTAGGGGAGAATGAGGCAGAGCAAGGGGAGGTAAAATGCTTTCAGAGATGATCAGAGAAACAAAGAACAGATTTACTCATTTTTTCACCCCTAGCCTTGAAGGAATCCCCTTTTTCTCATTTGATGGTTAATACCACACAGAGACACATACTTCTTATCGTGGCAGAAGCAAAGCTACCAGTAGCACAGACAGGAAAGTCAGAAAAATTCTAACAGTGGCAGTTGAAGAAACAGGGCTGAGCTCTACAGCATATTCTCCCCTGCAATACTTTTATTATGCTCACATTATACAGATGGAGCTTCTGCTATTTGATTTCCAAGCCTCTTCTACAAGCCAGGCAGCTTCACATTTAAAATGTTCCCTAATACTTCAGTCACCATTTTATTTGTTAAATACTACTAGTTTTTACTCTATCTCCTTTCTCCAAATCAGCTTCCAAATCCAAAGGGTTCTCTTTTGAGTCTTTTGGGAATATGCTGCAAAAGTGTTGCATTTTTTCTGCATTAAGAAATAAACTCTTTTTTATTCAGGACTTAACAAAAAAAGTGTACTAAAATAGGATCACAGAAGTTTTAAACCAGGGCGGGAAAGGGAGTACAGATTCATCCCCAGAGTATGCAAAACAGAAATGAGATTGAAAAGTCAATTAGGCTCAGATAAAGTCACCTTGTTTCAAATTACACAATTACACATTCCCAGGGAAGATCTCTCTGCTGCCCAAGCAGCGAGGATGCAGGATTTCATCTCGGCCCCAGGTTCATCAGCTGGTGTGAGGATGAAATCAGCAACAGGATAAGCAAGACCAAAACAAACACAAGTGGTTTTGCTGCTGCAGCTGGAGGAAGCTGAGCACCCTTCAACCACGGGCCTGCAATCAGGACAGGACGGAAGAGCAGCCTGGATCCAGCACACAAGGCTTAATCACTGGGCTATAACTAAATGGCAGTGCACTGTGCAGCAAGCCTCAGCCTTCTGGTTCCCCCATTATCCTTGATTTCCTTCCCAGGAAAGGACTGCATGCCTTCAGGCACAGTATTTGGAAGCAGCCAGGAAATACATTTAGACCCAAACACTGCAAAGCACACTCACATCTCACTGTTTGTTTATAACTGGAGTGAACACAAGGATGGATGTGCATTAAGCAATGCCCTGAGGACTGGGATTCTGCCCAGTGCACTTCCCTTCTCCCTCCCATTCCCAAAAGACTAAGAGTCCTCAGGGTCAAGGCTTCTTGTGCAGTCTGGAGTAATAGTTACCCTAGAAAATATTTCTCTTTATTAAGAGCTTGCTTATAACTTGTTATTTTGGGTTATTCTAAGTGAAAAAACACATGAAGCTGCTGCTGATGCCTGTTATACATACAGGTTGTGTTAATGTACAAATTTTTTTGTATATGGATGAAAAACAGTAGTTTGGAGATAAGTGCATTGACCTTTTCCTTCTGAAGCCTGCTCTTCAAAGACTGCAGGAATCTGGGTCTGGAGAAGACAAATGACATTCTCTGAGGTGGGCAGTACGAACATTTCAACATTTTAATCAGTCTCAGGTACATGCACCTCACAGCTTGTACAAAAAGGACAAAAGATACTCAGACCATAAAAGATGCAGCTGTCAGTCATAAATTTATAGTAAATCCATTTAATTTGGGACCTTAAGATTCTGGAATTGGAGGAAGTCATACAACTAGCCACTGTGATTTGGAGACTGCTGCTCCTGGATTGGAAGGAGATTAAAAAGGGGTAAAGCTCAGTTATTTGGTTCGTCCTTAACCTCTCCAAGATGGACTGTTCTGGACACTCAGTCATCAAGTAGGGAACCACATTAACTGTCTCACCAACTTCAGGATGTGCTTTGGTGGCACCCACTGGCAAAAATTGTGTGTTGGGGGATCCGGAGCCTCTTGACTGACCCTCTGGGGCCTTCACAGCTGATGATCTCCCTCCTCATGGCAGCCTGGCTACAAGTACATGTCTGTTCTCTCTCAAATCCTAAACGTGCACACTCACACCAACATTTCTTAATAGGCAGCTGAAAGGCAGGAATATTATTTCTAATACCCCCTCTTATCATCACAGGTCCTGATGACATGAAGTGACCCACATGGAGAATGGCATGCTCCTCTTCAACCTTCACCTACGTCAGCAGTAGGAAGGGCAAAATGAGTGCAAGGACAGCAAAATGCAATATGCAAAATCTCTAACTTTAGACCAAAAAGGTAGAGCCTGGAGGGAGGGAGCTCAGGTGATCTAAACAAAGCAGCACAAAGCAGAGACAACCTGGACTTTCCTCTGGCTCATTGCTGATGCGACGAGTGCCAGCAATTTAATCCTGGGAAAGCTCCAAGCCAGGACTCACAACAAGAGCTAGCAGACCCCAGCAGCTGCACTGGCAGAACACTCTGGCACGCTGTTCTCCTTTTGCTGTCCCAAGGTGGCTGGGTGAACGCAGTCAATCTTGTCAACAGAGGGAATTTTCTCAGTACTGCTCAAACAAATCTAGGACATTTCATGAGCCAAGTTGTTCAACGCCCATTTGCCTGATCCAAAGCCAGTGTGTGACCTTCTCCTTCATGACCCACCTGAGACAACTTGGCCGTGTCTGACATTGGAAAGTTCCAGATCGGCTTTTAGACAGTAGAGACCCAGCAGCTGCTTGATCAGAGTTAGGAGCACCATGGAAAGCATCAGTGATCCCCTCTTCCCCAGATCCTGACTGACATGATGGTACAGGGGCACAAGTATCCTATGAGGTAGCACATAAACAAAACCAAGGTCCTTTTGCTTTGAGATCATCTTATTGATCTGCTGCTTTTTTGCTCCCTCTGTTCTTCCCACAAGATCACACACCATCACTACAATATCCTTCTCTGTGGCTTCAGCCAGCTGGAAGAGCTACCCAATATCTTCCTACTTCATTGACTCCTTGCAAGTCACAGCTCAATGAAATACGTGCACAGAACAATGAAAGTTGGGGAGAGTAGGAAAGTCGTATATAATCAAACAACTGTGAAAACTCACTTGTCAGTGCAGAAACAGCAGTAAGGACAATTTCTTTCCATACTGAAGTTTAAGCAAATGGGGCAGCTGTTAGCCAAATGAAACCCAGGGAAGTAGGGGCTCTTTCCATCAGTGGGAATTTGGCAGGGGTTAAAAGTTCAACAGGAGAGAACACTAATATGCACTAGATAAATCTCTTAGGATTGCAGTAATAGGAGCAGTAATATAAAATTAGAGATACCAGCCGGTGAAGAATTTACTAGAAAAACACAGGCCAGCAAAAAATAAGACAAAGGCATTCTGGTTCCTGGCTGAGGACAGCTAACTGGGTCAGAGCCATCTGAAGATATTCTTTATGTGGCTCTCTTATCTGCCTTCACTTGTGAAAGAATTTGTGCAGTACTGGTAATAATGGAAGATAAAGATATGCTAAGAAATAGTTCTCTTTGCCCCAAAATTTATCATCATGATATAAGATTTTATTTTGCTTGTCTGATGTATTTTTACAGCAGTTTTCCTAGGTCAATAATGTACTGATATTTCTCCTAAACAGAGATTTAAAGAACTAATGTCAACAGTGAGCTTCACTGACAGTTTTGTGATGACATTTAATGAAGAAAATGAGAGATTACAAAGTGAAACAAATCTTATTTTATTCATTTGCAGGAGACAGACCTTGCAAAAAACCCCATCCCACTCGGGTGAAACAGAATAAAACATTACATGTAAGTATGAATATTAGAGAAGGGAAGAAAATAAAGTATATTTATGTTCTACAATATGAGAATTCAAAGAGTAATTTTGGTCAAGATGACAAAGGTTTGAACACATTCTAAAAGTACAGAACGTGTAGAAAGGTATGAGAAAGTAAAACTTGTATCTGAAATGACAAATCTAAGGATCATAACACTGACTCTTTGCAAGGCTTCACTCTAGTCTCCATGATAGAAAAGGAAGGAGGAAAATGGTATGAGGCAAGTAGGTATTTGGGAAGATAAAAGATCCTCTCCGTGATGAACGGAGGGCACAAGAAGGGGAAAAATGAGCTGTGGACACCTCACTAAAGGCAAGAAACCCTGGAGCCCTGGCACAGATGGACTAAGGGAACAACCTGCCTTCTGAGGGAAACCAGGGGTGTAAAACTACAGAGAGAAGAAGCAAAGGTGCAGAAAGATGTACAGGGCCTGTGGCAGGAAGGGAGGGATGTCACAGAACATGGACAAGTAACAAAGGTGGCTCAAAAGGGCAGGAAAACACACAAATGCCTGAAACCCTTTAAGTGCAAATGCACTTACACACCTGCAAAGCACAAGCTGTTAAGCTGCACTGATGATTACTCTGGTTTGTTCTGTTTGGCAACAAACTGGAACAGATCAAAACAGGAAATCTAAAATTAAAGAAGAAGCAGCAATCACAAGGACAAGGATGGCACCTCCCCAGGGAACACCAGGAGACTTGCTGCAAGGAGAACTCAGGGAAGGAGGTGACTCCAGACCAACCACCCAGAGGCCAGGACATTGGTCTGTGCTACAATTTTCTCTACTCTCTACTACCCAAAGAAGAATATGTAAGGCTGGCAACACAGAGATGGAGAAATTCCTTTATGCATAAAGAGAAATGCAAAAGCAGTGACTACAAAAGGTGTGGAAATCCTTTGTAGCTCCCTGTGCACATCTTCAAAGGCCAAAGAGATGCTGAGTTTCTTACCAGAGAGTATATTCTGTTCTGGAGGCAGGTCAACAGCTTAATGCAAACTAATTCAGACAAAACACCCTTTCTTCATTCTGTTATATACATTACTTTCCTTTTATTTGTGATTAGAGTCCTGCAGCAAATAGAAGAGCAGCTTATACACATGACTAGTATTAAGAAATGTGTTTAATGTACTCTAAGTGCCTGTAATGAAATTTACTGTCCAAGGGAAGAGACTGCACTTTGTGACCAGACAATTCTTTGCAGACCACATGAATCACACAACTAGGGTTTGCAGACCATAGTCAGTCAGCTCTAAACTACAGAATGATAGAACAAAATTTTCAGCTGCACTAGTTTCTAAAGAATAGAGACTGCCAGAAAAAAACCTGAGTATCTTTTACAGAATTGTAAAGTTAGTTAGGCTGTAGGGAATATAGTATACATGATGTATCTGAAGTACAGCATTTGACAGAGCATCTCAGGAAACATTACTCACAGAATTAATTTGCTTGGATCTCGACAGGAACAAAAAGCAGGCTGAATGATAGTAAACAAAATCTGTTTTTTGGCACTACATCAAGTTTGCACACTTAGCTTACTGGAATATTATATGGAAGTATATTAGTCCACTTTTTACCTAATATCTTCATCATCGCTCCAGAAAAAAAATGAAGGGTCTACTAACAAAGAATGATATGGTTATAAACAAAAAAAAAAACCAAACAAAACAAAACAAAAAAAAAACCAAAACAAAAAGATCAGAAATCAGAAAGTTAGGAGAAAGTAGATTTAAGGTTGAAATGACAACTGCAAACCCTGAGACAGAACTGAGCTCTATACGGAGGTGTTAGCCAGGGTCACAGACTGGCTGTGAGGGTCCTACCTGCTGCCGTGGATTCCAACAGTGGAAAAATGCCACTGCCAGGTTTTCCACACACCCTGCAAGAGTGTCACCGTCCCTCTAATGACCTTGAAAAGGAGCTTCAGGGCTCAAGACCTGCAGAGTAACCATTGCAGAGGGCAAGGTAGGGCTGCCTGAAGGATTTTGGTAGCCCATGACAGAATTATGATTAAACATCTCTACAGCTCCAGACAGGCACATGAGGACAGCGAGTCTGACTGTGTTCACACAGCAAGTGACAGGGTTCAGACAGGCCTCCCCACTACACTCAACCCACCAGATTTGCTCTACATGCACAATTTATTTGCACAGGTACATTAGGAGCCTTTGCAAGCTGTGAGTGCTGGCAACCTAGAAATAGAGAAAAAGTTATTTATACAAGGTATTTTATTTCCATGGGAAATCCTGTAATAAACAGAATATCTGGGCATGCCCACAGTGATTCAGGGATCTTTTGACCATCTCACAATCCCGTGATTTAAATGGTTTTGCAAGACTCTATCCCTCTTTCTAGAACACTCAGGGATATTTCATTCACTTTGAGACATCTCATTAACTTAAACATAAATGGAGCTAAAGCAGTAGCAGAGGAGAAACAAGAACATCCGGGGGCTGATTTAAAAGAAGATGTTAAGAAAATGAAATACGCAGACCTTGGCTCAAAGACAACAAAGAAAAAGAATACAACCAGAAATGACAAATTCTTGAAGGCTATAAACACCAAGAAAGGAGAGGAATTTTGGGTTGTGCAAGAAGTAGTAAATCTATGAGTAATGACATTAAATTATGAAAAGATAAACTTTCATTGAAACATCAATTTGTCTTTACAAGTAGTTCTAGTATGATATCAAGCAGTCTTCCAACAGCAAGTTCAAAAGATCCATTGCTAAGGGTATTTAGAAGGATTTTGGACAAATAATTGAAAGTGCTCTACAAGGAAAATATTCCATATTAGGAGCCAGAGAAGTTTCATGATTTAGTAAGTTTTTTCCTTACTCTGACTTCTCTGAATATCTATTTTGAAACAAGCCATTAGCATAAGATTTTCTAGCTCACGAAGATAGCAAAAGTCAATTTGTCTCCTCTTGCTCAAGAGATGCTACAAATTACACAAGTATTACACATTACTTATTGAACACTGTTTGACATCACTGCATCTAAACTCAGCGTAACCCGTTTAAAAGGAAAAACTAAGGAAAAGATAAATCTTCAGGCCTTGGCAAAGAGACAAAGAAGGTGAACTCAACAGATACATCTCTTTCATATCTGAAGGAGGTATACCACAAGGAATCAGATATAAAAACACACTCAAGAAATGGTAGTTTAAATGACTTCCTCAGAGTCCAGAACTAGGCAACGGTGAAGCCAAGAATTGACTCCGGGCTATCTTGAAGATGGGCACTCTGGATTCCCTTCTTAAACCAATGGGACATGTACCTGCTTCTATCATGACTAAAAGCTCATTCCCTCTAAAAAAATGTACTTTAGGTAAATCAAAGCTAATCTAAGAGGTACCAAGAAGCCTGCCAGCAATCATAGAAAATGAAAGACGTTCAGCTCAAACCAGTCACATGGTGGAATGGACACATTTAGCTGTATTAATGGAATGTGACACCAGAAGTACAAACATTTTTATATTAAAACTACTAACAGCACTTTTCACAGATCACAGAATATTCTGAGTTGGAAGGGACCCACAAGGATCTTTCAAATGAATAGAACTTATCGCCTGAAGGGTCAAAAGTAAAAGAATTGCACCTGTTACACATGGCCAGGTTTGAATCCACAAATCATGTTCTCATTTAGGTGTTGAAATATTTGGGGGATTTTTATATCTACTGGAGAACTGAAGAGAGACCTCTCTGACCTTAAATGAGGTAATTACTTTGTAGTTCTGAAAATAGACTCAATGCAACTAAAAAGCCCTTTCCAAACTTTAGTCTCATAGAGAAGAAATAGCAATGATTGTTTGTTTATATAGCTGAACACCAACCATGTCCCTTTCCACTAAAGGTGGTCATGTCAGTGTTGGCAATGGTTGCAGATAATCCAGGCAGCTAGGCTTGGAAATCTTCTTTAAAAGCCTAATGATTAGTCAAGTCTGGGTTTGCAGTATTAGTACTGTCAGGGGTCACAGACAGCCTGATGAGGAGAGCCAAGCCCTTGGAAATTAATTCAAGTCCTTCTAAAGGGATGAAGCAATCGCAGCACCAGTGGAAAAGGAAAGCATCAGCTGAAAGTCACTGCTCACTGATGGAACTGAAGCGCAGCAGCTGGATCCCACTGGATCACTTTGCAGTTGCCCACAGCTTGCATACAGTGGGTTAAGCCCCTGCTGAGAGACTGAAGCTACGGCAGCTTAAGGCAGAGAGAATTTACTGCAGGAGCCTAAGGAAACGAGGGGCAGGTTAGACAGGATCCAACTGTTATCTGTCTCATCTAGGAAATAAAACTTGGTGACTGCATCTCTAACAGCAAAGTGATGCTGTGTTCATGCTGCTGGTGGGTACCAGGCACAGTGACCGTGTGGCTGCCTGCTCACACACAGTGTGGCACGTGCATTGCCACAAGAAGAGGCTTTCTGTGGTGACAAAACACCAGTGAGGGGACAGTGCCCTTCACACCTGGGAGATGGGAACACTGCCATCTCACAGGGAGTCAGGGCTCCCTGCCTTCCTGTACTGGCATGAGGCTGAGGTTTCAGGGGAATGTATGAGTACACTGGCTGAACCACGCTGCAGTTTCCCCAGAGCCCATCTCTCTGCTTCGAGAAATGAGGTCTCCCAGTGAAAGAAGCTCTGGGCTTGAGCTTGAAGGTTTTCTGGTCTCTGCAAAACCTGCCTTTTCCTTCAGTTTAGGACTTACAGTGAAGCTGAAAAGATGAGGAGTGGAGAGAGAAGCATTGCTTACAGCTATTACATCAAACAAACAAGGAGAAAAAGAAGCACCTGAGTTGTTGGAGTCATTAACACACCAGAGCTCAGGGCTGGCCATGGTTGTGCCACACAGCTTGACAACTGCTTCTTCTTGTGCCCATCCTCAGTTTCCTCACCACAGCACGTGCAGCCACATATATCCTTTACAATGCCATGGGACCAGGCAGCCCCCGCCCTGCTGAGACTGACAGACAGACATCACTGCTTTTATTCCATGCAGCTGCTCCAAGGTGAGCCTGCTGAAAAGGCATAGCCAGAGGAACATGCTTCAAACGCACAGGAACCTCCCTCCAGTGCAGCCCTGACTGGGAGAGTTAAACTCCAGCTCAGCTTGGGGCTGCCTACCAAGATGAACGCCAGGGCCACTCCAGGCAGCAGGAAAGGGAACACACTGGTAAAGAAAGGCAGGGGCAGCTGCGGCTCTGAGATGAGCCTGTGTGTAAAGCACAGCTCCTCTCGCCCTGGGTACAGCACTGAAATGAACCAAGAAGCTGGAGGCTCTGGCTGACAGGCAGGGAAGATGGAAGTCACTGCTTTTGTCACTCTCTGGAAGGACAGTGGGAAGTGAATGGGCAAGTCTGTAACCCACGGTCCTAACTGCACTCACCAACCACCCCCAGTCCCAGCCTGCTTTTCCTTCTCTCCTCCCCCCCACCACTGCAACTCTCGGCACTACACAGCTCAAGGCAGCCAGGCGGGGCAAAAGTGCGAAGTATCACTACACACAACAGTCTTTTTAATGAAAAGGCTGAAAAAGACTCAAGCCCTGGCCAAAACATGAATCACCAGAAAGCTACACTTGCAGAGATCCCCATAAAAGGAAATGTAAATAATCGTCCCTAGCCCCCTGCACATTCAGATACCCTTGTGCTCATGTGCAGGCCAGCTGTACTGGGTTGAGTGGATGTGTGGGTATTGTGCACAAACGTGCCCATGCCTGGAAAGTAGTAAGAGAAAAAAATCAGAGAAGAATACAAGAATAATTTTGGACAGGAGAGCTGGAGCAGGAAATCTATAATAACACAATATTCAAACAGGGTCTGCTGGTCTCAAAAAAAAGGCTGCAAAAATAAAGATCATACCCACCAGGTTTCTTTGTAAGTGCACTGTACTACTAAAAGCAGGAGTATTTGAGCTGTCCTGACCCCTGCCGCTTCCCTCCTGCCTTGGAGAAAGCCTGCACTGAGCTCGGCAGCACCGAGATGCGGGAGGTGACAGCACTCTGCTCGCACAGAGACTGAAAGCAGGCACGGTCAAATCCTGACCACTTTCCTCAGAAAAAAGATCCCCATATAAGGAGTTCTAAGGCTTTCCCTTCGGGGCTCAGGCCGTGGGTGGCTGTGCAGGCATTACACACACGGCCACTCTCTCAGTTCAACATTTTAACCCATTCCTTGGTGATGTGGATTTGGAACTGCTTTGCTGTTTTGGTGCCTGGGGTTGCAGAGACAGGACAGGGAAGCGAGCAGGAAGGGGCAGCTGCTGGGGATGCCTCAGAAGCAGGGTTGGGTGCTCAAGGACCAGGCTGTCCTGACCTCTCCTGGTGGGGCTGACATTTGCCACAGCCACCTCTCATGGTGCACCATGGAACAGAGCCTGCCCGCTCGGCCAGCCAGGTACTCGGGGCAGCTCCAGCCCTTGAGTCACACTCCCAGCAAGAGGCAGACAGAAGGAAGAGGTACAGAGATGCAGTTGATTCAATCCAAACAACTATTATTGGAAGATGATTTCATTAATGAATTATCCCAATTGCAGCTTAGCTAGTGGGCATGTGGGAAGGCCAAGTCATCGGTTAAAACTGAAGTGATTTTCTTTTGTTCTGTAATTTAGCTCTTTAGGAGGTGTCAGTCAACAGTTTTTAGCCACACACATGCACACAGAGCTCACGATACAATACACAGGCTAATTTCAGCACACAAATTGGAGGCGCCTCACATACTCCAAAATGCCTTTTTGATGGAAAATGGAGAACAACCACATTAACAGTGTTGGAGAAGGGGGGAGGGCATGAAGAGGAGGTGACATTGATAGGAAGTGAAAAGAAGAGAAATTCACAAAGAGAATGAAGGAGGAACAGGGAGGGAAGGAGGAACAGGGAGGGAAGGANGAAGGAGGGAAGGAGGGAAGGAGGGAAGGAGGGAAGGAGGGAAGGAGGGAAGGAGGGAAGGAGGGAAGGAGGGAAGGAGGGAAGGAGGGAAGGAGGGAAGGAGGGAAGGAGGGAAGGAGGGAAGGAGGGAAGGAGGGAAGGAGGGAAGGAGGGAAGGAGGGAAGGAGGGAAGGAGGGAAGGAGGGAAGGAGGGAAGGAGGGAAGGAGGGAAGGAGGGAAGGAGGGAAGGAGGGAAGGAGGGAAGGAGGGAAGGAGGGAAGGAGGGAAGGAGGGAAGGAGGGAAGGAGGGAAGGAGGGAAGGAGGGAAGGAGGGAAGGAGGGAAGGAGGGAAGGAGGGAAGGAGGGAAGGAGGGAAGGAGGGAAGGAGGGAAGGAGGGAAGGAGGGAAGGAGGGAAGGAGGGAAGGAGGGAAGGAGGGAAGGAGGGAAGGAGGGAAGGAGGGAAGGAGGGAAGGAGGGAAGGAGGGAAATAAAGAATTCAAAGCATACAGTCAAATGCAGATGTACTAAAAACTGCTAAAGAAAACACGTGGTTTAAGGACAAGTTTCAGTTTTCTGAATAGACATTTTGAAAAACTTGAAAAATTTTCTGAGGCAGCTGTGCTGGGCTGGCAGATCTGCCATGGACCCTAATGAAGAGCCATACTTGATACTCTGGGTACCTAAAAGGGCACATGCCCAAGCTTAAGCAGGTGTATTGCACTCTAAACATAGAAGATCACAAAGTAGAGCCAGACATCCAATGAGAAAAAATGGGAACCAGGATCATGAGGAACAGCGGCAGAGTCAATTTTTTTTTCATTCTCCAACAATCTCATCAGATAAAGAAAACCCTGAACTGTTTGAAAATTTGTAGCCACTACTGTACAAAGCGGGGCAACCCATCATAGTGTGGTCAGACTGATCAGAGTTACTAAAACCAAGAAGAGACATATTTGGATCAGGCCTCTTCTTGAAGCTCTGTGAACTCTTTAATATCCATGACACCCTGCATGAATGTATCCTAGGACACGTTAAAAGCCAAGTTCTTGTGACTGCTTTGAACCTTCCCTGTCACTTGCTAGTTTCATGTAATCCTTTGCTTTTCAGAATCCATGCACAGGAATAGAGGGTGGACAGCTATTTCCCTATATTCCCACCCTGTGCCAGTTGTAAAAACAAAGCACAACCATTCCATGCAGAAGCTCTGGTGTTTATCCTACTTGTGCTTCCCTGAATGAGCAAACTGGCTTTTATTTTTCTTCTGTACAGTTATTGTACATGGTTAACAAGACAGAGGGTAGTCAGATAATCACACTTGATGAAGCAAGCTGGGGGAAGGCAGTCTAAACATAATTTCTTACATCTTCCCCCTCCTCACTGGGCTGATCCTTCCTTGTTAAACGCAAACCTCATTGAGCAGCTTCACGCAGAGTTTTATGTCCTTCACTAATGCAGCCCAATTCAAAATGGCTTTTTCAGGCTTACTGTCATGCAGAACTCTGTCTGTGGCACATGTAGGCTCCTGTCCCCAGCAGCTACCCTGAATAGAGGATAAGGGAACAGCTGCTCCTGGCAGTGCCAGGCATAGGAGACCTTCCTTAGGCACAGATCTTCCTTGGCCCCAGCATTCGCACCTGCCTCTTTCCTGCTGTGGGAGAAAGGTTCTTTTATGTGTCTTGGGTGGGAAGGGAAGAGTGTGATTTGTCACTAAATGAGCCTGCCCTCTACACTCACTGATTCATTTGCTGTCTGGGCATTCCTGGAAGAAATACAAAGGGCAACCTTCATATTTATCAGCACATCAACACACACATATTCCCAGCTCCATACAGCAGTACTGCTCCCATAGATTGCACTTTGGGGTGAATCACACCAGGCTTTTGTCTTTTCTGCACATCCTTTCTCAGAAAGCCACAGAAAAGGAATAAAGAATCTTCTGTGGAAACAGAAGAGGGGAGGCTGAGATGGGACATGCTAACATTAAGTGGGAAGAACTGGTAGATCAAGGAGAGGAAAAATAATGGAGAAATGAAGAAAAGGAGCTAAGTGGAGAGAACTGAGAGGATGGCTGCTCATGTGATGCAGCACAGTGAGCTTTTTTAATTGGGTCAGCTCTATGAGAAGGCAAATGACAGTGTTTTTACTGTGTATTTTTGAACTTATGTAACCTTAGCACACTCCATTATTGCAATACATTTTATTGCTAATCACTTCCATCTGCAAAGCCATCGCTTTCTGAAACAAACTGTATGCAGCATATTGGAGCTGAAGTTACAGTCGCTGATTTTGTAACTGAATCTGGATTTTCTTGGGATTGGGAAAGCTGATTGCTGCGTTTTTTGCACTACTAGGAAAAGCAATCCACAATTTTAAAGCACTTTGAAAACATCCTTCAAATGTTCCATGCCTACATTCAAAGTTTGAAAAATTATAGTAGGAAATAATTTTTAATGCTTTTAAACCAAGGTTGGGTGCGAAGATGAAGTGACATAAATAGACTAAGAGTTACAAAATAAGACAAAAGTATATTGTTATGCATGCACAAACACATATGTGCAGAAAGGACAAGCCTCCCCAGAAGACACTGATATATCTTTAGTCAGCTACTACTAGTAGTATAAACAAAACAATAATACAAACATGAAACACTCTGTGGGAGACCTTTTTAAATCATTGCATATGCATGTAACTGCTTAAAAAAATCCATGTGGGCATAAAGTTTAGATTTTGACTGCACAGAAGCCAAGAAACGTGGTTGTGGCAAGATGTGGCTTAGTGGTTTTCGTAAAGCTGCTGACCTTGTATAAATCAATACAAAAACCCCAAGGTATTTGTTGAAGATATGAGTGACGAAGAAAAGTACCTGAAGATATACTTTTGCCATTGAAGCCTTTAACCTACAACTACTCACGTTTGAACCTCTTTTGTTTGGGCTAAAATAGCATGCTCAGTTCCACAGACATTATTTTTAGAGACCTGTACACTCCATCTGGACTTACGGCAGCTTACTCAAAGTATTCCTCCTTTGAAATAGCTGTGACAAGGAGAAAAAAAATGAATCAACCACACATGGCATGGGTTCAACCACCAACCTAGAGACACAAGAAGAGTAAGAATGGAAGGGATTCTTCCCATTCTAAGCCAGTGTTCCTACACAGCTCTTGGACAAGGTTTATTCCTCTGTATCACATCAGCCCAACTTACATGAGCCATGAGGGTTATTTTGGTAGGAAACCATGTCAGAGCTCTCCCTGGATAGGTGTATCAGCCTAAGTGGCACCTGTTCATTTATGATGGGTGATAAACTGTTAGATGCTCTTTTTAAGAGTGTGAATGCACAGACCTAAACTCATCTAGAAGTACAGAAAACAATACAAACAAACAAAACGTGTTTTCCACTAAGTTGCCTGCAGGATCTATGAAATTTCACAGCAGTTTCTGCAGCACAACTAGCAAAAGCACAGTTCAGCTGTGATTGAAGGCAGCTGGTTACCCAAATTACAGATTCCCTCCTTTTGCACCAATATAAAAAGCCAGGTGCTGGCTGCAGACATGAGCAGGCCCTGCAACTGAGAAGAGCATTCCCTCATGTGGGAATTTTCTGCTGCTGTGTGTGGCAGGGAGACAAGAAGCTCCTTGGATAGGGAAGGAGAATGCAACCTACAGCTGTCCTAAAACTGAGCCTCAGGGCTGCAGGCTTTGCTGGTTAGACTGCTTCCAGCCAGGGTAGGCAATCTGCCTAGTTAAGGACCAAAACAGACAAAGCTTGTTCTAGTCTACCCACCAGATCAGGTAGAAAACAGAAAAGGAAATATCCCTGGCCTGATTACCAAGCACTCAGAAATCACATTTGACATTAACAAAGCTGTCATCATGTCTTCAGTGACAGCAGCTGGTTGCAGAGCTCACTCCATACATTGGGCTAGCTGGACTAGCAAAGGGCTGTGAAAAACAGCTGCCTGAAAGTGAAATGTAGTAAAAATAATAACAGCAGTATTAATAATGAAAAACATCAGATGACTGAATTAAATATTTTAGTTAAAATACAAGAGAGAAGGACATTTATTTGCATTCTTCTGTATCATAAGCACTAGCAATAAAAATGTTACTCCAAGTCTAAGTGTGCCTCAGACCAATACATTCAACTTGAACCAAGAGGAGCCCAGCTTGGCTCCCAGATCACATTTACAGAACTGGCTGTTATGTCAGAAAATCCACACACATTTCTCCACTTACAAATCAGAAGATCCTATCTTGAATAGGGACAGTCTAGAACCCACACAATGCAGCTTTTAATCATTTTTAGATGGAGATACTACCCAAAGTAAGTGTTTTAAAACTAGTCATTGGAAGGGAAAATGAGGTGCATGGGATTATCAGTTGCTAATGGAGGGGCTGAAACCAAGACTAAGGACTGGATTTGGCTCTTGGATCAGCCCTCTCATCAAACAGCCAAGGCAAAGCTTGTCTCTGCTTTGTTCTTGCCTGCACATTCCTGCTCCAGGACTTGCTTCTCCTCAGAAGCTGGGGAGGTGTAGAGCCCGCTGCTCCGGCTGACACTTAAGGATAATTAATACTGAGGATAACAGAGAAAGATTTTCAATACAACCTCCTAAGCACAAGCAAAAAGATGCAGAAATCCGGAGTAAGGTTTCACAGAGATAGAAGATGTAAACTCAGCTTAGAGACGATACTGCCTTAAGGAGGTGTCCGAAGATCACATTTCCTACCAGCCTCCAGAAAATCCCATTTTTGCACTATCTATAAATGCTCTCCGTTCATGTGTGCAGAAATTGTCACTTGTTTACACCTACCCAATATCTGGAGAGACAGTTACAGCCTCTTCACGAGCAAATGTACACCTGAATGCATTTGTGCACTGCTCTGCAGACATGTTCATCCACTGGCATTCTGCACAGTTTGGGCAACTCCTGCAAATCTGACTTTAACAAGTCAGTGCCAAAAGCAGAAAAGAACTTGGATGGAAAGTTGCTTTTATTTTATGTCCTGGCTTGTCTAAATTTTGGGGGGTGGTTATATATTAAGGGGAAAAGAATTAACTGATAACAATGGATCCAAAATGCCTCGTGTACACATTTTTAAACCCAAGGTTGATTTTGATTTATGCCCACTATAAAATGAATATTTGCAGCTGTACCTAATTATTCTCTTCACAAAGGAAAAAGGCATAATAGAACAAGTAATGTGAGAAGGGTTAATAAGAAATCCTAACGTGAGCTCTGTAAGTAGCACACCCATTTCAACTCATTTGCTCTCTTGTGGTAATAAAAATCTTTTAATTCCAGCCCTCCTGAGATTTAGCATGTATAGTACCTCCTGGTAGTTCCATCAATACACCCACACTCTCCTCTCAAGCACGGATGTCCCAGTGTCTGCGTGTCTCTAAACACCACATGCAGCACCAGCAGCAGCACAGAAGCAAAAACCTTAAGATGGGCAGACAGAAACCAGGACAAAAACGCATCCTTCACTCACAGCTTCCTGAGAATTTGAATAAACATATGCTTAACCTACAGGGGTTAACATTTCCAAGCAGGAGAACTATGCCAGCTCTTAGAAAGGGCTACAAGCCTGCCAGGAAAAACTGGAGGGCTTTTGGTTACAGTGACTAACCTGAGAGTCAGGGCATGAGGTTCACTAATGCTGCTTAGAGCACACAGTTCTTCAGGGAAGTGTGTGCTGGAGGGAAAAGCACTGCTGGAGACACAGCCTCGCTGAGCCACAGCCACAGCCAGAGCTCTGAGCCAAGGTACAGCCTCACCTCAGCGGGGAGGGAGGATTATCTGCCCGAGCTGTTGAGTCAGAAAGCTGCAGGAACACTGCAGGGCATCGCTGGATCCTGGCACTGGGGAGGCTCGTCCCTTGCCTGTGTGCCACAGGAAAGCCTCTGCATAAATCTTCCCTAGAAATCACCTAGTCTGTGAGGGAACTTTGGCCTGGAATTTATGTTTTGGGATGAAGAGATCTGCATACAAAATATCAAGTTCCAAAAAAGGGGCAAATTTCAACACCATCCCTTGCATTTAAACTCTGGGAAAGCCAGGTGCCAACATCCACAGTATTTCATCTTTAACAGCATTTTAAAATCCTGATATCTGTGGTTTAGGTTATTTATCCATCAATTCTACCTTTTCCCCAACAGGGAACTTTTTGACCTGGCAGATTTTTGTCCCTCCCTGCACCTTCAGTGAATCAGAGTTAATCCCACTGTGAACTGTAAATTTCCACACTGTGACCTCCCACCCCAGTGCATAGAAAGTACTATTTCTCCATCAACAGAAGTTACACGTATCCAGTTAAGTAATTCCAGGGTGTTCTGTGCACTTCCCTGTAACAACAAGATGAATTCTGCCCCCCAGTTCTATAGCTGCAAATCAAGAGCAGGTTATTAACAACACTGAACAGGAGAGATACCAAGACAATCCGAACAAGGGCTAAAACATCATGTTGCCCAGTCTGCGAGAGAGTCTTAGAGCTATGTAGGAGGAAAAGAATGCTTTTAAGAAAGAATTTATCATTAGCAGGGATCTCGAGAAATTTCAGAGAAATTAATCTGATCCATGAAGCAGCATAAATACACTGGAATCACAGAACCCTGGATCTTTGCATGACAGTTTGTGTGACCTTTGTAGACATCTGCAGGCAAACATGTACAGCCATCTGGGTGTGATGTCTTAGCCCTTTCATGATATCTCAGCCTTCTATTCTTGTATATTTAAACCCCCCCTCAAAATTGCCCTTTTTTATTGGTAGTAGTCTGCCATTAACCTTTTATTTATATTTGAGCCCCTGTTCAAATTTACACCAATTTATTAAATTAAATAGGGCAACCTGCTTCTTTATCTCATCCTTAAAGGTTTGAGACAAATAAACCAGCAGAAGACTAATAGACCAATCAGCTTTTTTCAAAACCAAGGTAATTAGTACGACATCTAAAACAAAAGCGAGAGCAGAAAAATTACACTCCTGCAGAGTCCCTCATGAGGCAAGAAAAGACCCAAGATTTGTTCTTACAGACAACAACAAAGTGAGAACGATACACTGCTCCAACATTTGCCCCTGGAAATGCAAAACAAGTGTCAGACGGCAAAGAAATCACACGTTTGAGGGAGTTGTTTCACTAAGAGCAGGGCAGGGTCTGCTCAGAATATTCCCAGAGAAGGTGGCGTGTTCTTAGGTAGGTAAACATGTTTCACCTTCAGTCTTGACAACTTCACGAGCTTCTACATCCTATTATTGTTTTGGGTTGATAGTTTGAGAGCTGCAGCAGAAGCTGCTAGAAAGTACCCAGAGCTGCAACTAACCTGTTATCAGGCACCAGTGGGTGACAATTCACTGATCATGCTTTGTTATGTGCACCCACAACACCTGCTACCAAAGTGACTCTCTTGTTCTGCCTTCTCAGCATTTGGTTAAAAATATACCTATCAAATATACCACTTCAGGGCCTGTGTGCTTCATATTACTGCCTGTCCAGAGGAGGTATCCAAATATGAATTTGTAAAGGTAACATCACATAACATCAGGAATTTCCTCACTCAGTCATCCTTCAGCTTGTTCCTGTACACAACTACACTGCAGCCAGTGCTGGTGTGACCCGTGACTCGCAAAGAAATCCTACTCTGTAACACTTAACCACATCCTCAACAGGAGCAAGGAACCCAAAGCTCTTGCATATTCCCCCAGAGAAATGAAACAAATCCTATTCTCTTCACAGCAAGTAAAATCTTTCATCCCAATTCCATCCTTTTGTTTTATAACATCAATGTAGTTGTTGAAAACAAAATAAGCATTTCATAATGAAGAATCAAAATATTCTGTTCCAAAAATCTGGAAAGAAAATGGTAGGATGTTCTGTCTCAGTTCTTCCCGTGTTTTATTTATTTTGTCTAATTTAACACACATCTTTCAAGTATTTCAAGCTTGCTGAAATTACTTTTTGAGAAGGGAAATACTTCCAGAAAATGCCTAACCAATTCTAGCAGCTGTGTCAATGACTAGCACTTGTCTGTCTCTGCACACTTGGGTTAAGATGCCCGGTGAGAGGATGTAAACCTTGAGTTTGAGATGTTCACACTGGTAGCTGGAGATTAACTGCTGTTGATTAACCAGAGCATGACATTTAATTATCAGCAGATTTGGTCTGAGATGGAAACACCAAAAGAGCTGTTTGAACTCTAACCTTTCCTTCTTTTTATCCAGTTAGCTTGGGTTTTGCAGAAATACAGACTAAATTTCGCAGGGATATTGAATATTTTGTCTTTTGTGTTTAGTGTTGCATGGCAGCAGTTATCCTTGAAAGGTGCACCAAGTATTAGGTTGTTCAGCAAACAAATAAAACATGTTTCTGTGTATGAAAACAGCATGAACTTTGAATTTGCAGAAGGATCTGTTTAAATATCAAAATAAATTACCATTCTCATTTGTTATTTACTGTGCTTGTCCTAATCATATAATGCCAATGCATCTATAAATTGCCTTGTCACAAAGTGACTGCTGAAAGTGATGAAAGCTGTCATTTAATCAAAAAGCCTGAATTAATCAAAAGGAAAGGAAACTTTGGCCCAGCACTGCCGTTAAGGCTTTTTCCTGCTCCACCAGGAATGACAGACGCGACTGAGGGAATGCAAAGTTAACAGACAAAAATGACAGAAGTAGTAAAAACCTCCCAGGCCTCAGTGCCAAAGCCAGTAGCCCAGCATCTTCTCCAACACACCTCAGGCTACTCTGCAGTTTTAAGTAAATTTGATCTTCACCTCCTTTGCTCTCATGGTGGCAATAAAAAGTTCTGCTAAGAAACTGCTGCATCCCACCACAGGGCCGAGGCTTCACCTCGGGAGTGGGGACACACAATCTTCCTGTCAAGTTTATAGATCCTTTCACAAACACAAACTGCTTTTGGATTCACCAAGATGAGCAGCACGACAGAAGTGACGTTATTCCTTCAGAAATGCTTCTCTCCTTGGAGCTGCTGACAGGCCCCAGGGCCAGGTTTGCACAGCAGAATGACTCATCACTTTCGATGAGAGGACCGCCATAAACATGGGCTTGATCACCACTCGCAGTTGTACCCCTTCAAATTCTTTAACAGTTCTCAAACACTACACAATTCTGAAAAACTACATTATGTTGTCTTGTAAGGGAATGCATTGCTACTGGTGCCAAGGCAGGTTTGGCATGCGGTCTCTTCACCTGAGGTGAGCCAGTAATAACATCATACCATGGGGATGTAATTGCTGTCTCTACACAAATCATGGTACATACCAGGGAGGGAAAAGATCTATTTAACCAAAACGACACAGTGGCTCAAGAACAAGCTCATGCCTATGACCTCGAAGAGGAATTAGAAAAAGATTTCTAACCAGCAAAGAACGGAGAGCCTAGAACAGCCTCTCAAGAGAGAGCTACGGTAAGATGGGGTTTGACCAGCCTATAAAAGGGATTATTCTGTGGTTTGACTGCAGGACCAGGAGACTTGTCTTCAGTGATTATTCCCAAATTTTGTTATACGCTTTTTTTTCCCCCAGAATAACAACTAATACAGACAGAAACACTCCAGCAACAAGATGAGCTACTCCCCGTACAAAAGCCAAAAAAGAGCTACAGAAAATTTCAAATCTAAGTACTTGACCTCCACAAAGCCTTGAAGATCTTGGTAACATAAACCAGCTGCATGCATGCATGATTTCTTTCTGATGCCAGCTACAAGTTCCTTAAAACACAGGGAGCTGGCATTTATACTTTTATGCAAACCAGACTAATCACTACTTTTATTCAAATACAAGTCCAGTCTTCTAACCTATTTGCCCATTGCAAGACAGGTTGAATTGCATGTTGCACAGAAAAGTCTCTTACTTCACATTTTACATTGCCTTCCTTTCAACTAAGCTAGGACACCCAACCATGTATTTTTTCGTTCAGACTGCCAGTGATGATGCTGCTATGTGATGCCACATGTTACAGGCAGCCAGCCTGTGTTTCAGGGCCCAGAGAATGGGCTAAGCTTAATCAAAACAGAAAGGATTCTACACCAAATCCTCGCTGCTCAGCCCTTTCAGGATACCCTGAAAAATAAGTCTCACACAAGCAAGGACACCTTCAGTGTGTCATAGAAATGTCGGGGCATCCTCATTTATTTCTATTTTCCATAGTGCATTTTTCAGCCTACATGTGATCTCCCCAACTGCTTATCCTCTCCTGATTCCTCCTGTTACAGCTTTAAACCAGAAGTCCCCTTTTCTGCAATTACAATTCTTCCCCCTTTCCAGAGCCCAGGCTCATGTGCTCCCCTCCATTTCTCCTTACACTGCAGACTCCACCCTACTCCTGTCAGCATTTCTCAGTGAGGTGGAAGTGATGGCACACAGAGAACACTCCTTTCTCTTCTCATATGTGTCAAATATGCACTTTGCTATGTGGGTCCCATTGGTACAGAGAAAATCTGTTTGCTATTCTCTGCTTTCTGAAGGTGTCACCAGTAACAAACAACACGGCATCTGCTACACGTTTGTTGCTAACAAAGGTTTTTAGAGCTCGGTGATTTCTCCCTACAGTATTTCAAATTAACAACACTCTTCCAGTTCCATTGGTAAGTGATAGATGGTCAAATTGTTTGGTTTATTTTCTCTTGGAGATGTCCTACTAAGATTGTTTACAATGTCCATTCCACATCTACAAGCTAGTGCTTGTGCATATTACAAAACCTGGCAAAATAGCAATTCATTGCCTGTAAAGACTGCTGCAACTTCCCAGCTTCAATTATGGCACAGCTCTGCCACATCTGTTAAGAAACTCATATTGCTGAACAGAAAAAGGGCATTTTCATTCCATTTCAGTTGTCATGTTACTCACTTTATGGTTTCTTGATAGACCAGCCCCCTGCCAACTCTCTGAAACTGTAGCACATATGAACTCAGAGATCCTCCAAAGGAATTCCTGCAACTTCCGTCATATCTTGTAATGAGGCTATAAGGATCCTCTTGATTACATGGAATTTATGGCAAATTGTCACTCAGTGTCACTAAACCCAGGAGAATGTCCTGCTGCTAGAATGGTCTTGACAGGAGAAGATAATTTCTGATAGCCAAGTTACATTCCTGAACCACCCAACCCACCCTGTTCCGGAGCAATAACAAGGTGAGTCATGACTCTTTTCTTAGGTATTCAAAGCTACCACCTTGCAAACCCCCTTCTCCTTTCATGAGAGAAAGGGTGAAAAAAACAACCTATAAAACCAGTCTTCCACCCAGCTAATGGGTAATCTGATTTACTGAATTTACTCCTCTCTCCTCAGAAAGATAAAGATGTTACTAATGACTCCACAGCCTCTGGTAATACTGACTGTCTAACTGTAAGCTTTGCTTGTGGACAAGAAATCACCTACAAAACTAAAGGGATTTGAATTTATTTCTGCAACACATTTGTCAAAAATGCCTGCAAACATTTTGAGAGACCATTTTTTCCCCATTTGCAATAAGGCAGCTATACCAGACAATGAGAATTCAAATGCCTTTGATGAGCTCTCTTTCTCTGACAAACAACTGAGAGAGCAAAGGAGAATAGAAGAGGAGATTATATGTTATGGTCAGCTGAATTAAATCATCTAAATACTGAAAACAGTCAAGACCAGTCTGAAGAAATTCTTAGTGCAGCTCTGAAACAGGCAGTGTGTGGTAAAACAGGAGACTGAGGCCCCAGGTATAGGGACAGTTTCTGGCTGCAGGTCACCACTAATAAATTTTAATTTTTATCAGCCAAAATGTCAGCAGGTACTTTTTCTGTCAGTTGTGCCATTTGCATTCAAACCACAGACACGAATATATGGGACAAATAAATCCCCAAAAGAAGTAATCAGAATAGATGGCAAATCCTTTTCCAGACAGACACAATTACATATGGCTCTCTCTTCTCCCAAATTTACCACTACATGACATTAAATTAAAAAGATTATGGAACAAGAAGGACTTTTCCACATTGAGCAACCAGGTAGGGCAGGTACAAAGATCCAAGCAGCTGTTAAATAATTCTCATTAATTTATTAAAGACAGCTGGGACTTCTACCATTGAGGTAATGCACAAACACACCTAACTCTGAAAACATGCCCTGAGGTAGCTAAATTTGGTGACATACATGAAAATTGCTTTTCAGTCAAAGAGCAAATATATTTTTACTAATAATTGTTGACAGAAATCAGAGTCTCTGCCAAAATATTTACACTCAATTTGATTACAATAATGATCAGAGAACATTGTTTAATTTACTGTGTTCATTCAGTTTTGGCAACAACAACACAAATATGAAACAGTTGTCTCTCTCCAGATCTTTCATATGTAGTTAGTACATGTTAAATTACCTATTTATGTGTGTTCATAATTGTGTGTATTTTCATATATAACTGTGCATGTATTTTGTTAAATATTTTCATTTAGCAAAACCAGAATCATCCCCGATGTTTCTGATGTAAAGCAGCAGGGGTAAGTTAGACATTCTGTACCCTCATTAAATTAGCACTAATCAGATTCGCACCCAGTCCACGTTTTTTGCTACTGCCTTGAGAAATGACACGTTCTAACTATACATGAATTTTTAATTCCACAATATTACTATGTAGATCTATTTCAAGATAATATTGTGCAGAGTAACAGAGGTTATTATAAACAAGCCTTTTGCATCTAACCCTCTTCCTCCTCAATCTGTCTGAAAACCTCACATCTCCTGGAAAGCACGGAGTGGGTGTTGTTGAGACAGGTAGCTCCTGACCACGCTAGAATACCTGGTTGGTGGCAGCCACCCCTCTAAAAACAGCCTATACAGACCAGAGCCAACTTTGTGAAGGAGCTTAACAAACCAAGAATTCAGGCTAAATTTGCTGCATTGCACTGAATCTCTCTTTGTAAATAACCCAAGTACCAGAAATAGACTTTGACGGAGTGCGACTTGGTTGCTCAGAATGTGATGCAAGTGGCAGGATTCACCTGCCTGCTCAGAAGACAGAGGGAGGACACAGCTGTGCTGCTGCCCATTGTGGCTCTGAAATGTTCCCTGATACCAGAAGTGTACCAGAGTTAACACTGATCTGTCTCTCTCCTGCAAAAGGCTATTAACCACTACATCCAACAATCCTTTGGGTCAATGTGTACTTCAGAGGGAAAAAGGGGTTGGTGGGTGGCAGAATTAAATAAACCATCAGGAAAGAGAAGATCCAGTAGTGGAGAAGCTTTACTTTGGTGCTCTCATAGCAGCCCGAGCACTGCCACAGAAATATTCTAAAGTGCTGTGGGATTTCCCTTCTTTATCATATGGTGGCTGCCAAAACACCTACCTGGCTCCAAATGATTTGGTCACTAAGGGAAGCTCTGGCATTGCTCCATCTCCACAGCAGAGTAATCTTTTAAAGAGAATTTCTCACCTTGGGGGGCATTTTCTGCTCTGTTTACAGCAACAGCCTGTTGTGAGATCCTTAGCTTGGGGCCTTCATTTCTCATTAAGATTCTCAGCTTCGTGGAGAAAGGTTTGAGCAGCAAAAGCTTCAGGCTCTGTGCATGTCAGAATGGTTTCATGGCACGTTAAATTCAAACACAGCCATAAACTGAAACTTCTCTTAAAGCAACTGGAGTTTCTATTAACTGCAGCAATTACCAAAAAGTGTCTGTAAACGTTTCAATGTCTGGCTCAATTCTTTTTTTCTGGCTGGAAGGCTAGGATAGGGTGATAGAATAAAACACCTTGCGGCTTCGGTAGCTTGCAGCAAAGGGGTGTTTTAACAGTTACAAATAAAATAGAAGGAAGGTATACGTAAAGAAATAATAGCAGCACTTTACTGTGCTTCCTATCTGCATCATCCAGAACAGTTTTGAAACACTAATTAATTAAACATTTCAGCAGCCTGGAAGATGTGTGAGAATTATTCTCATTTACGGATGGTTAAACATAGGCTCAGGGAAGTTAGATGTCTTATCCTAGAACACAAAGCCAACTAATTGCAAACCTGGGACCTGATTTTTTTTCAGTGCCAGACTCTTGCCACTAAAATCATCTCATGTCCCTTGGAAATGAAAACATGATGAAATGATTTCTGGACATGTTAAGTTGTGTGATCCCCTCAGGAATGCATGAATCTGTCACAAGTAGCACTGTTGATGGTTGTGCAGTTGTGCATTAAGATGTGTAACTGCATCAGGTCCTAGTCTACCTATTTTCCTAAACCATCTGCCACATGTCTTCAGAATGAGTATCTTCCCCAATAATATATAATGTACTTCTATTGGATTATTTCATGTCCCTTCTCTAAACATATGAGTTTGCTTTTGCCTGTCTTCACTTATTCAACACCCCAAAGAATTCCATAGCTCCTTTGGCATTACAAAGGCTTAAAGCCTCATCTGCTGTTGTGTCTGCCCCATCACAGATCCTCTATGTATATAGCATCTCATGTGAAGTTGCAGGGAAACCTAAATGGAACAACTGGCAAGGATCAGACAGGGAAAAGATGGAGTACATGACTTCAGCTTTCTTATATAACAAGTATGTCAAGGTTATCAGTGAAGGCACAATGCTGGAGAAACAAAGAGCAGCTGATGGGACAGTACGAACCTCAGTGATATCCACATGCAAAAATTGCAAAACAGTAAACACTGACTTAGGAGCTTGGTATGTCCTGTTGTTACCTGACATTGATACTGGGATTTAGTCTTAATTTTATAAAATCTGTGCAACAGCTGATAAGAAAATGAAGACTAAACTTCCTAAGTCAGATTTATCTGGCATGGGTGAGGGAACAAGAAGTTAGAATCTATGGCCATGAGTTCTAAGTGTGCTACTGAAACAGGGACTTCACAGCAGCTGCTTTCTCCTCTTCCTCTCCACCCTTTTTTCTTTACAAGCTGTGACCTTCATTGTCACTCCTCAGCACCCCCATCCCTTCCTCCTACTCCCAGGATCCTCCAAACACAGATTTAGACTATTTTCTATGTGATTATCCATCTTAGCTTCAGGTTTAACACCTAGTGGAATCTACCCATGTAGAGATTATTAATTCTGCAATTTGTGATCCGTGGGATGCTTCAGCTCACAAGAGGAATCATCCATGACACCATTGTGTACCTCCCAGTCAGGGAAAACAGGCACTCATTAAACCTCCATTCTTCTCTTGAAGGGATGTATGAAAGAAACTTTCCACAAACTGTGTGCAGAATGCTGGACATGAAAAGTCATGAACATGCACACAAGGAGACAAAAAGGTCAAAAATTGGGCCTTTACCTTAAATGTCACAGAGATTGAGAGAGATGCAAGAAACAAAAAGACTCAAAGACTCTTGAGCAGACCTGGACCTGAATTCAGGGCTCAGAGGTCTTATGGAGCTAAGAAACCTGCTGAGAAAGGAGTCTGGATAGTTTGGGCAGAAAAAGATCAGATAAATATAGTGGAGAACCCAGAGATATGAGAATCTCTGTGTTTCAGTCATGTGCCACTCAAAATCCCCTTGTGAATTTGTACACACATCACAAGCAGAGCTACAGAAAAGGGCATAAGTAAGCAACAGGGTTGAAGGTAGGGGATAAATGGCCAGAACTGATCCTGAAGAGAGAAGGCAAATGAACTGCACACTGCAAGGAGGATCAGTTAACAGTGAACTTTTACTCGCTAAGTATTGCAGAATTTACGACTTCATTTATCAAGAAAGAGAGGCTCTAAGTGTGGGATCAACACACAGCAGCCGGAAACAAAATATGGGTCTCATACCCCGGTAGGAAGGTACAAGACTCGAATAACCAAGGTGTGATGGACTAAAGAAGTTTTATATTTTCTAGACAGAGTGCTTTGGAAAACTCAAGTCAGTCCTCGCCCTGGCAGATGTTACTTGAGAAGTATATGATTTGTATATGAAGCTGTTGTATTTGCTGTCAGATGGCTGAGTTCATTTAGAAAAGCTCTTTCTGCAATAAACACTTGCACATCTTTCTGATACTTATTTGCTTTGCAAAGTACAAGATCTTGCTTTGGATCTCCCATAGGAATTGTTGAAAACATTAATATAACAACACCCAACTTCAGTCCACAGCCTCACAAAACACACATGAAAATCTCATGAGAAGGGCAGAAAAGGAACAAAAAGGTTCTTGAATGCATATGCTGCAGTTATGGGCAAGCAAAACTCCCAATTTAGGGGTCAGGTTTGTTTCTGAAGGAGTTGTTATCTGTGTTAAAAGATCTACAACTATAAATACAACTATAAAAAGGCTACAGTAATTATCTTCTTGTGTAGCAACTTGTTCTTTTTTCCCAGATTATGTAACTGAATAGAAAAAGACTGGAAACTTCTTCCTATGAAACCCCTACTAAACTCTCTATTATGCTTTGATGCAGGCTTTTAGCTCCCATGCCAGTCAGTGGCAGGCAACATCTGTAGCTGGGCAGAAATGTAATTTTCTGTCCCAGAAGAACTAAAAAAAAAAAAAAAAGTAAAAAATCCATTCAAGTTGCTTAAACGATTAAATATTAAACTTTTTAGTTTTGAAAAGTTTTTAATGATAATTAGCTTAGCTTTCTAAAGGAAAGGTCATCTTGAAATGAAAAAACACTATTTTTAAATCTAAAAAAGGTCAAAACAGATATGTTGGAAATTTGGAAAATTTCTGCTTCCCCAAAAATATTTGTCTTGAAAAATTAATCAAAACTAACTTGTGACGTGAACTGGTTCAGTTTCGATGAATCCACTTGCTTTAAAAATATCATTTTTATGGAAATATTAATGACTAGCTCCATGGCATTCCTAGTAGTACAGTACATGCTGTAATGTCTCAGAGCTGGAGTCACCAGTCTCACTGGGCTATACCTTGTTGACATAGAAAAAGAAATATTGGGGGAAAAAAAGTCTTTGGTAAATTGGCCTCTCCCAATAAACTGAGGGGGCACTTTCATTGAAATCAGCTGCAAAACATCTTTAAAATTCCTAGGTAGGTGAGATGTTGGATTGCATCTATATTAATTTGATTGCTTAAAACTGATCTTGAAACAGTCATGAAGTTGGACTAACATGATGAGGCAAATCCCCAAAGCAAGCATAAGGGAATCTTGAAGCACAAACATCTCTACAATTAAATAAAGTCAAGAAAATTCTTAAATTGAATTAAAACATCAATAAAGGAGCCTTACATTTTGCAGTGAAAGATGACAGTGCCGAGGTACAGATCATACTGAGAAAGGGAAAGCATTTTATTGCTACAAACAACCAAGAGGAAACAATCGACCTTCAGCCTCTGATTCTGCTATGGAACAATTCCTGCTCCATCTGTCATGAGAAAACAGTCCCAGTCCCTCAAGAATGAGAGAATATCCGTTAATAGTTTTGGTGCAAATAATCAAACTTAAGTAGTTAATAATGCAGATTTAAAGCTGAATAGTTAATTATGTTCAGTGCTTTTCTGCAAGGTAATTGTACTGCTCCTGTGATCCTACCAGCCAGTTCTTAATTTGAAAGAAACCTTTGTTTGTACAGTGAAGAACTCAAAGAAGATGGAGAATGGGAAACAGGAGAGCAGCCTGGAATCCTGTTCTGGGTGGTATCCTGACTGCAAGCTGGAAGGTGCAGCGTACAAACAGTGTGAAATTGTACACTGATGCAGAAGGGCTGAGAGAACTCCAGTGCAAAGGCAGAGGTGTTGCTTTTTGGTGGCGAAAAGATCTCAGATGTACGACAGGAAAGGCAGCTTTGCTTTTCTAAGCATTTTGCAACATCCAATTAACTGTTTGCTTGAGATGCACAGGACAATCTGATTACTTTTCTTCCCTTAAATTGCCTCTTAACATGATCACTCTCAAGGCTAAGAGCTTTCTCCATTTATGATAAAACATGAACAAAAACTGACAAAGAGATAAGAACTCTTTTTTAAGACTTCCCTAAGAGGCTGAGGAGTCTAAACAAAGGGGTCCTGATTATTAACTCAGGACAACCTATCATCACTGCTGCATGGACAAATTGCACTGCGTGCCAGAGCACACTGAAGACACAATAAATTACCAGTCAGAAAGCAGAAAATTTCACAGTGCGTTGTGACTTGCCGGATCACGATTTTTCATGTCCTCCTCTTCTGTCCTAAAGAGACATTGCAATGCAGCGTGAAGCTGAAATGGACTTGGGGAGGGAACAAAGAAAGGCATCACATGGAAGAGTACCAAACTCTGAGCACCAAGCTTAAAAGCCTACATTAGGTATTCAGTCGAGGCGCCCTGCTAGACAGTAACTCAAAGCAAGAGTTGAGGTGGCCTGTGAATCCACACTGCTAACACAAACACACACCCCATGACTTCCATCAACTATTCCAAGAGCTGACAGAGACTAACCTCTGAACTTGGGGCACCTGAGAAAGGGGAGGTGATGTCAATGAATACCCTCCTGTGTGTAAAGTCTGGGATGAGAAAAATCTGGTGGCACTACTTACAGGGAAAAGATAAAAGTATTCAGAGGTTTTCCTTTTTCCACCCTTAACAACTTTAAATAGGAAGGCAGCACAACAGGAAAGTCAAATGAATGGATCTCAAGGGAGTACACTTCAGCAATCCCACAGGATTATCAGGAAAGGTCTCCAGAGGATGGTCTAAGGAAAAAAGACATTAAGGAGAGATGGAAGCTCTTTAATGAAAGAATTCTTATGGCCTTATGTGCCAGCTCTTTCACGATGGAGAAAAGACAAGTGACACAGTAACCTTGACTTGACCATGAGCGCTTCACTGACCTGAAGCATGAAAAGGAAGTAAACCAGCAGTGAAAACTGAGTCAGATTACCATGAAAATGTACAAAAGCCCAACAAGATTACATTAAAATAGAGTGTTACTCACTAACAGTGTTCAGGGTACAAAGTTGGATATAACCAGCAAGAAACATTAAGAAATCATTCAGTAAAGGCCTGAACAATAAAGGAAGGCTCAAGAGTATTCTGCTGTGAAACTGAGCATGAAAGTCATTGATGTATGAGGTCAAAAAGGTCAAGTTGTTAATGCTTTTTTGTGTGTTGATCGTCACAAAAGACAAGCTTTCGTCAGATGGAGATCAGCTCTGATTCCAGTCACAAAAGAGCAAGAGCTACATCTTGGAATGGAAAAAAACCTCTCCCAATTAATAATTATTAGTTAAATTCAATTGTTTTCAAATTGTCTAGATCGAATGAGCTTCGTTCCAGACCAAACCTAAAGGTTTGACTGATGAGATTTAGAGCTTTTAGCAGTTATTTTGATAACTCATCAAGGCAGGTAAACATGATGTCTAATACCTTACCCATTCTCTAGTTTTTTATTTCTTAAAAGGCATTAAAGGAGAATTAAGTGAATTAGAAACAGCCGGTTTAACTTTAATTTCTGGAATAAATGATGAGATAGTTGTAATTATATGGAAAGTAATTATTAACATCCAGCAGAGATTGGTTGTGGAAAAAATCATCTCACACCAATTTAATTTCTTTTTAGGACCTGGTAACAGAGAGAGAAAAGGCAAGAGATGTACAACTTGACTTCAGTGATGTATATAATGTGTTCTTACGTGCTGCAAATGCAGAAAAACTAGATTTAGATGAAAAAAGGTTCAAACTGGTAGGAACACTGTTTTAGAGACTACTTCACAATACACAAACAATAATAATAACTGATTTTGAAATCTTGATATGTATAAGAAAAGTTATCATGCAAAATTATCTTTCCATTCTACTGAACAACTGGAAGGCTTCAGGTTTGGGTGCTCATTTCTGGATACCACACAAGGACTGATTAAAACAAGTCCAAAGGGAGCAGTGGAAACTATGGGAGGACTCAAAACCACCATCCGCAGAGGCCTGCTAACAGCACTGCCACTGATAAATAAATCCTAAGCATCTTCCATGTCAGAAGTCTCCAAATAGTAACTTTCAATAAAGATATATAAAAGTGTAACTGTCCCTATTTATTTCACATTTTAAGATCAGTTCCAGCTTAGCTGCTCTAGAAAATTAATCTTTTGTGTTACACATGCTTCAATCAATCAGCCCAAAATGATTGGACACTGTCATGGCAGTGTACAGTTTTACACTAAGTATACAAGTGTGTGTATATATAGAAATACATAGAAATATATGCATATATATACACACAAAACAAGGTAGTATGTCCTCAGAACAAGCCTATATATTTATATTTCTTAGAGCTGTCTTTATTTGTTCTGAGCTATAGAGGGTCAGACCAAAATAACTAGATAAGATAAAATAACGACCTCACATGCTGCAGCCTGGCATGGGTGCTGGTACATACCAGTAATAGGAACACCTCCCATCTCTAGGAACAGGTTCCTATGCCTACGTGGTTGTAAGTCACTTTTTAGCCCTAACTAACATCACATCAATATTCAGTCTGTGAACTCAAAGCCTGGGGAGACCTCCATGTCCCACAAGCTGCTACCCTTTATCCTGCTCTCTTCACCAGCTCTCTCTTCTCCATATCCCAATCACATTTTCAATACCTGCATCCAGTAGGGTGTGTATTCATGAATTCCCTATTAACAGCTATTTAAAAAAAATTACTCCACACTTGAAGACTTGGGTTTCTTTATTAATTATAGCTGGGATGTATTGAAGAGTTTTAAGATCTGCTCCAGGTTGAAAGCTGACAGTGCCTACCCTTTTAAAGAGCCTGTTGCCCACAGGAGGATTTCTGCCCTGGACAATTCCACGGAAGCCATGATTTCTCTGTGAAGGATTCCCTTTGTACAGGGCGTAATTTTAAAGGATCATGACTGTATTAAAGGTACCAAGGCCTGCCCTCGGAGCTACATTCTGCCAATCTACACTTCAGACTATGGCTGGACTTCTCATGATGTCCCGTTCTCTCACCTGTAACACAGTCATAGACTTGATGGAATCATAGAATGTTGCAAATCAGAAGGGATCCATCAGAGTTGTCAAGGCCAACTGCTGGCCCAGCACAGGACAACCCCAAGAATCCCAATGTGCCTGAGAGCATTGTCTAAATTCTTCTTGAGCTCTGTCAGGCTGGTGCTGTGACCACTGCCCTGGGGAGCAGTTCCAGTACCCAGCCACCCTCTGGCTGAAGAACCTTTTCCTGATATCCAACCTAAACCTCCCCTAACACAACTCCAGGCCATTCCCTTGAGTCCTGTCACCGGTCACTGCCCCTCCTCTTCCCCTTATGAGGATGTTTAAGATCACAATGAGGTCTCCCCTCAGTCTCCTCGGGGCTGAACAGACCAAGTGCACTCAGCCTCTCCTCATATGGCTTCCCCTCAAGGCCCTTCACCATCTTTGTTGCCTTCCTTTGGAGGCTCTCTAATGGGATAATGTCTTTCTTACATGGTGGCACCCCAAACCACACGCAATACTCGAGGTGAGGCCACCCCAGTGCAGAGCAGAGCAGGACAATCCCCTTCTTTGCCCGGCTGCCAATGCTGTGCCTGACGCCCCCCAGGACAAGCTGGGCCCTCCTGGCTGCCAGGGCACTGCTGGCTCATGTTCAACTTGTCATTGACCAGAACCCCCAGATCTCTGTCTGCAGGGCTGCTCTCCAGCCTCTCATTCCCCAGAGGGAAAAACTTCCTTTTCATGCCCTCAGCTCACGCTAGAGCTAAAGCCCTCACTGCTTGCAGGCATGACAGCTCAGCTAATTTCCTGCTATGCTTGCTCCAGCCCAGCTCTTTGCCCCCTCTCTGCCTGCACCCCCCTCCTTAGCACCGCAGCAGCTGCAGAGCTGTGCCACCCCTAATTATTCCCAGCAGTGCCAAGCTGGAGGCGCTGCTGTCACGGAGGATGGCAGCAGAGTGCAGAGCATGACAACAGCAGCAGCAGGTGGGCAGAGCAGAAAAGGCCAGATTACTGTCTATGTGATTACTGTCATTTATCTCAAGTCAGGCAGAAGGCAGAACATGCTCTGCCTTTGTTTGTTCCTTCCCTCTGTTGCTACAGAGCAATTCCTGAAAACACTGCACAAGGGATGTTATGCACTTGTTAAGCTCTGTTTTAAGCACTGAAAGCCACCACTGTCAGAGCAAGTAATTGCCCCTTACAGCAGTCACAGGTTTTTCTCAAACACATGTGCTACAGGAAAATAAACAAGGAGGTATCCAGTGTTAGAACTGACTTGAAAAGCTGTTGTATTTTTACAAATTCAACGTGCGTGGTTTTCTGTTTTTCAGTGTATTGGCCAGAGCAACATTTGAAATGTAAACAGGAGCTTTATCCTTCCAGCTCTGCCTTCTCGAGGCAGCAGGAGTGTGGTGCTGTCAGGGCAGCTGCCTGCTGGGAGAGCTGCAGGAAAGCTGCTCGACTCCAGCGCAGAACAGCCAGTGCATAGGTGAGAGAGGAAGCACTCCCGTCTAATGCTGGGATCGATCTAAAACATGCTCTTGCATCTGGTTCCCATCTTTGCTAATTCTTCTTTCTTTTCTCCCTGATATTTAACAGAGTAATTCTGTGTCACAGCTAAGTGTTTTCAATTCTGGCTGTCAAATTTCTAAATGAAATCCATATATTTAAAAGCATACAGACTTATGTATCAATTCTTTATACAAAAAGTGTCATTTCTGAATCTTAAAACAGGCTTGCTAAATTTAGCCAGAAAGCTTAACACCATCACAAATACAGCCTTCATTGCAACACATACTTTCCTCCTCCAAAACTGGATCCAAACTTTGCTCCTTGGCCTCATCATTAAGTTAAGAACAGATGATAAAATAAGACTCAACCAAAGCTTGTGTCCATGTGAAATGTAAATCTATTTTGAGGTCTGAAAATATTCCATCTGCCTTGATTTTCATTCCATTGGTCGTGAACTAGAAACAAAATTGAGAAAAGATTTGATTTTGGAGGGAAAGTTTTTCCTTTCCACATTAAGGGAGCAGAAAACTCTATAGCCCAAATGAGGTTTAACAAAAGCCTCCTGCATAAATCTATGGGCCTCCTGAGGGTTTTTTCATCACCTGCTCAGACAGGGGAGAGAAAATATAACAAAAAGCTCATGGGTCGAGATAAGGACAGGGAGAGATCATTCAATTACCGTCACGGGCAAAACAGACTCGACTTGGGGAAATTAGCTTAATTTACTACCAACCAAATTAGAGTAGGATAATGAGAAATAAAACCAGATCTTAAAAACACCTTCCCTCCCACCCCTCCTTTCTTCCGGACTTCACATCACTCCTGATTTTCTCTACCTCCTCCCCACCAGCAATACAGGGGGATGGGGAACGGGGGGATGCAGTCAGTGATTCCTGCCACTCCTTTTTCCTAGGGAATAAGATTCCTCACTCTCTTCTGCTACTCCAGCATGGAGTCCCTGCCACAGAATACAGTCCTCCCTGAACTTCTCCAACATCCTTCCCCACAGGGGGCTGCAGATCTCCATGAACTGCTCCAACATGAGTTCTGCACTTCAGGAACAAGTTACTCCAGCGTGGGTCCCCAGCAGGGTCACAATTCCTGTGAGCAAACCTGCTCCAGCCTGGGCTCCTCTCTCCATGGGGCTCTCCCAGGAGCCTGCTCCAGCAGGAGCTTCCCATGGGGTCACAGCCTCCTTCAGGCATCCGCTTGCTCTGGTGTGGGGTACCCAGCGGGCTGCAGGTGGATTTCTGCTCTGCTGTGGACCTCCAAGGGTTGCAGGGGCACAGCTGCCTCACATGGCCTGCATGGGAATTTCTGCTCTGGCACCAGGAGCATTCTCCGGCCCCTCCTTCTTCCCTGACCTTGGTGTTGGCAGAATTATTCCTGCCATGTATTTCCCCCTCCTTTTGCCAGCTACACTTGCAGTTGTCCTGCAACATTTTTCCTCCTTCTTAAAATTGTTATCCCAGGGTACTACCCCTGTTGCTGATGGGCTTAGCCTTGGAGACCAGTAGGTCACTCTTGGAGTTAGGCTGGGATTGGCTGCATTGGGCATGGGGAAGCTTCTGGCAGCTTCTCATGGAAGCCACCCCTGAAACCCCTCTGCTGCCACAACCTTTCCATGCATACCCTACAGAGGCATCAGCGTGGATGCAAGATAATACATATGAAAAGTGTAGGGGCATTTTAAGTGTATTGTAATGTTCATTTATCAAACAGCTACTGAAGATTTTCAGGGCTGCCAGTTTCGTGTGAAAACGGTCTACTCATCATTGAAAGCAAAACTTGTTTCCTTCTGCTATTTGTAGTATGTTCCACATTAAAAACAGGCAGTTGGAAAGAACCATATTGGAATATTAAGGAGGCTCCTGGTAGACAAAATATTCTGAAATCACTAGGAACATGGGTTATGCATTGGCTATTTTTAGTCAGCAGCATAACTAGACAGGCTTCACCTCACAGCACATAACACCCACAGCTAAACAACTATCCCCTGGTTACACATGCCCCTCTGCCCTGAGAGCACACAAAATCCCTGGAAAGATCAACCTATAAAGGGTTTTCAGTCTGTCCTGGAATTAGAAAATAGTGCCTTAATTCCTTTTTTCATTGCAATCTCTGTCACCAGCCTACTCTCTCCAGCCATTACAATTTCAAGGAAAACAAGCAGTGAGTGTACCAAAGACCACTTCAAGCAGCTCTGAGCACTAGGTTGCCAGAGTTACACTTCCTTTTTTTTTTTTTTGCTGCTGTGCCTAAAGATGTAGCCTCCACAGCTTCAACAGGGATAGGCAAACATGAGCAAAAAAAGTCCCACATGAGCACATGCCACAGCCTGCACAGATGGATCAGAAAGCTAAAGGAGACCGCTTGCTTCACCTGGACAAAATTGCCCAAAGTTTACATGATGAGCAATTTGAGAAAGTGTGGACCTGAAGCATGATTTCCCTGTGCCCAACTGGTGCCTACTCTCTCCTTTATTACTGAAAGCCATGACAACCTTGCCTGAGCTGGGCTGTCCTGCTCCTCTTGTTGCATGCAGGCAGCAGGAGAAGAGCTCGATGGCACTGTATGGCAGATGCTGCAAGAGCTGGTGCCACCAGCAAGAGGAGGGACTGATGGTCTGGGGACACAGCTTCTAACCAGGGCACCTTACAGCAGGGTCCAGGCCATGCATTAGCCCTGGCCAGAGCCAAAGCCCAATCCTTGAAAGAGTTCAAGGCCAGGTTGGACAGGGCTTTGAGGAACCTGGTCTAGTTGAAGATGTCCCTGCCCATGGCAGGGAGGTTGAACTAGATGGCCTTAAAAATGTTCCTTCCCACCCAAGCTACCCTGTGAAAGCTGCCTGACTAAACACACTGAGTACAGGGGACCAAAGGCACAACTCATCTCCTGGCAGGGTTAGCAAAGAGCCGCCCAGAAGAACCAGCTGCAAAGAGGTCCCAAAGAACCCAAGGAGCTGTGGGCTTTCTAGCTCTGCAGGCTGCTCTCCAAAAGGGGAAGGAGGAGATTTTCCACCTGCTGCAGAGCCCCCAGGAGAACCCTGCCTATCCATATACCCACCAGGCAGTGCTGCTTCCACCTGCCCCTTACTGCCTTCTCCTGCAGTTAGCCTGATTAGCGATTATTAACAGACTTACTGAGTTTAAAGCAGGGAAAAAAAACCCCAAACTAACCCAAAAAACCCAACACCTCTCTGGTAATCTATCTGCCTCCTCCTTGACATATTAACTCCAGATACCACACACACACTGCTGCTTTCAGTCTGCATAAGATAAAAGGTGCGACAAGCCGACCTGAGGTTGCCATGGAGACCAAAAATCTTTCCCAGTGCCATGGTAACTGACTCCGGGATGTGCTATGAAAAGCTGACTGCACACCCTAGTTGAGCGGTTTCATATTTTTAAACCAATTAACTGAGAGTTCAGTTAAATTAGTTGCTGTTTAAAGAAAGGCTCTGTCAAAATGTAAGACATATTAGTTGGTACCTTTTCTTCTTAGCCAAACAGAAGAAAACAAAATCTTAGAGATATTACCAAGCTTCATTTGATTGTTTCTGAAAATCAAAAGCCTTATCTTTCCACATAAGGAGTTCCATCTTTATATATTTATACTGAATAAGAAGGAAAGGATTGAGGAACTCTAAACCTGCCCCCCCTTCCATGCTGTACTCCTTGCATGTCCAAGTCTCTGACATCACTGGAAGTTTTAAATGGACAAGAAATAAGCTTCTAGAGAAGAATAAATAAGGTTTCAGTAATATATTTGAGATACACATAATAAAACTGTGATGGCAGCTGGACATGGTACAGCAAGCATCAGCCACATGCAGAACCAGGTCAGTGAGAATGGAAACTCTCAGCCCTGGTTTCTCTGTGCCTCTGTTTCCCCACTTTAGTGAGCCTTGATTTCCCTCTCTCTTCACAGTATCCTGTGATACCAGCGGACTAAAAACTCCCAGATTTCATCAATAGGCATTTCAATTCTTTTTTTTTTCCCTGTTTTGACCTCATGCATCACAACCATACTCCTTACTGTGAAACTTGATATCCAGAGCTTTCTGCACATGAGGCCACTACTGACAAGCCACAAGTTTCCAAGCTGCTGCTCCATCCTCTGATGGCAAACATGCAGCGTGTAGGTGCTGTTATTTCAGGTTAGGAAGCAAGGAATATAACACAGCTTCATCTTTACCACACGACTAGGAAACAGTGGAAGTGGACAGGCACAGGGGACCTAATAAATCTAAAATAATGCACTCTCCAGGGTAATGCTGAAAAGGCTGAGCAATGCCTGGGGAGTACCTGCCAGTGCTACATACCTTGTTTGCAATGCTGTCTTCATGAGCTGAGGTGGAGAGAGCTCATGAAGACAGCCACGTTCCCATGATTCCTCAAGGGCCTCCCAGAAAAGTCTGCTAATTCAGAAATCTGGTTTGAATCCAACTCGTATATTTTGGGGGTCGGAAATCTGGCCCTCAAAAGTGAGAAGAGTTAAAAAGAAATAAAGAACATGTTCGTTTCAGGGATGTAGGTGGCAGAGCTCTCCTACTGAAATTGTGCAAAAGACTGTCCTCATTTGACCTGGTTGTAAATGAATACCTGTGCTATGGACTGAGAACAAGGCAGGTGCAGTGGCAGTCACACAGCACTCCAGGGAAGGAGAGGGGAACCCAATCTTGCCTCACTGCCAGGTTTGCCTTTTACCTGTTTGTCTGCATTTCAAACTCATTTTTATCTCAGCAAAAGCTTCAGCGAGAAATATAGCTGGAACACAGCAGTAAGTACTGCACAGCTACTCCAGGCTCTCAGCACGTGTCCTGAGAGAGGCCAGGAAAAGAGATACTGATTCTGCAATTTTTGATATGAAAACTTCCATTGCTAATACACACCTGGTAATAACATTTTCTTTGAGTTTAGAGTGAGCAAACTCAGGTTTCTATATAAGGCAGCTACTGCATCAGGAGATGTACTGGATAGGTCTAAAAAAAACTGAAAGACAACTCTACAGTCTTTGTTAAGAAGACAATTCCTCTCTCATTTTTCAGTTATTCTCCAATTAAAAAAAAAAAACAAACCCATTGTATTAAACACAAAGAAATGTTATTTTGACAGAACTCCTGTAAGGCACATTCCTGCAGTATCACAAAAAGCCACAAAAAGAAGAGGGATTACTTACACCACAAAAATACAAGGCAGATACTACAGTAAACATGTTGCAATCACCATGGAAATACACCCCTAAAGTTTTTGACAGGTATTTACTCAGCAAGTCAAGAGTCTCAGCAGAAAACGTACAGACTAGGAGCTAGAATCCATATGTCTCCTTCCCTCAAAAGAGGGAACACTTGCTAGGAAATAAATATTACGGATCTTGAATTAAAAAAAAATAGGTGAGTAAAGAGTGCCAAGGAAGCAGATCAGAGATATTTGTATGGCAACTACTGGGGATTGGCTGATCAGCAGCATTGGCTGATCAGCAGCAGGAATCCATCTCTGAGTTTTTCAAGAGATGCTAAAAATACCCACAAGTATAAGATGCCAAACCAGCCAGCTAGTTGAGGAGAAGCAAGAACAAAGGAGGAAAAAACCCAACATGTTACAGAGGTGATTTATAAAGAAGCCAGCAGAAAAAGCAAACTGAGAATCTACTTCCATCTTCTCCCATATTCTGTTCTGCCTTATATTTGCTGCACAATTTATTTAGAAAAGCTTTTCTAAACACTTCACTGCAAGTAAAATCATGGATCAGGCATTTGGTGCTAGAAGAGATTCTTCAAAGAGGTTCCACGTTGCAGAGACAAGCGCTCTAAACATGGGATTTAACCACAATGCCTGAATACACTTCAATGTAGTCTCATCTCAACTATTTGTACTCCGCTACTCCAGGGACAACTTTGAGTGGTTATCCTTTGGTATGTGGAACTACATGCTCAGTTCTGTAAGAAAAGTAAATTATCATCCTGGGTGGCTTTCCTTTTATCTGCCTAGGATGCTAGTGAAGTTTGTCTTAAACCAGACAATTAATAAGAGATTTAAGCACATATCAGACTGAAGTACAGATTGAAACACTGGCTGGGTGAATGGATCTGTGCTTCACTAATGAACCTACAGAAACCAAGTCTTATTTTGTACCATAGATTGTATTTCTTGAGATTCAGAATTAAATAACAGACAGAGATGGATGAAGTATGCCTGTCTCTGAAAATAGCTACCCATTCTTCTTTAGCATGCTGCAAAGTCAAACATACACTTTTGAAAATATTCTGCATCCTGAAGTTGCTGTGGCTACATGGGGAAATAGCTATTTGTCTACGATGAATATTCTAGAAGTAGAAGCTTCCCAGATGCAAGAGAAATTACAAACAAGATTAATAATAATAAAAAATTCACAGCTCCATTTCCTCCTTTCCTGACTAAATGTGATGCTAATTGTATGTAAGCTGAATGAAAACAGTACTCACTTGGAAGACACAAAAATTTCAGTTTCAAGAGTTGTCATTTTAGCATAGGCATATACTTCCACAACCTAAAAGAAATTATCTGCTCTTTTGTTCTCATCTAACACCAATCTCAAAACTCTCCCAGCTAGCTTTTGGTCAGTCAGGAACTCCACGTTTGTTCTACTTGCAAGTTTCTGCACTTCTGTACTAATCTTCAAAATCATGAAAAATCCTACTGTCAAAAACACTCTAAACGCCTTGGAAAGAGGTAATTTACCAAGTTATTACTGGGAAGTGTGCTCCCTGGAGATTTCGAGTACAGTGCCAATGGCAGAAGCCTGTAACTACAGTCTCCTAGACACTGTTACCGTTTGGCTTTTCAACAAAATACATCCAGGTAAAATCTGCCACCATTCACACCCAAAATCCTACCCTGGTGCTCAGTCAGGTGCGGCTAAGGGCAGAACTTCACTTGCAGTGCTTCATCAAATTAACTGACTTCACTGCCCTTTTCTTTCCAGCTACCCTGACATTTTACCTGTTTACACTAAATGCACGTTAAGAGCTGTATCAACAGCAAAAGGGCAGCTGGCAGACCCTGTGTTATGCATTAGCAATCCCAAGCATCACTTTAAGCAAGCAAATAAGCAGCACCAGCCAAAAAAAGAAATTACAGAGGTTGTGGGTTGGTGCTTTTTTCCCCCCCTCCCTTCATATTGTGGTAGAAAAATCAAAGGAATGCTTTGCGAACTGATGTCCTGGAAAAGGGAAGAAAACTTTCTTAAAAGCCTCTTTGGTGAAAAAATAGCATCTTCAGGTACATTACCATGGCAAAATTATCATCCTGAGCTGCTCCCTCCAGAGCCAGGCAGAAATTAGTCATGGGCAAAGCTCAAATACCTTGAGGGTTCGGATGGGCATTTGCAATGTCTGATACTTATCATAATCCCTTGAGTCTGCAGAAGAGTCTTTATTGCGGTTCCTTGATGCTTTCTGCACAAAGTGCAGAGATAGGAAAAATATGAAAAATTAAGGCAAAAAAAATTGGCCAAACATTTCTGAATTACAAAAAGAGCTCCATTTGAGGTTTGTGGGAGGACTGCAGTTAGCTGTTATTTTATCTAAACTTGCTTATATATCTCTAAACAGCTTTCATGACGGACTGTTGGGAATTCTTCTAATCCTTTAAGCTACATACACTACCTTAATCATATTCTAACCTGTTATCTCAAAACTCTTAGAAACCATTTTTTTAATACAGCAAAACAAAGAAGAATTGCCTAAGTTTTTGTGTGCTGTCAGAGATTTCACTGATTTGGGAAAAAGATGGGAAAAATGGTCACAAACAATCATTAGTGCAGAGAAATAATGTCTCATAGGAGTGAATCAAGGGAAAGAATCACTACTGTATGCAATGCACTACAATATCTGATTATGAGAAAAATTAGAAATAGCCAGAAAAATAGTTCTACAGCTCAGTACACAAAGACACAAAAGCAAATATTAACCATACTTATTGCAGCATTCACACACTAAATTTCACTCACTGGGCTACATTCAAAACATCATGCAAGCAAAATAGGCTTCATAGAAACATACAATATGGGCATATTTTTTCATGGCTTATCAAAACTGTGCCAGTGCTCACAGATCCGCAAAATTAACTAAAGGACTCTGCAAAATATGAGTGAATAACCATTGGTTCGGAATGATAGGTAGGTGATGGGGGAAAAAAGTCTCTAACGCTGATAGATCAGTCTTCTAGACAGAAATATTGGTGTTTATGTTCCTATGGGAATTCTGCATTATGAAGAGAAATTTCAAACCAGAGCTGGAGAAATGATGTATATGAACAGGGGAATAAAAGCAACGGGGAACTGAAGCAAAGAAGAGATAAAAGAGCTATCATACCAGGCCCAATCACCTTCTCCTAAGAAACTTTCTGATATAAAAACTTCCTGTGATCTATTTTTTGTTCCAGTTCTGCTGAAAACAAGATTCCATTATAATGTTTCTAAAGATAATCCCTCTATGAATTCACAGTGAAAGAGGAACTAATTGTATGTGAGGCAACAAAGAGTTTATATAAACAATATTTAATTAGCCCAGTATTAAATATACTCACTCATCTATTTTGGTATCTTCTTTGCACTCTTCATTTACTTCTTCTAAAAGACCTACTAAGTTTATCTGAATATAATCTGTCTCTGAAAAGTGTTGTACTGCTTTAAAAAAAACAAACAAAACAAAATCCAAAAAAACCCCAAGACTTTAAATTATTCTGTATCTAAAACTGACAAAATTTTACATGGAAAAGTCAGAAATCTGAAAAAAGAAACATATGAAACACAGATACTGTAATCTGCATCATACTACTGGTAAGTCTGGCTGTGCAGAGTGAAGAGTTGCAGGTACATCCCAAATCCTTGCAGTTTGTCACTATTATGGAATGAAGCAAAAAACCTCTCCCTTTAGAATGCAAAATTTACTTTTTAAAGCAACAGACCAAATAATGGCACAAATTAAAAAGGACAAAAATTGAAAAAAAAAAAAATCCACGAAGTTGAGGACTTTAAAACTTCAAAGTAATTTTGAAGAATGATTTGCTTGTACCATACTGTGGTTGCACCATTTCTGATATTTAGAAAACCAAACAAGAAAACCCAGATCTGTGTGGCAGCATTCTTCTGCTTCTGCACATTTTTTTCCCAATGGTCACAGATCTGCTGCATTCCGAACATACGTTTTGTAAGTCATATGATAAATAAAAATATTATACTCACAACACAGGAGAAAAAAAAACCCCACAGGCTGCAATACTGCTGCAGTGCTTTAAATAAAATGTAATGGGTTTTCCTCACATAGATTTAACATCAGAAGCTCAAAGTTATTGTAAAATGGACAACAAATGTAGCTCTATTTCACTGACAAAATGACCACCTTGATATTAAATGTTTTTACTGGGAAAAGAATGACCAGCCTTTGTTTCTAAGCACCAGAAATTTATGAAAAACAGCAGAAAAAAAAAAAAAGAGCCTATGACACCAAGCCAGGATGAGTTCATGTGTAACAAAACTTTAAGAGCTTTTAGCTCCTTGCATAGTTAACGGTCCAGTGGCCTGACGTTGTGAGTGTTTTTCATGTTCCCAAAGTAATTTGCAATTTATCAAAGTGTTCAAAAAATCCAGGTTCCAGAAGAGGTATGAAAAAACATGCAAATCAAATATTTTGACATCAGCTCTGACAAACAGCAGAGATGGAGCTTCACTGCAAGACAGACTGAAAGAAAACCCTGAGCCTGGGTTATTTTGACTAAGAGTTGCTAATGTAGTGTTTCCTTAGAGAACACAGCTGCTCTACACAGAACAATTAAGAATAGCTTTGTCTCTTCTCTACACATGTAAGTTCCCTAAGATTATCTAAGAGTAACTAAGGACAAAATTGGGTTAGTGCAGTTTTTATTCCAGCTGTCTGTACCCAAAAGGCATATTCAATTATTAATTTGCATCCATTCCTACTTTCATTGTACAGGAAGTCCAAAACAAAAATACAAACAAAAAAAACCCCAAACCCAACACACAACAAAAACCTTTATTGTATTTGAGGTATGTGAAAACAGATGCCCCAGACAGTTGAGAAATGGCCAACTCATGTATTGTTCAGGAAAATTTAATTATAAACAACCAAAGACCTATTTAAGCCACATGTTTTGATTTAAAATATGGGGTGAAAGAGCAGATATTTTCTTCTTGTTACCTTCTTGCTGCAGGCCTCTGTATCTATGGTAATACGATTACCATCTCAGGACTAGAATTGATCAGAATAGTTTTAATTACATTCAGCCCTAACAAATCAAGTGCCTTGTTCTCTGTTTGGTGGGGTTTTTTTCTTTCCGTTTGAATTTTATAGAGTTACTGCCTCAATCTCCACCCCACCATATAACGTTTTAAAAAGAATTGCTACTAAATGGTTTCTTTTTCTAGTCCTCTTTACTACGAATCCAATCAGCTAGAAAATCCTGTATAAAGCAGGGTCAGCTATGGATTACTTTCCATGTCTTTCCCTGTGTCTCCTTTGATCAGTTACATTTTATTGAGAAGCACATACTCGGCATTAGAGAAACAGAGCACAATGAAACAGCAAGGGGGGTTTGAAGCCTTGCCTTATCACTGGGCCTTCTGCAGTTGCTACATTAATTTTGCTGACTTGCAAACTCATGGAAAAGCTAAGAAAAAGTGATTTTGTGTTATCTCCCTGTTCTCGTTTGCTATTTAGTGGCTTTTATTTTGAATGATTAAGCACTCGTGTCATCCATGTAATTCCCTTTTGTAAAGGGATGTCCCTGGCTGGTTCTCCCAGACCAGGAGCCTTCAGTGCCTAGGCTTATTAACAGGTAGAATAAAGAGAGAAAGGGGGGGAAAAAAAAAGAAGAAGAAAAAAAAAAGAAAAAAAAAAGAAAAAAAAAAGAAAAAAAAAGAAAAAAAAAAAAAAAAAAAGAAAAAAAAAAAAAAAAAAAAAAAAAAAAAAAAAAAAAAAAAAAAAAAAAAAAAAAAAAAAAAAAAAAAAAAAAAAAAAAGAAAAAAAAAGAAAAAAAAAGAAAAAAAAAGAAAAAAAAAAGAAAAAAAAAGAAAAAAAAAGAAAAAAAAAAAGAAAAAATATGGTCTTCTTCAGTTATAAGGACATAGAGACAACCACAAGCCTATGCTAAGAATGAAAGACAGAATTTAATCCACAATACGCAAAAATAAGAAAAAGAACTAATTTATACCTGGTAGCAACCTCAGAACTGGAGAAGGCAACCAAAGGAACACAATTGCCTTTGCTGCCTAGAGTGAGTGGGAGCCAAGGCAAGAACAGCTTGGGAAGGTCCAGGTTTTGGACTCCCTGTGAATTGCTGAGGTGCAGATCAAGTGAAAGCAAGCTCATGTGTATCACACTTGCTGAGCATTCCTGAACAAAGAGCATACCTTGTTTTCTCGTGCTTGCAGATTGGTTCATATGGAAGCATATGTACCTCACAAATAAGTTTACCACGTTGAGCAGATACTGTAAAACCCCACAAAAGAAAGAGGAATTCTTGGCTATCATTATGGCCTGCACTGTCTGGAACACACTGCCTATAAACCAAGAGGACAGATAACAAAATCTGTCCATTGGAAATCACTGGAACTTCCCCAACACCCAGGGCACACAGGACTTGCCAGGTTTCTAGAACAGAGAAAACAGATTTTCAGTTCCCTCAGCCAAATATTCAAAGCTATTGAGAAGACTAAAAGGGCTAATAGAGCCAAGTGAGATTTTCAGACACAACTAACCAAGTCAGGCATCCATCTCCCCAGCCCTAACCTGCTTATGCCCTTCAGAAAATCTTATTAGGCACAGATCTGCATCTTCAGATACCTGTCTGCTTTCAAACTCTGGTTTCTTTCCTCTAAAAGTCAACCTTTTTATCTGCTTTTTGCCTATTCTTCCTTACATCTAGGTTCTCACAAGATGCAGTAGGCTTTTGACCTTGGACAAGGGATCCTGGAAAGCTTTTTTATGGAGTGTTTTTTAAAGGAGGGACTAAGCACAGAATAACACCTCTCAAAAGAATAGGCTGAACAGCATTTTTTATTCTGTTTAACCAGCACAGCCGTAGATTACAGGGAGTTTGGTTTCATTACATAACAACCCATCATTGTTCCCTAATACATTATCTCATCAGGAGGCCCCATTTCAGAAAGGCTACATAGACACACATTTCTTAATAACAGAGCTAAGCGGCAGCATGATCTAGTGGATTAATTATATAACTGGCAACTAGGCTTTCCTGACTGTAATACAATTTTAAATTTACATCTTTAAATCAAATTTTTAGACAACTAATAGCATTGCCTTTACGAGATCTGTATGTAGCTTATTGGCTGAAAAAATTATCATTTGCCTCTTCAGGAGCTTTTTTAATCATGTATATCCTCACTACAATCAGAAACTTTTGGGACACCAAATTAATTTCAAAAGTCTACAATAAATACCTTGCAAATATTAAATATTGACGATAAGCCAAAATATATGAATTAAAACTAGACATTTGATATAATTATTCTTATTAGTAAGGAAAAACAAAAGAAGAAAAAGCTAAGTGGATCTTAGAGTTCTGACCAATTTTTGCCTTCAAATAAGTCTAAAAACACCCAAATAAAGGACTTCAATCAAAGAGGTACCCAGTTGCTGACTGGAATAGAAGCAGTGATATTTAAAGAGATTCTTGGATAGTGCTTCTTCTCTTCTACCTGGAAAAGCTTTACATTTTTTGTTATGAAATATCATATGAGACCATGCATTTAACACACACTTTTATATCTTCTCCATATGGTACCAATCCTTCTATAAATGTGGACCATGTGGCTATCAGGATTTATGAACAATGTGTGCAAGTCAGACCACTGAAGTGGATTCTAAAATAAAGCATGCATATCATCTTTACACATCCCATATGAGTTCTTTCCCAGACTCCCTCTTTTTTTCAGATTTTTATTCAAGAACAGCTAAGAATCAATGCAGAGGACTTTTACTCTTCTGGAATCAGAGCACCTTAATTACCCTAAGTGGTTTTGCTATACAATTATTTTAATGCTCTAGACATTGTTGCATGCTGAGATTTATGAAGGCTTACAAAAAGAACTCACTTTTTAAACAATGCTGTGATTTGCCTTTGTGCAGCGGAAATGGAATAAAAGAGAGGATGTCCCACCCTGATTTTCACATCGTCAGTGGTAGAGCCAACCTCAGTAACAAGAGTCAATCCAGTTTTGAGGGCTGAAAGCTTTCATCCTGCACCTTTCATCACATACTTCTTATCTATTTGTTGGTTCTATTTACACCCTTCTCTGTGAAGGTTGAATATGGATGTGGAATGTGCTTTTTTCATATCTCCTTATTGCCTGCAGCTTCAGTCTTATTCTCTCCAGATTAGCAACTGAATAATAATTGTATTGATTGATACACATTGTCCTTCACAATAGGAATTGTCCTATTTGGTCAAATTTATGAAATAGCCTGACAAGAGTTATTCAGGATCAAGGTAGCTGCTGCCAGTCAACAACAAAGCCTCTACTTCCCTTAACCCGTAACCAAAGCCTGTATATTCATGAGAAAGATCATCCTGGCCCTTAGCCCACTCATAAATTAAGCTTGAACCAGATTTTGAACCTGACAGAAAAAGATTATTTCCATTCCACCTGATTCTAATCTCATTTGCATTGACTTTTCACTAGTGCTGATTCTGCTAGTTTTATTAGGAGTGTTCCTAATCTTCATCACTGTAGATAAAAATAAGAGCTTTATATTTCAGCTTTAAAGTCTGAAGATCTTTTTCCATCTAGAAAAATTTGCAATTCACTCTGATTCTATGTATGTTAGTGAAAATCTGGAGTAAGTCCAGCTGGAGACTATAACTTTTTGGCAAGCAGATAGTGAGAGAAATTTAGCGACAGCTTCTTTTGCTCATGTAGCAGACTGCAGCTCCAGTAAAGAAAATAGTATTAATGGTCAAAACTGTAAATTCTAAAATCTTTCATCTCTCTTCGAATGGAAAAGAAATTCCATGGAAAAGAAATCAATTTTATCATTATAAACCTTATGGAAAGGAGACGCTTTTGTAGTTAAAGACTAACTTGACATCAGTTAAGGGATAATGAAACTTCCAGAAGATGCTTTTGCCAAATCAGATTGGTTAACAGTCTCTAAAGAATAGTAGCACAGCATATTTAAGAGGAAAAGTACAAAATTTTTTAGCAATAATTTTTATTATCACAATTTATATCATTCTGTTAGAAATTGCTGCTAATTTTTGCACAATGGAGGGGAAAGAAATGCTAAAAATGTTGGCTTAAATTGAAAGCCAGCCCTCCCACAGAATCATTTTAGATAGCTAAGATTATGCACAGTATGAGTTACAGGGTTAGTAATGTAATTTGAATAAAACTTAACAATTATCTCTGAGCTACAGATTGTCAAAAAGTAACGCTTGATGGACAGAAGAGAAGAGATGGAAGAGATAATATTTAATAGCAAGGAATCCTCTACTTGTCTAATATTTGAAAATAATTTATTAGGTCATCTTTTCCTTAGCAGATATATTGGTTCCTGCTATTATCACTATGCAAATTTCTTCCTTTGGGATAGAAAAGTGTTTTGTCCAGGAAAGGATTCAGGCTGCCTTCTACGGAAGGAGCAGGCAGTAGTCACGCACCAGACCTGACAAGACCAAAGGATCCAGCTAATGGGGTCCCAAGAGGAGGGAAATGAGCCCTAACCAGAAGCCCTCCCTCCATTACTTGAGTTGGAGTCCTTGCTTCCCCATCCCCCCCATTTTCCAGACCTGGTCTGAACATGTGCATTCTCTTTTTCACCTCTCGTGTGTATTCTCCTTCCCTGGTTTTGGTTTGTTTTGTTTTTTTCTCTTGTGGAAAAGAACATGTGGACCCAGAGGACTTTTTCTCCCTGTGACAACAAAGGGGCCATGTCGTTGCCTTAACCCAGGTGTAGTGCAGGACAGTGATGCCTCATTTCTCTAATAAAAAGTGCAGTATCCCTATTGCTTAATGAATTTACAAACAAGTACAGTTTAGGAGAGAAACTGCACTAATCAAAATCAAACAGATTCCACAAAAGAACTTTCAAATACTCTTTCTTGTAATTTTCCTAGCTTCAATGCCTACTTTTGCTTAAGCCTAGCTTTGATATGGGAATTGTTCTGATTTAAGTAGCTTTGACTTGAGATTGAATGACAGATAAAAAGGAGAAGATCAATCAGGAAGTCACATGAATGCAATAATTTTGAAATTGTCCAAATAATTAAATGTTAAACAAGGACTGGCCTTCATGTAGAAGCTGCAGGGAACTTTTAATATTTCCTTTATCTATTTCATTGGAATGTGAAGTCAGATGACATTTGTGGTAAGATGATAGATTGGCTGACCACTGACTTGAAGAAATGAGCATTTAATTGTGCAAACTTGATTCCCTTTCATTAATCACTGCATATCACGTGTTGATCGATCATCAAAAATTGGCATCCATTGGCTCAAAGACTCAAACAACTACCATTTTTAAAGGCACTTTGCATGAAACAAGTACGTGCCAAAACGTGGATGTATTATAATGCACAGAAGGTCCATTTTTGGGGAATACAGACATCCATCAGTGACTGCTGCATAGACCCTTCTGTTAGACTCAGCAACATCTTTGTGGAAATTCTGGCTCTGATCCGTCATCTTGACAAAGCCCGTGCTTTCTAGAACTTTTGCCGAGGGAGAAGAGACAATTGAAATTCAGATCAGTGGTATCCTCTGAAGCCTGGATGCGTGTTCCCTATTGTTGTGTGGGAAAATACTAAACTTGGATGAATTTTGTCATACATCTTAATACCTCCAGCAATGAAAAACCGATGTACTCATTAGTGTTTACAAGACAATGTCCTTTTCCAGGCAGCCTTTCAGTTTGGACATTCCTGCATTGTCAACTGCAGAGCTAAAAATGCTGCTGGAAATAGCAGCCAAGTGGCCACGTGGCAGAAAAAGAGGTGGCTCTTGAAGACACATTAAGAACAGACAGCTCCAAGAACACAGGTGCTTCAGACAGGTTTTCTTGCTAGCAAGAGGCTTTAACTTTTGGTCAGCCCAAAAGTAGTCAGACAGTTGGATTAGATGACTATTGTAGGTCCCTTCTATTCTACTCTAACCTCCTGGCCTCATGGAAGATATTCAGCTCAAAAGAATCTATGTACCACTTCAAGTTCTAGGAGAGCTTAACAGATAATACACTTATTACAGACATCAAAATAAAGGCTACATAAAAGACCAATTGCTTTCATTTTAAAAATATAACTGGAATTATTTTACTCCTGTTTCATTTACAGGTCAATACATCGAAAAAGCTCCGTGAGTTAGCTGTCCAAATCACTCCATGGGACTTCTTCGTCTTGAACCAAAACTGAACGGTACTCTGAGCTTACAAAGAGCTCACTCACCTTAGAAGCCCATGGAGGTCTTTTGAACTTCTCCCTAAATATCCACATCAGAAAATCAGTTTTATTTGCATCACATAGCAACTCATTTGGAAAATGAATTTCTGGATTCCTAGAGATTCATGTGCTTTCTTACCCCAAGAGTAAATTTGAATCTTTATCCTACGTCTCACTGCTGAAGTTGACCAAAAGGCAGCCAGCCAAAACTGTTTGTGTGCCCATCTGTTTTAATTAGACCTAAGATCACCAATGTCTGTCCCTCTGAATATTGCCATGTATTTTAGTCTCCCATAATTTTGCTTTTACACCAATGACCTTTGAGTAAAAATATCCTTGTTTCATTCCTGAACTGTTGAGCTGCCAAAGCCCTGTTATTCCATTACTAAGCATTCCAGTCTGCATTTGTACCTTGCATTTACTTGATCCCCAGCTCAGAACCCATGAAATTTTATAGCTGGTTGGACATTTCTGCCTTCCACAGGGAAATTCCTCAGAGGCTGGGGCTGAACATCAATGTGTAATATTCATCCTTTTATGGTCTACTCTTACATACCTCAATTACTTGTTATGTGCAGCTCTATAGCTGCTAATAATTTGCCACTGTCATGAACAGAGTCAGAAAAGTATCAGCATTTGAACACAAAAACCAAAATACATTGCAGAAAGAAACTTCAGGACCACTTACACTCCTGCCTTTGCTACTTTAATGAAACTTGCCCTTTGCAGAGAAAAATCAATTTAAATTATCATGAAATTCTCTTCTCTGACCCACACCCCTTCTGTAATCTTCTTACATATTACATTTCTTACTGTGGGAATAGCTATGCCACAGTGAGAGGATTGTCTGTCCTAGAAATACATTAACTAACCAATAGAAAGGGGATATGAAAAGAATAAAAAGGGTGACAAGCCACCAATTTTCATATACAAATAGATTGTGTAGTAACTAACAATTTTGGGACAAGAGGTCCTGGGAAAAGAATCCAATGTGAAGGGTAAAAGGATTTCTATTTATATATTATGTTTCCATTTATATTGTTCACTAAGTATGAAACCTCTTTTTTAAATCTATGTCTCCTGGTGTCTTGAAGAAGAACAGACTATTCCTGCCTGTCTGACTCATGTATCTCTGGGCAGTCAGACCTTCTGACTCACTGGATAGTCAAAAACCTCAGATTAACAATAGTGCGTGGTTGCTAAAAATAGGAGCCATAGACCATGGAACTGAACGTGGGCAGAAATAAACACATCTCCTCTCAATACGTGCAATCAGTAAAACATAAACAAAAGTGTTTGCATTCTGCTCCTTCACTTGCATTGCAGTCAATTCTGTTGGGAAACCAGGTCTAAAAATGCCTCTGTTACTGTTTCCAAACATCAGTAGAAGAGATCTCAGCAATGACCACATGTGTTTCCTTGGACACCTGGAAGTAACCTGATTATATTCAAGAAGGAATGCCCAAACATCACTAATACGGAGTCACACCTTACCACTCTGCCCAAACCTCAGTATCTTTTACAGGTCTCAGAACACACGTTCCAATGCCCAAGCACATTAGAAGTATCTTATTTATTCTTTCCTTGCTTTGTGCTAGCAAGTTAGCTATTCTTGAATTAACCAGGACAGATTGCATAAAGATACACTGAAGAAGATGACCTGTCTGTAAAATCTTGCATATCTTGCTGCTAATTCTTTAAAGTGGTGTGATCATTGTGATATAAAGTATAAAAGTAAACTAAACACTGTAATCTGGTATTTAGTCCTACAAAATTTCCAGGAAAACTCATCACAAAAGGCATGGAGATTATTCACATTGCCTTTTGTCCTGGATCTGGTGCTGATGCTGAGACTGACAGCTCACTTGTCCATCAGCATGATGAATTTGTATTAGTGTTTCAATTACATTCATTTAAACTCACAAAATAAACTGGCCTACCTGTATGACTAAATTTCACAGAACTGAAACTCCAACTGTCTTCGGAGTTGTTATGATGAAGGAACTCTGATCAAATACAGAATTGGGGCATGTGATCAGCAGGAACTCCTAAAGATTAAACTTTTGGTCTCCTGCATCAGCACATTTTCTTGCATAGCAGCTTCAATATCCTTGACACTGCCTGAATACTCTTACCTTGTAAAATGGCCCACATGTGTTACCGAGAAACCAGGATTATCAATGCTAAACATCATCTGACTGCTCAGCTTAATGGTTGGGAAGGTTAGAGAATTGCTAACTTCAAAGAAAAACTAAGTATAAGAACTTCCAAAAAATTCCATCAAACAGCCAGCCTCGGAAAGCAAAATTTTAGGCTTGAAAAAGAGATTTGAAAAACTGTCAGACTTGAACAGACAGCAGTGCTTTAATCAGGTTCTAGATTTTGAGATGCAACTTTGGAAAAAAAAAACCCAAACAAAATAAAGAACTAAAGCAACAAAACAATCCAAACATAACCAAGCAAACCACCAAAACCCCACCCAACCCAACATGCAGAGAAGAAAACAGGTCTCTAAACACTTTAAAATTTTTTCTTACCCTAAGTACTTGCACTTATGCTCACAATAGCTTCTACTGGGCAATTTTCTTTTAAAAATACTTATTCCACATTGTTTCAAGGAGTACTTTTTGGCTGTAATTAGAGATAATGCTTTATCTGGCAACCCATTTTTGTTGGTCCCTGGAGCAGCATTGTAAAAGAGGCTAGGCTAGGGTGAGACAGAAAGGATGTGGTCATGCACAGCCAGTAAAGCCGCAAAATAGGTATTGAAGAAAAGGTGAGAAAAATCCATAGAATTCTGAAAAATGAAATAAGATTAGCAAGGATTAAGGTGATTCAATGCCAGATAGCAGTTCTGCATCTCAAGTTGTCCAGTCTTTGATTTCTTTCTTAACTCCTGTCAAGTCTAGGGAACAGTGCCTTGTAAAAGAGTGGTAAAAACCCGATGTGGCTGCCAAAAATTATCCAAGATTGAGTAACAGACTGAAATGGCTTCTATTCAATGCACCATTGAACTGGCTCTTGAGAGATGTAAGTAGACAGCTACATGGACATGGAACCTTTGACAAGAGCAGAAGTTATTGTATTTATGTCACAAGTAACAGAAATGAGTTGCTTGTTCTTAAACTGCTGGTCTACCCTAGGCAAGAATATCACATTCAGTAAGAGCATTCATAGTTGATTAGAACATCAGCTTTCCATCATCCTTAGATGGAATTTAGGTTGAAACTATAATCCTTCTGAATTAACTCCCAGTTTTCTCAGAGAGTCAAGGAATTAAATGCAGGAATTAAAGCTTGCTTATTCTGGCACAGCCTTTGTTAACTTGAGAGAATGCTCTCGCAGGTTTTGAAGCCTCCATGGCATAGTAATCAAATGGAAATGAAATATTTCTTTTCTTCTCTTCCCTTCCTTTCCCTCCAGTTTTTGTTTTCTGAGTACACTGCAATTACAACCACAAAAACACATGTAGAGATTACTAGGTGGTGTCAAACGTGTGCATTTGACATTGTTTGAAAGAAGTGATAGGATGAAACGGAAGAAGTGGGTGCAGAGGTTCACAGAAGATCCTTACTTGGTGATACACAGAAAAAGTGAATGCTGGGAGCAGCAAGATGCACCTTTATTCTGCCAACAGGACTTGCACTGGTTTTGAAAGAAGAAACTTCCTGTCATCATCTACGTCTGGATCACATGCCAAGGAGATCTAACCTGTTACAAAGGGTTTGTCTAAACAGGTATTACTACAAACAAATAAACTGAATTTTGTCCTCCTTTCAGTTCCCACCCCACCATTATCCATAAACAGGCACCACTGTTGCCAAATGACCTTCCTGGCAATCTTGGCAAGAGACAGACTTAGTAGGCCAGTAATAATTTCTTTGTGATTTATGCCAAGGCAGCTTGTACTATCACATACTTCATCCTCTCGAAAGCATACATTGAGTGTGAAAAGCTCAAGCAGAGCAGTTGTACTAAGCATACTTCAGAATAGATTTTTCAAGTGTATTTTAATCTTTTGGGCAATTTTTTTTTTTTTAAAAGTCACTCTAGAATGAAGTCTTCACTGTATTTACCACTGTATTAGAGTACAATTCCCAGTAATGACAAAATCAGACTGTTGAGCAGATTTTCCAGAAAATCTCTTTGCAACAGGATCAAACCAGACATAATTATGCCAAGCACACTCTTAGCAATAAAGATTCAAATATGTATCTATGAAATGATGGACCTCTTCTTGACAGGATTCAAATGCAGCTCGAGATACTCCTGCTTGGACAGCTATAACTTGGTGCTGTATAAAATACCATCAGTTCATAGTCACACACCAGAACTTCCACATTCAATGATTAAGACTTTCCTATGTCCCAAGCCAATTAAAACATCTCCTACTATCTTCATTGGGACCACAATTTCATAGCATTGAAGTGATAATCATTTTTTTGCCATCTCACATCATTAGCTCTTTTCTGCTTCAGGGAAAAACCCATGAATTTTGCAATGAAGACAGCACTGATCCCATCACCAGTACATGTCACACTTCAGCGAGTCCTTCCACTGGGGACAAGCCCTGGGCAGCTTCCACACCTGCTCCAGCTCCTTCTCAGCACATCTATTAGAAACTTTGACCCATAATTATCTTGGGCAAAGCCCCAGCTGCAACTAATTACTGGATTTTCCATGTGCACATAGGAACATGCACAGAGAGCAAGCCGAGCCAGGCAGAGCAGCAATGCTTTGCTTGTTCCATTTCCCAGCTATCAAAGCAATAGAACATTGACAAAAACTTACTAAAAATTTACATATATTTAAGAAAAACCCCAACAAAAAGCATTCTGCAATAAAACAGAGAGCTTGTTCTTAAACTTTGATTCAACTAGGATTAAATGTTTTCCTTTCTCTGCCTAGGATAAGTTCCAAAATAGGAATTACTAGGGTCTGAGTTTATTTAAATATCTTGCACAGATGCTAAGCAAAAATACCTTATGATAGGTATGCATAAAAGGGGAAGAAAAAGGAACTCAATCAGTTTTATCCACGTCAGCTTTTTTTAGAGAGTATTTTTTCCTCTAGAGGGGAAAATTTCATCCGTAGCTCTATACAAAATCTCTCCTGGTTTCTCTGTGATATTTTGTATATCAATATGTATAAAAAGCTCCATGAATTCATTATACTGACTACAGCAAGTTCAACCAATGCATCTAAGATAAGAGACCACAGATTGCACACACTTTTGTGGAAACACAGGATAGGCTTAGGAAAAGAAAAAAAAAATTAAAACAGAGAGACTTCTTAAACAGAGAAAAGAAAGGAGAGAAAAAAAAAGGTAAAGCATGTTTTAAAATCTCATTTGAAAATATAATATACAGGCCTAAATAATAATGGTGGATCCAAATACCTCAAAAAACCGATCTTAGTCATAAAAATAGAGAGTTTGGGTCTTAGTAGCAAGATACTGGGAGAGAGTGAGCCTTATACTCAGGAATATCTCTATGAACCAAATGGAAACAAGAACTCCTGCATTGTTGGGGGTGGTGATGTCATTTTTGTTTTATGAAGACACTTGTCACTACATCCTCTTTAACTCCAAATCTCTGACAACACCAGCAGCTGCAACCACACCTCATGTAAAACATGAGTTGTACATGGTTAACCACAAGATGAGAGTAAGTAGATTCTCAACATCAATTTTTTTTTCCCCGTGGTAAAATTTGGCAACTAGACATTGATGTTTGGTTCTACGATCAGGCGACTCTACAGAGACTTCTGACCACTCCTCAATTACTTTGAGAATTTAACAGAATTGCTGCACAGCACCTGGACATAAAACTAAGCACAACAGATAATTAACTAGCAGTACTAAGAACCTCACTAATGCCAAAGTGATCTAGAGCAATGATGCTAAAGATTAGAGGAAAGTGGTCATTTCTCCTTATCCAGCACAGGTGAGGTTACATCAGCTCCCCCCCAAAGACATAAACAAGATGCCAAGATCTAGGTGCTGCCTTCAGCTGCAGCTGCCTAATGGGAGGATGGAGAGACAGCAGGGCCAAAGTCACACAACGAAAGGACAAGAGGCAACAGAACAAACGATAGCAAGAAAAGGCGCTTGAAGAGAGGCTGTTGGGATCTCCAATCTCAGACACAAGCAAACCTCAGATGAAAGAGGCCTCTGTGCAAGCTGACCTAATGAAGTCAGCACTGCATTGAACACGTGGTTGACCAAGATGACCTACAGAGGAACTTCCCATTTTAAATTAGTCTATGCTTATGTTATGCTGCATAATTTCTTAGCTTTCCTTTTTATTTGTATGGATGGGGGAGGAGGGGATGTTTGTGGGTTTTGTTTTTCTACTCAGAAAATTATATTTCTTCTGTGGTGCATACATTAAATTCCAGTAACAGCAATGAGCCATTTACTGTAAACTCGAAGTGTAAATGATGCAAAAAAGATCTTTCCCTAATGTATGGGCAGTAGGTCTTACTCAGGCATTGTTCCACTACATAAATTGGCTGGTTCATGGTTCGCTCTTGCACGTCTACAGATGGTTTCATTTGTGTCCAAGTTTCAGAAGTAGCAGCCTTCCTCTATTATTGAGACTAAAAGGGAGATTTGTTCATGGTTGACTTTTAAAACTTCCTGCTTTTTGCCATGCTCTGTCTTACACAAATGCCTTTTTAGCAAAATGTCTGCGGGGCAGAACATTTTATAATTATTCTTTGTCCACAGGACTGCGCTAGTATTTCTGCCCTTTTTATAAATTACATGAGGAGAAAAATAGAATATTTTCATATGCCTTTCTGCAGAAATATTTTGAGCAGCTATAAAAAAATTACTACAGCTTAAAAAACCAATGGCCATTTAGCTTAATTTCTGACAGCAAAGACCATTACATTTTTTGATCCATTAAGAGTGAGTGCTAGAGATTAACCTAAATTGAAATCTGAATTTCAGATCTGCTCTGCCCAATTTGCTTTACATTGTTCCAGCAGCAGTACTGTGGGAGCACAGAGTCAGAAGGCCAGGAAGAACCTTCAGAAGCCATTTATTACAATGATTTTCATCTTCTGAAAAGCACAACTCCCCTTTGGGTTATATATCTTCATGCAACAATTATGTGAATAGGGGCCAGAAACATCAAGGTCAAATGCTGTTAGATATAACCACTGCTAACACTTTAAGGTTCTTTGAATTCAAGAGTAGCATGACCCAGAGTTTGAAAACCACTAGTTTATTTCATCTCTTTAACCATAATTTACTCCTTCTCCATGTTCCAAGGGAGAATCAAATACACTTACATCATTTTTAACAGATGTTTGCTTAGTCTTTTGGAAACCTTCCAATGAATAAGACTCCACAGCCTTCTTTGGCAATGTATTTCAAAGCTTCACCATCCTTATTGTTCAAATCTCTTTCCTAATATCTAGTCTGTACTTCCTGTCTCTAGACTAAACATTCCTAAGCTGCAAGTCACACTTTGATCCTTCTTCCTCTGCATTCTCTGCAGCTGGTGCACACCTCCTTTAACATGTGCTGCCCAGGACTGCCTCAGTGGTTCATCTAAAGCCTTACCAATGCTCAGTAGGATTGAAGGGTTCTGTCCTTTCTTCTGCATCCTGTTTTCCTGCTTGCAGATCCAAAGATTGCATCTATTCTCCTTAAAATAGCATAAGGGGCTATATGGCTCTGTGCTGATTTCCTAATATCAGTTTCCTTTCCTTTCCTGTCAAAGATGCATCTTGCCTTTGTCTCAACAATTCCTGGATGCCAGAAGAGCCATTTGGGGCCCCAGCCCTCAGGAATATCATTTACTCCTGCTGTGAACTCCTTACACTGGGACTAGAGCAGTTCCCAGCCTACACCACAACAGAGCTGTGTCCTCCAAGAGCACCAAGCAAGCACAGCCTAGAAGGCGCTGGAAGACCTAATATTGAGTGGGTACCAAAAAGCCAACAGGTTTCTAAATACATTAACTCCTGTCCTGGTTTTGGCTGGGATAGAGTTGATTTTCTCCCTAGAAGCTGGTACAGTTCAGTGTTTTGGATTTAGAGTGAGAATAGAATTGATAACACACTGAGTTTTCAGTTGTTGCTAAGTAGTGCTTACCCTAAATCAAGGGTCTTTCAGCATCTCACGCTCTGCCAGTGAGGAGAGGCACAAGAAGCTGGGAGGGAGAGTGGCCAGGACGGCTGACCGGAACTGGCCAAAGGAATAGCACTTCATGTTCCATACATAAACAGGGAGGAGTTGGCTGGGAGCTGCTGATCACTGGGGGGACAGGCTGGGCATCCATCAGTGGGTGGTGAGCAATTGCATCGTGCATCACTTGCCTGTCTTGGGGTTTATTCCTCTCTTCCTTTCCTATTATTATTATAATAATATTTAACTTTATTTCAATTATTAAACTGTTCTTATTCCAACCCACGGGTTTTACCTTTTTCTGGATTCTCTTCCCCATCCCACCGGTTGGGGAGGGGGGAAGTGAGCAAACATCTGCGTGGTACTTAGCTGGTGGCTGGGATTAAACCATGACAATCTCTAATGTATTTCTGTAGCTACAAGGCAAATAAAATGGTAAATCACACAGCTGTGGGTTCATTGCATTGTTATATCTACAGAAGGCACATGCATACAGGCTACAGAGCTGATTGTGTAACTTCCCAGGACTAACGCTGCAAACCTTTTTAAAGTGGTTTCTGCACTTAGTTCTTCTACATTTTCTTTTAAGAAATTAAACACAAAAATCTAAGATGCTACAGTCTTACTTTTCAATATTAAACACTTTTTTTGCTAGGAAATACAGACAATCATTTCCAGGTAATTTGAGCTAAACCATGTGTCTTTTTTTGGATAAGTGGTAAGCTAGTGATAGATGCAAGGTAGTGCATAGGCTGTGCAGCCCAGGGAGCTTGATGTTATAATTGAAAACTACTACATTTCCTCACCTGCTGTATTCCATTATGGGATCTTAACAGGAGGTTTGGCAAGATACAGATATTCTTCTTTTTTTCCTGTCCTTGCTCCCTGACATTTGTCTCTCTTCAATTCTTTCCCTTTATTTTTTTCTCCCAGAAGGTGAAACAGTGTTTTCCTGACTTGTTCTGAACCATACAGGCACTTGCTCAGCTGAGGCAGGCAGCCTTCTCTTGACTTTTCATAAAAGTTGCTGTTGCTTTGCTTATCACACCTTTAATTTAGAGTAATGAAGCACTTTAAATATGTGATTATGGACCTATAAAATCAGACCTTCCAAAGCTTTAAATACCTGCTGGAGTTCTCTTATACCCTTAATGTCTCTTATCGCATTGAGAGGTTCAGCTGCAGCTTCCATCAGAAACAGAAATATTTCAATAGCCTGGAGAAAGCCTTTAGGACGACTGCTGTCAGACCCTGGAATAATTTTTGTACAGTGCACACAATCAGTGAAAGGACCACATAATTATTTTGTAGTTTCTGAAATCAAATCAGGAGTTGCACAGTAAATAAACTTTCCCATGGGAGTTTAGTGAACAGTGTGTGACATCAAGAGCAGCCACACAGTGCAAGTAACAGTGGGAATCCAATAATTGTACAATTCCTTCTTGAGTTGTCCAGTCCTGTTCCTGTCAGTGGATTTCATAGACACTAAGGGCAGGTGCCCAAAAAAAACCCGTTCTGTATGGGCTAATTCACAAGTGCCTATGGAGTTATAAGAACTCCAAGATATCCAGTGGGTACAGCAATGAAGCATAAAAAGAAACACCTTTCTGTAATGTACATGTAATCTAGTGTAAATCTGGCAGTTACACACTTGATTCCTGTCTGCAAGAAGTGATATTCTGCAATTCTGCCTTTAAATGTCTGATATTTTTTTTATTCCTGAGAAGAGGAAAGCCTCTTTCTTCTTCTCCTGTATAATCCAAGGGACTATGCTGGAACTGTTTCCATTAACTGAGTTTGGGGCAAAATATACTTTTTACCAAAAGCTTTATGAATAATAAGCACTACATGAAGGACCCAAAAATCAAAACAGTTACTATTCTGAAGCAAAAGTTTGGCCTTCTCTCTAACACATTCCTTCCAAGACTTCAATAAAGAAATCAAAGCACTAAATCTCACACTTACACCATGACCTTTGCTGGAGAGAATGAGCAATGATCAATAGCAGTAGTTTTACTTCACTTGAGCAGAAGTAGCCTGGGAAACTGCTCTTTCACTTCCACAGTCCTCACTGGAGGAGCCCTCAAGAATCTAATCTTCCCTCCACGTTACCCACGGTCTGCACCAGGCTGCTGGGAGAGCCAGTGAGATAAACCCTGTCGTGCTGGCAGTCTGTGAGCCAACCCACAGCTCCAAGGCTCCTTTTTATCACATGTAAACAGCACCATCCCTCAGCTTTCTCAGTGCCTCTATGAAAACAGCATGTGGAGGCGCAGTATCTACCTACAGCTCAACAACCTACACACGACTGAGTAACAGTGGTAAGAGGCAGCTTTTTTCTCTCTGCTCAGAGACATTTGTCCTCAGATTTTCTAACTGGGGTTTATTTAGTCTCATCTGCATTCCTTAAGACATCACCCAAATAGCCACCGTAGCAAGAAAAAGCCCAGTCGTGTGCATGTCTAGACAGAAACAGGACCAGAAATGAGAATATCACCAAGTAGCTGCAGGTGCCGCCATGGTTATCTTAGAGACTTATGCATCTGGAAGCACAAATCACAGAGAAACTTCCCTGCAATACTCAGCTTCCTCTTACAATCCTCCACCAGATACAGAGGTGAAGGTTCCTGTTCAGAAAAACAAGTTTTCCTGGGATTATTTCTTGGTCAAGGTAGAACTACCATTTTCCCTTGTCCAAGCCTTCCTACAATACCCAATTTTCACTGGCACAGCTAATGATGTCACAACTTTCAGAGCAGCTAAGTCAAGATTACACTTACAAGAGCAATAACTGTTCATACTTTCATTAGTTTCAGAACAAAACTCAGTGCTTTTTTTCTGTTGATCTTTCCCTTGACAATTTTTTACCCACACACAAGCACAAGAAAAATGAACAAATAACAACAAAACCCTGTGATTAAAACAAGCAATTCCTTTCTCCAAACTGGAAAGAAATTGACCAAGACCATCAATTTTTAAACATTTCTGAGATATACAGATAGGACAGCTACAAAGACTACACAAACACTTCAGTGGATGCTATCCAAATTCCACAGCCACAGATGAGAGTACAAAAACCATTAAGTAATATGCGAGAGTCCCACTGCAGCAGTCCCAGAGGAAAGACAGACCCTTTCATCCTAGAGAAATCAGTTTATAGTAACTGGGTCAGATTAGTGGCTAGAAAGGGATTACTTTTAGGAACCTTACGAAAAACCAAGTTGTAAGCAGAGTCAGTGGTTGAGATTTATGCCTCCCTCGTGGTAGGGATCAGCAGAGCCTCTGTAGTGCCCTTCACCACAGAGTGTAAGCTAGAAAAGTGGACCCATGGTTATTAAAATATTTCGGGAATGTGCAATTCCATAGGATCAGGCTGCAGTCACTTTCAGACTCAACCATGCTGCAGAGGAACCGTCAGCTACTGAAGCTTCCAAATAATGACTCAACTCATTAAAAGAAAATCAGTCACTGTCAAAACCTCTGAGTAAGAGCTCAAGGAGTTGAAGACATCCCTCTCTTCCTTGTGGCTTTACAAGTACTGGAAGTTGGTTCATGGCAAATGAGGGTTTGCTTGCTTAAACACAGCTTAAACTCAGAGGTAGGAGGGAGAGGTAGAAGTCAGTGTATACAATTTTGGCTTTTCCTGATGAGAACCAATCTGATTTGGGGACAGCTCTGTAGGAAAGTGTTTTATTTATGACTGGTCCATGGTTCTTATATAAAGCCTCTGCTTTTCCAAATGGGCCTTGTGAGAGGATTTTAGTAATAGCGACCCAAGAGGGATAGGTTACAGTGCTATTAATACATGAGAACATGAACATCTTTCATGTAGCAATGGATATTGTGGACTTCTTTCTCTGTAAAGTGCCAGCTGGGTAACAACTTTAAGAGACCAGAAAAGAAACACATCACTGTTTTGCAACACAAACTTCTGAAACCCTCCTGACTAATTTTCTCAGCTGTTTTTATCTTTCATAGCTAAAACTATTTACAGATTAAAGTAATTTTACATAAATATTTGATGCTAGACTTCATTATGAATCTGGGTTTAGTAACAGCAACTAAGACAGAACATTTCACAGACAGCATTTTCCAATACAAAATCATTTAAGCATCTGCCGGCTGCAAGAATAAATGTCTCAACCAACTTGTCAGAGCCTGTCAGGGCTATAATTATGTTCTACAGCATTAAAAGAAACTACTTTTGATTGTGTGGGTATGAATTGCAAAAACAACAATACCAAATTACAAAGGGTACCAGCAGAACAGTCTCAGTGGGGATGTGCACAATTTTTACTGGCCGAGGGCTCCTTATCTGTTGCCCCCTCTGATGTGTGCAGGGGCCCTGGCAAACCTGACATCTCCTGGGTCATCCAACTGCACGGGATTTTCATTGCAAAGCTGACATGCACCTCCCCTGCTGCAGAGACTCCAGGGTCTCAGCATTCCCTGACAGCCTCCAGCCTGCCCACCTGGCACTGACACAGCCTCAGGCCTTGGGTTCTGTTAGGTCAGCAGCTTAATGGGACTCCTTCAAAGAACTTCAAAGCATTGGCAGTGTAGGATGTGGCAATATTTCCTGTATACGGCAGCACAGTCACCACACGCGCTCAGCTGATTATTTGAAATCCTCCCTGCAGTTTCAGCCTCGCTTCCCAGCCCAAACTCTTTGGTAACGTGGCTTTGGGCTGTTGTGGAGCTCTCAGACTCATCTGCACCCCAGACAGCTGCTAACATTTAAATAGCACACAAGCATCTTCCTTACAGCCTATTTCTAATGAGGGATAGAGTTACAAGTTTCAGTATTTGCTGACTTCAAAGAAAAGGGGCAAATATAGCTCTAAACAGTGTTAATTTCAAACTGAAATAACACATTTTCAGCTCGCAAATCCAAAACACCTTTTGATGACCAAACTTTAAGACTATACCTGTGCCCAACCTGCATTTCTCACTTGGAGAAGGCAAAGAGAAAGTGCTGAAAGAATTAATAGTTTTACTGCTTGTAATTAGCATGACAGTAACATTACAGATATTACCTATAAATTATACAGTATATGCCAATTATATGGATAATAAAGCTACTTAGAAACTAAATAACTCTAAATTGTAACTAACTGAAAATTCAACTTTAAATACTTAATCTTGTAACTTAAAAAAAAATTCAATTTCTTGTTAAAACCTTAAGTTTTACCCAACCTCCAGAAATAACCATCATGTTTAGTAACAAAATTAATGTCAAGCTGTGCTATTAAACTGTTTATTAGCTTGTCTACTGTTTAAGCCCTTTAGGAAAATTAACCTGCAGTTGGAAAGAAATCCACCACCAAACCTAAAATACATTTAAAGGCTTATATTGTCACATTAACATTAGGTGACATAGCAGAATTTATTTCTATGATGTACTTTTCAAAGAAAATGCACAAAACTGTTAGGCAGCAGACAGCGTGGAGTTCTGCCAAAACCCCCCCATTTGCAAAATAAGCAAAGAAAACCCTCAGGAAGTCACACTAGAGAAAACCCCTCCCTCTCATCTTCAGACTGTCATTCACCTGAAGCCTTGCACAGAATTCAATGGAAAAACTCAGCAACTGACTTCAGTCAAAGTGGAATTAGGCTGCTGACATTCAAGACCTGAGAGCCATCATTTTCTTTCAAGAGTCAATTACCACTCAAGACTGGGTCCATACAGTCTTGTTTTGTTACAATTCTGCACTTCAGGAAGTTCTCTGCTTTGTTATAGGGTGCTTATAAAGAGATTTTTAAAAAATGGTGTCACGGGTAAAATAATGTGTAAATCAGAACTATAATCTCCATCTTGAGCCAAGAGAAAAATCTATAAAAGTAGCTGCATGAAATACATGTAAGAAAAAGATTTTATTTTCTTGAGAGTTCTGTCATTCTTTGCTGTGTTGGCTGGATTTTAGTCTTGGCCCAAAACACTGGTCATGGCTACATTACTCACAATTTCACTGTTGTTGTTGCATCACCAACACAAACTTGTATAGCCTCACATACAGTGAATAATACGCCCCTGAACTATTTCTAAAAAACCCTAACAACTAAAAAAAACAAAAAACAAACCAGTTTTAAGAAACTACTGTAGAAACTACGAGTCTATGACCAGTTTAAGGAAAACAGTGCTTGGATGGGAAAGAAAGCCTTTGTTCTTTTAGCAGCAGCTGTAGAGGATAATTTCATCAAGTGGTCTGATTGTTGGCTCAGTCCATACCTTGGGAACTGAATCACAGGTCATTTGCAGGGAAGCAGCCCTGCTCTCCCAAATACAATCCTGATGCAGCTCAGGAATGGCCAGAAGCAACCTGCAGGAATCTGTCATTATTTGTTGTGCTTCACTTAATGGAACAATAACTCATCCTTGACTTAGCTGCAATCATCCAGCCACCTCTTTTCTACAAAATATTGTGTTTCTTCTGCACAGAAGAGAAGGCAATGACCACCACATGCCCTTCCTTTGCAGTGCCATCCAGGGTGCCCCAGCCACGTGAGGGCAGATCTAAGGGCTCTTCCTTTACCCTTACTCACCCCTGCTCCATCCACAATCTCTCCCCATGGCATCTAATCCTTCCCAAGACTATTCCTACCTGTGTCAAGCACATGGATCACCAAATACATCCCGTCCCACAACATTGCAGAGCTCTGTCACTTCTGCCAGTGCTGGGGACACCAGGAATGCTTGGTGACACTATGAGATGCCATTTCCCCAGTGGCATCTTCCAGGCTGCAGCAGAAATGGCAACAGGAGTAGCAGACAGCACACTCAGGCAGGAAGAGAAGTGTTGAAGTGCTCAGATAACATATTCTGCTCAAATAGCTGTTCCCTGTCTCCTTTGAGTAAAATTTAATAAGTTGGATGGAAGTGTTTTCAACCAGCAATCAGGCCTGCTGGCATATGTGATCAAAGATGTTTGATTCCGGAAGAAACCATTCTTCCATTTTGCCATAAGGGATTATGTGAAGTCCATCATGAGATTCCCAGTATTTTGGTAGAGAAGAGAAAGGATTCATCTATTTTAAAGGTTTGCATCTGAAACAGTCACTGAGATTGTTTAAAAAATATTTTCCAGGTTGGTGGCAAACAAGAAACAGTTCTAAGCTAAGATTCAACCTATTATTTGAGACATCTACCTTGGAGTAGATGAATCTTAATTTTTAAACACTGACTGCTGAATCCTACCCTAAAGGAGTTGGCCAAGGAAGTACAAATGGATACATTGGATTAGACGCATCCGTGCTTAGTTCTGCTCTTTGTTTAAACAAGGCTACTAAAAAACTGAGATTTCAGTAATCATTCAGAAAAAGACTGAAGTGGACCAGCAGAACAGTTATATTTGTATGTCTTTTCTTATTGGAAAACTGTTCTGCGTGAGACTAATTTTCTAGAACATCACGAATAAAATCTTTTAGAGGCATTACCTTGGGATTTTGTTTGTTTTTAACTGGTCTCATTATATTAGAGCTAGGTCAACTGAATTGTGAACTGGCATCAATAGACAGTTTAGATATTCAAGGAGAAGCTACATTTCAGTTAAAGCTCATAAAATGGCATGAAGACCACAGGAAAAATCTCAATTTTACAACCATGCTGCAGTCAAACTGACAGCATATAAAGAAATGTAGTAGAAACCAAGAATGCAATGTGAATTTCTCATTTTATTGCTTGTGCAGCTGTGTCTCAAGGGTATTTTGCATGGGACCTAGAAGCTGAATGTTACTTTGCTACTAAAAGTCTCATTAGGAAGGTAGGAAATGTACTAGTCACACACAGGAAAAAAAAGCACCATCTGGGTGGAATCCTTATTTCTCAAAAAAAGGGGGTGGCAATTAAAGTAGAGATGTGTGACCTTGGCTGAAATATTCAACAACATGCAAATATTCAGGAAAATGTATGACTCCAGCACAGCAGTACCAGAAAGTCACATAAAGTGACAGTCACAAAGGTTAAGACAAAATGTGATGCTATGGCTACTGGGGAGATGGGGTGGGTGGGAGGAAAAAAAAAAAAAAAAAAGGAAAGGTAAAGCAACAGCAATTTCGTTTGAGAGCTGAGAGATGGTGTAGATAAAGCTGGCTGAACAGGTACATTTATGAAAGGCTCTCTTCTGATTAGAGAGATCACATGTGGTTTCAGTCACTCACAGGACACACTGCTGATGCTGTACCGAGGATGCTGCCATGCCATTACTACCAGCAGCTGCCATGTGCTGCTCTCTGTTTACTACGAGCTGGGCAATTCAGCTTTCCTTCTGTTCTGGTAGGAATACATATAAATTGCTATTGACATACTGAAGTCTTGATTAGTGTGAAATATGAGGATTTGTAATACTGCAGAGCAGACTGAGTACACTAACGCTGGAGCAGTGTAAACAGACTAGAACTAGTCAAAAATGGGAGGTTCAGTACGTCACTTGGTATTTCAGCACTGGCTTTTTTATACAAGTAGTGTGCCAAAACTCAGTCAAAAACCCAAAACATCATGCATATTTTGCAGAACATGAAGTACCAGAAAATTTCAAATGCAATATTTTTTGTTTTGTCACTAACATCAGATTGAAACCCGAACCTATACTTTGAATAAAAAGCATTTTGTTTTGCATGGAATTTATGAGACTTGTAATGGTCAAACAAAGGGTATCACAACAGAGAAAGCCCAAAGGAAGGGCCTAAGCCAGGAAGAGAACAGGGACATGCACCATGTCCATAGGAACACTTGCAAGGAATCACAGCAACTCAGGTGAACAAGGATTAACATCACATTGACCTAAAATTTTAGAGGTACAAGCTGCTGAACCAAAAAAGTAAAATGCCATTTTCAATTCCAAAAAGAAAAGTTAAGGGGTATATGCAAGACTGTCATTTCCTCTGTGAGAAAGCACATCACAACAAAATTGTTAATGCTTTGGAGAAAAAAATGTGTGTGTGCATATACATACATGTGTATTTACACATTTAATATCCATTTTATAATAAAAATCTCCATGCATAATCTATAATTTTCCCAAAAATCTGCAGAGCAGAACAGTTTCCTGATTGCAAAGGAAGTAGGTGGCAGAGAAGGGTTAAGCAGGGCTGGCATAGGAAGGGGGCTGTTGCTTCCTCCTTCCCTGCTACACTTCCCACAGAGTTGCCCAACAACTCCTGGGGAGAGGAGCATCACTGTGCAGCCTGAACCCAAACCACAGCTGCTGCCAGCCCCAGGCACAGCACCTTGCCCAAAAAGTGTCTCCCTTCTTTAGCCAGGGTGTGACTCCAAAACTGCTGTTGCCAAGATCGTCATCTTTCAAACAGTCCATCTCCAGACACCAACAAAATGGGTTTGGAATTGGCTCCCTCTGATGCATATTGTGAGTCACCCAGAAGCCTCCGTTTCCTCATATTTCAGATGTTTGTTATTAGCACTAAGCCCTGGTTTTGGCCAACATTTGTTTTCACTAGATATTATTTTATCCTGGGCCTTAAGATCTTTAATAATTTTTTCCCCTGGAAGATTTTCCATGTTTCTTTTCTGTGGAAAACTTGCGGCATACTACTTGTTGGGATTGTACAGGTCACTCATCTCCAGGTTACAAGAGGAGAGTGTGAGCCCTCTCTCTCTGATGTTAGAGTTCGTTTTAGTGCTTTTTGCCCAGTCGTGATTCCCCCTAAGTAATTTCAGGTCATATCAGCCCACAGACTGAACAAGTCTTGAATGGGAGCAGGGATTAATATTCAGGAGGTATTTTCTTATTTGCCATGCTGGTCTTTAACTCTGTTTCTTGAAAGGAAAAAGTATTTTAAATTATTTAACTTTGCAGGGCTGGAAAGCCTTTGTTTTGTTTTAAATCTCTCCAACACTTCCCCTTCCCTATTACTTCTTCTGTGTATGCTTGGAAACACTTATGTCAGGCTGGCTCTTAATTCTGCATGGAGGAAGCAGAATGTGAGGCAAGTTGTACAGGATCTGAGAGTTCATCTCCTTTTTCTTGCTGGAAACAGCAACAAGTCTTACATTGTGCTCCAGATCAGTGGAATTTAATGTAGATAGTGGTCAAATAGAAGGTGTGTGTGTCAGGGCACTCATTTTGTCCTTCTTTGGGATGGTCACCAAATAGCTGCAGAGATTTTTTTTTTTTACCAACAAAAGGAAGTTATGCCAAACTTTAGTAGGTAAAACATATGCAGAACTTTAAAAGAAAAAAGTATAGCAAGAGATATTTTTTTAAAATCTAAATAGACCAGGCTAATCCTAACTGCACTGCGGTGTTCCAGACATAAAATGCCACAGAGTGAAATCTATTGCCCCAACATCAGACCTCCTCAGATCAACCCCATGCTTCTCTTGAAGACATGCTGTCTTCAACAACATGCATACTCATACTTAAGTTATACCTGAAATAAGTAGGAGCCAAGAAGTAGCAAACTGAATAATAGACAATATATCTTCTTAAGTGTTAGGTAGTTTTCAGTGAGGAGGGGGAAAAGTTCCTGTTTTTGGAAGCTGTTACTTTGCCCACAGAAGGGGCCTGAGCTGCACTTACACAGTCAAAGGCATCCTCAACATCTTCTAACAACAGAGAGATAACGTGGTTATCTTATGGAGAGCTCAGTCTTGCACCTGAGACCAGAGTTCCTCAACAGGTTTTCATCCGATTCCGGTTTTTCCTCTACTGGCAGAGCAACTCAGGAACATAAGGCTGGGCTCAAGTGCAACCTCTGCCTCTCAGGGCAGCTGGCTAAAAGCCAACTGTGCTCTGTGCAGCCAAGTCTGAACTCCAGCACAGCTACAAGCAGGAAATCAGACATACCCTTGCTTAAATAGATCATGGAGCAGCTCTGTGATCAAACATCTGTATTGCAAAGCTCACCAGCACAGCCCCAGCTTTGCAGTGTAGCAGACATGACAAAAAACAAAATAAAAAAATAGAGTATCACATGTATTTATCAAGATACAGATCTTATTTAAATACACACATCAAATTATCTCTCTTCTTGCCCAAGTCCTAACATTAACATATGATGGGTGTTTGTGAGTTCATGCTAGAATTTCATGCAGCTATTGCAGAAATGTATCTGAAATCCTACCATGGCCTGGTTTTGAATGTGAAAGACACAAACAAAATGGGTGAAAAATCTGAGTTTTCACATTTGGGAATATTTACTGTACAGTTTATATATTCTGAATGAACCTTATGTAAGAGTCAACATGTTCAAACAGCCAAAAATAGGTCTGAAAAACTTTAGTGAGCAAATTCACAATATTTCTTCAAGTTTTATTTTTAACCCATTAAAGGCTACGTGTTTTGCCTACTTCCTGCAGCTTTTGTTTCCTTCCAACAGTCCAGGAAACACCAATATCTCTAAGGATTTAAGCAGAACCCTAGGGTAGAGATCTACACCTCAGTGCCTGCGGTGTCACCAAACAATAATGGGATTATTTCCATTTATTTTAAACAAAACCAAACCCACCAGAAAACCCTACCAAAGCATACCACAATTAACTTAAATAAGCTCCACCACAAGGAGGCATTTTGCACTCGGATTAAGAGATACACATCATCTTCTGCTTATTGTCTCATTACTGCATTTCTTGAGCAAATGAGGAAAGAGTAAGAGACCTAAGAAAGTCTGGACAGCCAAGATCCTTCACTTAATCACTTCCTCCTCCTTTACATATCATTGCTACCTGTAATATCCAAATATTATGATAAGCAAGTAACTTTTTAAAGAATCGATCCAAACTTGAAAAAACTTGCCCAGAAAACAAACAATTAACGAGAGAGGTTGGACTGAGGATGACAGGGCCAAGACATTGATTAAAGAAATAACAAAAGCTCTCCCTGCCTACAAATCGCTGCAGCCTCCAAACAGCTTTTAGATGCAGCCTCACCTAGACCTCATCAAAGCAGGCTACTCTCAAAGTGACAAAGGCATTAGCAGACCACACTCCTCATCTTCTCAGTTTCTATTTCTAGCCCCACTAGCAATGCTGGGAAGAGGAGGATTTATAGATATTCTCAGAAGATCTTGCATATTTTCAGGTAAGTAGCGCTCATACGGAATTGATTTGCAGCGTACTCAAAAGTAAAAAAAAAAAAAAGGAAAGAAAGAAAAAGAAAAGGCATAATATGAGGAATTTATGTTCCCCCAGAAAATAGTAATTGCATTGATTACAAATTGACATGACGTAATGCCTCAATGGAAAAGTTATCAGCAGGTAATGAAAGAGAAGAAAGAAAATTTTCTAATACCAAATGTTAGTAACAGTTGCTGCAGAGTAAACAGCTTTTGCTTCAAAAGCTTTTAAATTACTTTACAAAACATCCAGAAATCATTGCCTTCTTCCTTAAAATTTATCACCTCTGGGGTATAAAGTGACCATACTAAAGGAACTATCTGTAGGTACATGAGAAGTTGGCTCAAGGCAGACTGAGCTGCACGCAGGTAGGAAGGAAGTCAACAACATTATCTCCAAAAATACCTGACATAACACAAAATCCCTGCTCATGGTTTAACCCTGAGTAGAGCTAACCTATATCCCGCTCGGCTACCAAAAGAAACGGGAAGAGCCAACAAAAGCTGCAGTAAAGTTTTAACACAAAACGCTTGATCTTGGCAGAAAACATTTTCCAGCACATGTTCCATGTTCACATGGAACAGTCTGATGTCCCTAGACATTTCATGAAAATTCTTGAGACACATTCCCTTCCTTTGGGAAAAAGAATTTTGAGAAGGTTGGAAAGTTCAATGTGAACACCTTCATTTTATAAAAATAATTTTCCTCTTACATTATACTTCTTTTTTTTTTTCATAAAAATCTTCATTTTAGAAGCATATTATGAACAGTGGAATTAGAAAGGTGGTAAATTTGGGAAATGGAGCAAAATCAGCTGTATTGTGTGGAGCCTGGACAGAGAGAAACTGCAAGGTTCCACACATGGGAACCTTCCCAGTAAGGGCTTGGACTCAGAATTGAGGGCCTGACCCACAAAACCACCACCAGGAAGAAGTGCTGCAGAGCATTTTAGGACTAGAAGTGAATACAGCTGTAACTTCACATAAAATGAAGCAGGGAAATTCACTTTCCTGAATGAGAATGTGATTGGCATATGTATGTGTGTGGTTACACAGTTCCTATCCTTGTGAACTGCTCAGAGGTATTGCTGACAGCCAGAAATTGATCCTATGTTCTGTTAGGCCTCCAGCAACTCAGGAGGTCCAAATGCAAGAGACATTAATTCAATATTAACTTGAACCTAAAAAAGCTATCACTGACACATCTGTAGTCAATGCACTCAGAGTTGAACACTGTAATATTTTACTTTGCTATCCCTAGTGAAAAATTTGAAATCAAGACCTTGTGCATTTTCTTATTCTGCTGGAGAGGACTGATTGGCAGCCTGCATTCCCCACAATACATATCCCAGTGTGGGTCTGCTGTGCCTAACCTTCACGACATACCTCAAGTATTCATTACAATTTCTGAATGTTTTGCACGTTTATTTTACATGTGGTGATGTTTATCTGGGGACAATTTGTAAACCAAAGGGCACTTTCTGCTTGTATTTAAAATATTTACAAAAAGCAGTTATTTTAGGCCATTAAGGATGCCACCTTGGGCAATTTATTCTGTTCAGCCATAGCCATGTAACAGGGGAATTCCCTCAGACAGAGAATTACGTGGGACAGGAGTAAGGAATGCTTTGCTGTACATGGCTAGGAATTTCTTAAAACCAAAAAAGAAAACTACATATTCTGGCTTACATTAATTTACACTATTATTTCTTTTATATATTTTTTTCAAATGCAATTTTGTACTTGACCCAAATTGTCCCTTAAGTAGTTTTGTCAGCAGGTTCCTATGAAGCTTCCATTGTCACCATTTGTTAAGTACTTTCTTGCAATTTCTGTCAGAGAAACAGGTTTGTACATTCATGTTGGTTGGTCTCCTGAGGAAAAACAATAACTATATTGCCCAGATTAAATCCCTGATTCAAAAAGCACTACCTTCAGAATAGTTCCTGAAGCTGGAAGGCAGCAAAATGTCTTGTCCTTGTTGCCTGGGCTGCAGATTGTCTGACCCAATTTCTTCATTCCTGTTAATGCTCTTCAAATCCTCCTTGACACCTGGATGAGCCCTTTCACTTGCCACTCAAGCAAACCATAATCTTATGGTATCCCTGTAAGCTCTCTCAGGGTTCTGTTCTTCCACTTGTCCAAACACCTCCAGACTGATATAAAAACATATGCAAAATGCACATGGATAACACACGCACACAGCTTGCCAAATTCAGGTGTGCTCACAGGTTGAATCCTTCAGGTATAGATTTCATGCTGTTTGCCTGATTCACGACACCCAAATCCACAGGACATTTCCTACTGAGCGCTGACAAAATTGTGACAGGTCAGACTCGTGGTCTCAGTGATAACACCCAACAGCTCAGCTGGAATGGTTGTGCTGAGGTTTTTATTAAGCCTAGCACAGAACAGTCTGGGAACGTTTGAAAATATCAGAGCTCAGCAAGCCTTTTGCACATGTGACATTAGAGAGCCACATTCGTAGCTTCCCTTGCAACTAATCATAAAAGCCAAAATCATATCTTGTACCTAAAGGGTCTCCTGAAATTTGAGGGCAATTTATCCTTAGGAATAAAAAGCCAAAAAAAGAGGAGAGGAACCATGCAATGGGCTCCTACAGAGCTGTGGGGTCAGCTTTCCCTCATTCCCAGAAGGTGGACTGAAGTAGCACATTACATCAGTGCTCCTCTTTAGCCAAACCCCAGCTCCTCGGGGCTTGCTCTGCACACCACCTTCCTGCCCTGGCAGGGGAGAGGCAGCAAAGCCTGGAATCTGAGTCCGCCGTCTGGGCAGCCCTGGTGCTCTTGAAATAGATGATATCATAATAAGAAAACCCTGCTACAAATGTGTAACCTAATAACGGCGTTTCCGTCAAAGCCTTTACATTTGTCAGGTTGTGCCCGTGTGAACGATTACTGTATCTCTTTTCTAACACAGCCAAGGTGGCTGATAAAGCAAACAACCTTTAAACACAGCTGGTAAATGCTCCTCGTCAATACTGCAGCTCTCAGTGCTGACAGCACAAGGGGTAATTTCCCCTTCTCCCCTTCCTCCTCAGTGTGGGTAATTGACATTCAGAATTTAGACATGTCAACCAACAGCAAATAAGAGAGTTCAGAAAATTTGCAGATAAAACTCAACTTGCCTACATTACTTTGTCAACATTTTTTCTCCCAGCAATGATCAAGTCTCCTTCCATTCCCATTCCTTTCCTACTTGTGAGATCACAGTGTCATTCACAAGTCATTCCTGAGAAGCATTGACACAGATTTTTGGGCACCCTACTTGACAAATGCTTTTCCCTCAAAATTCAGAGTGGCCAAGTTGCAGGAGCTTGGTTTATACGTCTTAAAAATCCTCCGAGAACAAAAGAATTTGACACTCCTCTTCCAAGCAAAAACATTGTCCTCCCTAGCTATTTAGGGGTGCAGATTCATGGGTTGCTAGCTGAAATACCTGTCCTCAGAATGGTTTATTAATCTTCTTTCAGCTAATTATTAAAAAGCCTAAAATTATTTCTTCTCTTTCTCCATCCTTCTCTTTCCACATTCTCTGGTTCCCATGCACAGAGACCACCATGCCAGCCACAAAGCATAAAGATAGTTGAATACCAGATTTGTATACCACAGCACCCATATCTTCAGGATGTTTCTACTGATTCAAAAGCAAACCCCTCTTTTATAAAGCAAATAAGGATTACTTAACATAAAGTGCTCACAGGTGTACAAGTTACTGGAAAAAAGGATCTTATCCCCGCCTGGCACAGAAAGTGTTGACAATGACAAAGCAAATAAATTCATAAGCCTTCAAAAGCATACTTTTAAGTACATCTTTACTTCTGACAACACTACTCCCAGCCTTTTAACGCTGGAGTGATTTCTTCATCTATTTGCCAAGAAACCATCACTGTTTTCTGGATGCTTCGCATACAGACAAGTGTCAGTTTTATCACCAATGAATCAATCAGGTAAGACAAATGAAGCAGCTCAACATAATCTTGCCTTCTTGATGACAAAGAGGGTGTTTGACTCTTCAGTTGTATTTGCAGTGCCTTGGCTGTCACCAGGACACACAGGTTCGTGGATGTACCACACAGAACAGGCACAGCCACACACACAGCTGCAGGTTAAGCTGCTTTTCGCACCTGAGACATACAAGTGCCATTTGCAGGTTATTCAAGCCAAGCTCCCTTTCCCCTAACACAGCCATTACCCCATTATCTCACCAGGATTATCTCCCCATTAAATTACAGCAGTTGCCCTCTACAACGCCTCCAGCTCACTGCTGCGGACTTTGGGCACTCGGCATTCCTGGAGTCTGCACTGGATAGCGTTTCACTTTGTGACTATTCATGTTTACGTATTCTACAAAGATGAGTTCCATTGTTATCTCAATTTTCTATCATAAAACAAAGACAGCACTGCTGCCAGCAACCAGTAATTTTGGGAACTCGCTTGGACTGTGTCGCAAAGGTATCCAAAGCTGTTTCAGAGATCTCTGCTTTGCAGTGCTGGACAGGGCACACCCAAAGAAGTGAGCTCCTACTAAAGTATCTTCACTTCTTCGTGTTCATTACTATAAAAAGAAGGAAGACAGATTTTTAGCAGAGTTGAGTCAATTTTTAACTAGCCAATGTAGTGTTCCTTATTGGTAGAAAATTCTGAATCAATGAAGCTGAAATTTTTCACAGAAAAGAGAGCTAGTTCCCAATGGAGAGTTTTTACAACCTGGATATAACTTCTAGGTCCCTGTATTTCTTTGGGAAGCCATTTAACCACATTTTAATAGCTGAAAGAGAAAGAACTCCAGGATGCATTTTAATTTTATTCAGCCATGGCAGTTAAAGAGGTTCTTTCTTTGACACTAAAACCAATAACTTCAAGGAGTCTGTGTCCAAGTCAAGGTAGAGATTTGCAGAAATTAATATTATCCCATTCCAATGGCAAACCAGTTTTTCAGCAGCTGAGGAGCCCTATACAGAATGCACATATTTAAGAAATAGAGCAGACTCTATAATTTTCAAAAAATTATATATAAACATGTCAGATCAGCCCCCTGCAAAGGAGAATATAATTGATATTAAAAGTGGTAACGCTTTAGGCTCAGATGGATTCTGATTACACATTATCAAATATTTAAAACAAAAGACTGTAGGCTCTTGTGCAAAAGTAACGTGGGGGGGGAAAAAGACGACAGTCTTTCCTTTTAAGTTTATACACAAACATATTTTGGGTGAGATATTACTTACTGTACTAAAAATATGCATCTGAGCAGTTGTAGGTATTACAATAGGATTAAAAGAGAAAAACTTCTGAGAATTTCAGGCTCAATTAAGTTCAGTATCATTCATTTCATTGACAGGGTTCATGTTACACCTGGGGTCAATGAACACAAAAAACCCCTCCTGAACATAGGAAAGATGACCAAAAAAAAAAAATCCACCATTTAGGGTGGGACATTAGAGACAAAATTCAAATAGATTTAAGTAGCAAGACACTAAACAAACTGCAGTAGCTGGCATATCATAGACACAATTCATGGGATGTGTTACCAAGGAGATAATGTTAATAGGGAAGAAACAAGAGAGTAGGAGTGGAATTAAGTAACTATTCTTTATGCCTGTCGAGTCAGTTGTGTTCGTGTATATGGAAGGATAAATAATCTATTTTTAAAAAGCAGTGAAAAGCATAGCTCTATTTTAAATATAGTTACTGCAGAGCTAAAGCTTTAGCTCAGTGTAAGGGTTTGTCAAAGAAAACAGCTCAGGCAGGAGGGTTGTTTTGTTTGTTCCACCCCTCCCCAAACACCTTTTATTTATGAGAAGATGAGTACCATCAGTTTAACAAAAAGCAATTTTTGATAAAAAGAATGAATGCCTGGAGCTCCCAGTCCTTCCTCCTGTCCCCAGAGTGACAGCTATAGTATTAGCAAGCTCAACCTCTAAACAATCAGCAGCTTTAGGTGCACTCCCAGCATAAGAAAGCCCTCATGCTGCAGCAATGAAACACTGAAATTTCTCAGTCCCCGCAATTAATTATTAAATCACTATATTTATTGCAAGACTGACAAAACAAAATGCCTTTTTGAAAGCTGACTGCTTAGAGATATTTCAGCTTCAGATGGATACACAGTGCTTTTTTGTACAAAAATTAACAGGAACTATTCAGATTTGAGAAAAATTTCTCATCTGATAGGTGGTTCTAGCAAGTTCTCCAGTTACCTAAATAGCTGATATAAATATTTCTTTTAAAAAAAAGGAAAAAACCCCAAAATAAAAGCCACTAAGAAGAACCAAACCCAATACTCTGTCAATAGTAAATTTAAGTGTACTTTAGAAGCCTACTATCTTCGGATTGTTACTTTCCTCTGAAATGATTGAGTTTCTTTCAAAATTTGCTCAAATGTTTTCATCAAAACCGCATCTGATAACACCAGCTTATATGAGGTTACATGACACCTGTGACCAGCTATTCTTTCAAATTTCTGCTCTATTTTATATGCCTATCATTCCTTAAATGAAAGGGGATTTAATACTCCCACAAAATTTCATCTCTGGCATGCTAAAATGATATTATATTCTTACTTTCAAGGCAGCGGATTTTTTCTAATCTTCCAGTTGTAACATATTATTGAACACAGGAACTGGCTTCTTGAGGAATACATGAAACATGAAAACTAGAATCCAAATCACCTATTTTTAGATGTCTTCTCATTATGTTCATCTTCCCTTCAAGAGATGAAAGCTTCGCATTTATTCAGGTACAAGGCCAAGACCAAGGTAAATCTTGAAGTGAACTCTGTACCGCAAGTGGAAGAACTAATTCTGGTTTTCATGAAATGAGAAAGAGACGATAGAGGATCAAGGTAGAGCCAGTTTGTGGCAAAATACTCCATGAAAGATTGGATTAAAATACAAAGCCACCCCAAACCTTGATGGCGGAAAGAAAACAAAATTTAAATAATGATGTCAAAATACTTGTGTTCAGAATAGAATACTTCAGCTTGTCATTAAACTTCAAAAAAGCATTTAACCTAGAAAAATATGAAGTCTAAATACAATGCAATATTTTAGATTTTAAAAATTTTCAGATCCCAAAATGTGTATTTTTGCTTTTTCATCTAGTCATTATTTACCATATACAAAACATTCTTAATATTTTTGCCCATTTTCATCATTTTTTCAACACTACTCGGACACCAAATACAACTTCACAGAAGTCACTGAACTTCTTTTTCTGTGTGACTGAACTGTAGCCTTCAGATGTCAAATTTATATATATTAAATTGCCATTTCTCAGCCCTTTCATCACGAAATGGGGAAAATTCCTGAATTTTCTTATGTATTAAGTACTGAATGACACTAACACAAAAGAAAGCACAATGCACATCACACAAAGCACTTTGATAATTTATTTCCCAAATGTCATTTATAGTGCCAGTTATTTATGATAATATTTCTTACGGTAATAGTAAATGCGCTTGGGCAGATTTTTATTACTTAAGACTTCTTTGCTTTTAAAGGACCTCTCTGCAGCATTCTGCTGTTGAATTTTTGCTAAGTGGCAGGGAAAACACCATTTTTCTCTTGGGCAAATAAGCAAAAATGGTATTGCTAAGGTTCCTTGCATCTTTTAAGATTCTGGCTTCCCACACTGCTTTAAATTCAGCTGCTTCCAAGTATCTTTGAATCCTTGGCACCACAACACCTCCCGAGAAGAAGGGAAGAGATAAAGAAAAAAAAATAATCAAAAACTAAAAAATACAATCTGTATTTCAGCCATTGCTGAAGCCTTCCCCACCTCAGTTCAGGGAGAAGAGAGTATTTGCAGCAGCACTAAAAGACAACATGTTGAAGATTATCCTATCCAGCCAAAAGAGTGATTTAGAAGAGAGGAATGCATTTCCTGGAGTTGGAGAGGTTGACATCCCAAACCTTGCAAAGAAGCACAACTCATGACCATAAATAGGTTGAGTGCTGTAGTTTTCAAGCTACTGTTCCTGAGGCTTCATGCCAATATCTAAGCACATGCTGGTGTCCAAAGGGGCAGTCCTGCTCACTTAGCTCCTCATCCCTGGACGCTTCCCATTCACCTCAGCTCCACTGAAAACCAGTCATGGCTCTCCTGCAGGTTTATCCTTCACCCTGATTGCCTCACCACAGAGCTGCACAAGAGGTGTGGCAGAACTACATAATTAAAGGCGAGAAAAGTGCAAGTGCACCTCTTTGGCAAGGTTCACAAATGATAACTGAACCACAGTTTTGCTTTTATTTGCCCATTATCTTCAAAGAAATCAAAAGCCCTGCAATATTCAGCCTGTCCATAGCCGCCAACATCCTGAACACTCTTTTTTTGTTGTTCAGCATTTCTTCAAGACTGCAGCACACAGATGTTATTGCACTGTTTTAAAAAAACCCTTGCAGATCTCTGCTGCACTCCTCAGCTGGTGAGCACCTACATGTTCACTTCTGGGAGATGGTAACAATTCTCCAACACCTTGGGCAGCAAAGGAACTGCCTTCCTTAAAGCCATGAATAGTTCGTGCAAGGATCATAGTTCATACGAGAATCTGACTTGAAACACAGGAAGTAAGACCCAACAATACTATGCAATCAAGTTGTATGTCGGTGAATATGCTGCAGTTACCAAACTGAAATAGCTTCATTACCTTAGGTGATCCAAATTTTTTTTTTTTAATTTTAAAGATACCAGCAGATTTTTTTTTTAATTGAAAAACATAACCCACTCTCACTTGTCACAAGTAAGAAATCAACAGATCCAAGAAATGCCATGCAAGTTCAGTATATACTGCTCCTGGTTTGTTCCATACTGCATTATTTGCAGAGCTGTAATGGCTCTGCCTTTCTTATGCCAAGCAGGCTGACACCTTTAAGATGTTCTTCATAGCCTGAAGCTGTTTGAGCAGCACTTCCAGACCAAAGCCCTAAAAACAGGCTGGTGTTCGCACTGTTGAAGGAAAAAGGTCCAGCATTTATAGTGCCAGTCAGAAATCAAGGACATCAAAGACATTTGTCTACTACACCAGAGCCTTCCTGTTCACCTCTGCTCATTTGCTTTCCCTTCTGTCAAATGAACAGTAGAATTATCCAAACCTGAGAATATTCTCTGCACAAAACATCAACAGCAAAAGTTGTTATCAAAATACAACAGGCATCTTCCTCTTTTATTTCTGATTTATTGGTGTCAAGAGTATTCCAGAGCCCATTCCTCTTGAGAGTATCAGGGTACACAATATTATTCCTCCTCAGGTAGGAATAAAATATACCAAAATGTTTAGAATTCTAAATACCACTCTTAACATGGAACCCATGAATAACCTTGACCTTGGAAATGCAAGACAGAAAAAAATGTGTTTGCAGTTACTAATGGGTTCATTAAATTCAGAAATGGTGTTGAATTCTTTCTTTGTAAAACAGTTTTAACAGTATTTTGCATGGAGCTCAATTAGCAAACTTAAAATAATTGGTAACTTGCACTTTCACACTACAATTAAAATGCATCTACAGCTAGAGACACCTGCATTACATTACCTTCAACCCATACAGATTTAGTCACATCAGTGGCTTGCCAAGAAACATTAGGTATCCATGATCTCAAAAGGCCTAAACTCCCTGATTTCTATGACAAATCACAAAACTTACAGGCTGAGAAGGCTTCTTTAAACTAGCAGAGATCCACATAAAGATGGTTTTGTAGCCAGGCCACTGTGCATCCCCCCTCTTGCCCTGTGCCCTCGAGCACTCCTAACGCACAAACTGTACTCGTCTCACAGCCTCTTCATTGCTCAGGAAGCTTCTGCTGCCAGGCACAACTCCATCCATTGTGGTGTTGCTCTACAGGGCAGACACATTTAGTGCATAATTATTCAAAGGTGCCGAATTTTAATAAACCATATTTTTCAAACCAGTCCACTCTGTTAGATGGAAACCCTTTTAGTTTGACTGGCAAGTTGACAATTTGGCATCCCGTCATTTTAACGAGCTACATAGCTTTTGAACAGAGTTTAATTAAAATTGGCTATACTACACACACTGCCCTGCAGTTTATAGTATAATTTTCAGGTCAGATGTACCTATTAGTACTACCTTTTGACAGTCCCAGCTCTCCCAACCAAGTACACTCAATATTACTCGACACAGGCTGCAAGAGCCACTAGATAGCAGCAAATCGAGCTGTGTGTTCATCAGTATGTACAGTGCCCTCTCCCCCACCCATTCCCTGCATACACAAGCAGCCATGCTGTTAACATTCACTGTGCAGCCTATGCAAAGGAACACTTGGAGAGGGAACATAACACAGAAGAAACACAGAAAAGAACCAGACATACACTGGAGACACATATATAACAATTGCTACCAGGCACAGCAACAGCAATCTCAATAGGAGAAACACAAGCAGCCCAGCTCAGGAATTGCCACTCAGGTGCTGTACTCACAGGGGTGCTCATGCAGAGGGATCAGGAAGGGCTGGGAGCTGTTGCTCAGCAGATGTCTGTCTGAAGGGAAGCAAGCTCAGCCTTGGGGAGAAAGGAAAGGGAGCCCGTCTTTATCTCCCACACTGCCCCAGGGAGGAGTGGCTCCTTCACGCCCCTAAAGGGAATGAAGAACACCTGGGCAGCCGTCTGATCCTCAGCACAACAGCCTGGGTTCCCTGTCCTGCACAGGAGCACCCTCTTAGAGGTGATTTGCTCTAAGGAGAGCAACCTGTGCTGGCCAAATGAACACCTGTGCTCTTTTCAGCTTAGCAGTGAGTCAGGTTTTGCAGGTAACACACCCCTCTCAAGGTTGCTCCAGTGATCCTCTGTGATTCCTAGAATGAGAGAATTAAAGAAAGGGGTTTCTTCACCCTGGTTTCCTTCACCTTTCTATACTGTGCCACAGAAGGCAGCATATGAACTTGCACTTTCATGTTTTACTGGACATCAAAGCCGGTGATGCACTTGAAGAAACCGTGCGAAACAAAGATAACCTCAAAGGCTTTGGTTACAGGCATTTCTCAGCACATGTGAATGCAAGAAAAAGTATGCATAGAGGAGAGAGTACAGAGCTGGGCAGAAATTTACTACAACTTTGACAGCAAAGACAGAACGAGAGGAAAGGGGAAATATCACTGGCTCCCGTAAGAGGTCTTGGAAAGATTAGATCAAAGGAACAAAGCCAGTACGGTGACATTGCACAGCTCCTGTTACCTTCTCTGGGCCAGCTGGGTCAGGTCTGTCCCTGAAATCTCTCAAGCAGTGTTTTGTTCCTCTTTGTGACAACCACTGAGGAGACATGAAACACTCAGATCTTAACTCCCCATGGTGGAGAGGCTCCAGAAAGCTTCAATAAAGTCAATACTGGTTTGAAATAGCCAGCTATCTGGCAGGAAAACCCAAAGGTGCACTACTCCACTCCACTGGAGGGAGGAAGCAAGCTGCCAGGAAAGATCAATGAGGAATGAATTGTTTCCTGTTGGGGATGTTTACATTTTAAGCACTCTGACCATAATGGAAGTGACTGAAATTAAGACTGACACGCACTTTGGGAAGCAGCAATTCCTCACACCACAGACTCACCCGGAGCCTCTGTGTTGACGACCACATAAAACTGCAAATTTTCAAATCAGAAACAGAGTTTTTGCAGCTCCAGGGTGTTCAAAGCTGGGCTTTGAACTTGAAGCAGCTCTTTAGAATACATCTTGGGAAAAGATGGTACAGTGTTGTGTGGAATGACTGACATAAAAAGGATAAGGAAGACTTTCTAGCAGTTCCATCTTGCACAAAAAGAATCGTGTGTGCTCAGGCAGGTGCGTTTGCTGTCCACAGGTGGGTGTAAAAATGCACGGTGACTGTGGGTATAAACAAGCAGGCAAGAAATAGCTAAGAAAAAAGTATTATTACTAGAGAAAAAAATTTACAGATGTTTTTCCATAAGATACATCATTATTAAAGAACAAAATATAATACTAATGAAGAAATGAAAAGCAAGTAGCAGTGTTAAAAGTGCTAGACATGAAGGAATCATGAGAGAAATCAAACAAGCAGCAACAGATCTCTTCCATATCCTATTGCATCTCCAAGTTCTTTTACCCTCCTAGATAAAAACAAGTTCACTGCCATTGCAGAGACCATGGACCCATCAGTTCCTGCAATATAATTAGAGCTAAATTTCAGGTTATCAACAGCAATCAGGCGACAAAATGCAGTTGCTCACTACTGGAACTACTGGAAGAAGCAACTGGTGAGATTGCAGTATGTCACATTCATACCCTCGGGAACCTACCCTCAACCTTCAGGAGACTGAAACAACATCTAAGCTGAAATACATCAGTAAGTTGAGGATACAAATACATCCCTTCATGAACTCAAATCCTGAATGTAAAATGACTGATCATGGAAGAAGACAGACCTGCTGGGTAAGGATTTTTTGATATTCTGACAGCAAAAGTCCATCTGAGTCAGTCAACTAAAAATATAGCTTAAAAAATGGAAGAGGTGTGACTTACTGACAAGTCTTCTCACCCACTCTTTTATAGACTCAGAACATGATAGATGGAAAATGGAAAAACATTTGGGTAAATTGTAATTAGAACTCTGCACACAAATTAGTAATGGAACAGTGAAGAAGCTCCTGCAATGCAACAGCTCAGGTGCCAGCTAGGAAACACGGGAAGAGGAGAGGATGAGCCAGGAGAGGCCCCACCATGGGAGACTTGCTGGATCCTCCTTCACCTCCAGTGCCAACTGTCCTGCTGCAGAGCTGGTCTGAACAGAAAATCTGTTAAGAATGCCAGGAATGCAAAGGTGAAGCCTGAAGGACTATACCTACTCAGATTCTCACAAAATTATTTTTCCTTTCTTTTTTATTTTGACAACTTTTAAGATGGGTTTTTCAAAGCCACCTGTTCTGGGATTCCAGATCTTTTAGACAACTTGAAAAATCTCCCTCTTGCTGTCTGCTTTGCTTGCTTTAGCAGGCATTTCAATTGTCTCTCTCAGGAGGAGGGCTAATAACTCAACTTCTTTTGCTCAAAGTAACTGAAAAACTGGCATTCACTCTCAGGTGTTCCTGCTCAGTTTGAACATTTGGAGAGCTGTAACACCAAAGAGGATGTAATTTCTAAACTGTTTTGAAAGATGATGGTCTCATTCCAAATATCTAAATTAAATCTCATCTTTGCATAACATATACAAGCTCCAAAAGAATTTCTTGTCTGTGGATTGAAGAGGTTCTTCGTTTGTTCATTCTGCTTTTCTTAAGTTTTTTACAGAGGCAGAAAAGGTTATTCTTTTCCAAATAACCTATTTGGAAAAGAATACGCTCCTGGGCCCCAAATTCTAGTTCTGCAAATAAATCTAGTTCACTGAGGGTAGAATCAGGTCACCATGATAGTAAAAACTGTTCAACAAGAGCTCATGCAAGAGAACTGGAAAATTAGAATTATATGCACAAAATCACATTGCACTAACGCTGTGTTAAAACAAGTGCACAGGACATACTTTGTGCTAGCAGGAATCAGGACAACTAACACAGACAGGACAAATTTAAAGCAGTAGTAAGATGCACACAAGACCAAAGGAAGATAAAGAAATATGACAAATGTATAACCCATTCAGGAATACTGTAGTGTGCAAAAGTCATTTTAAATGGTTCATCTGCTTTAGAGAGGGAGCCATCCTGCTTGCAGCCTTTGGTGTTTTAACATGAAGGCTGTGCATATCTGTACCTGGGCTGGCTAGTGTTGGGGTCAGCTGGAAGCTGTCACATATTCTCCTCAAATCTGTCTCCTTGTGTCCAAATAAGGCTGCTGACTAATCCCATCTGTCCTTGCAGCAGGTGAGCCTGGCCTTTTCAAAAAGGACTGCAGGACATCTTTTATGAGTAACACAGTGGTGCCACGGCATGACAACAACAGAGACACAACACGGAGTTACTTGAGACGTGAACTTTACTGGAGTCAGGAGCAGTGAGCTTTCCCCAGCTGTTACTGCACACAGCAGGAAAATGGATCATGGCAAGCTCAGTGTTTCCCCCCTTCAATATCAAGTGGGTTCAACCTCATACAAATCTTGAATGCATTTCTAGTGTTTGGTCAGCATTTTTCATTTTGGGCCAGAACTAATAAACGGCTCTTAAAGTGCAGAGGAAAGCGTATTCTCAGGGAATTACAGAATCACAGAATCATTTAGGTTGGAAAGGACCATAGAGATCGAATCCAATCTTCAATCACCACCTTGTCAACTAGACCTTGGCACTGAGTGCCACATCCAGTTGTTCCTTGAACACTGACAGGGATGGTGGCTACACTGCCTCCCTGGGAAGTCCATTCCAAGGTTTAACAAGCCTCTCCCATGAAGCTGTTCCTCCTGATGTCCAGCCTGAACTTCCTCTGGCACAGCTTGAGGCAGTGTCCTCTTTTCTTGTCCCTGTTTCCTGGAAGAAGAGCCTAACCCCCAGCTGGCTACAACCTCCTTTCAGGGAGTTGTAAAGAGTAAATTAGCAGTTTCCTTCAGCTTTCTTTTTGTTGCCTAGTGGAAAAGCTTTAGAGCTGCCCCAGCAACACAGTTAAAGGCTTGAGCAAATGGAAGAACTTAATTAATACACAACAAAAAATAATATTGGCAAATATCCGAGGAAGGAGAAAAGTCCCACAAGTCGGTGAACTAACCACAAAAATCAATACACTGACAGCAACTGTGTGCTTCAGAAATTGCAGACTACCTGTCAAGGCATGGTGGTCAAAGGAATTTCCATTATATTTATAGTCTTCTAATAAATATTCTGTTCCATGTTGCAAGATTTCATACCAGTAAATGCAATTCTTCTTGCATCTTTTTTTTCCATACCTGTCCACTCAGAATGACAAACAAGAACCACCTCTCCAGGTATAACTGTACCTAAAACCTGCTGACAGTTAAGGCTTTAATAATTAAATATTTCCAGCAATTGTTTGAAGATGCTAAAAAAAGTTTGGAATTGTTGCACTATTTGTGCTTGACACTGTCCATTGGAAAGAAAACTTTTAAGCTTAATGTGATATTAGTGGGAACTCTTGCAACCTGAGGTATTGCTTCTTAGATGTGTTTGTGGTGTTTCATGTCAAGCTCCAGGGATTAGATCTCACATGATGGATGCTCAGGGTACAGTCAGAGAACAGGCTGTGAGTGTGTTGTAGACCAAGGCTAATCCCTACAGAGGAGAGAGGCAGCAGAAACTTCAACTACTTCTCTTGTGAGGCATTAAATCAGCTCAGGAAATTAACAGCAAAAGGAAGATGTTCCTGTATGGTTCAACACAACAAAAAATTTTGTTTCAGATTAACGAGATTCAAAATTAAATATTTTGCTTTCTCCCCCAAGGAAAACAAAACACTGGTAACATTTTTTTGAAGGAAAATGTAAATTTTTCAAAAGACAAGTTTTATTTCAAGCAATGTTTCTAGAAAATGTTGCAATAAATAATACAGACCAAAGAAATCCTCTTTCATTTGCAAACTGCTTGAAACTGTTGCAAAACCTAATCCTCTCAAGAGATATCCTGTTCCTAAACTATAAAAACAAATCACTCGTGTGATTCTCTCTAACAGGGTTTCTGAATTGGAAGCTCCAAGGGCAAGCATAATCAAAATTTCACCTATGTATCTCAAATTTTACAGTAAGCTGGATCAAACACGTTTTATGTGCTGCTAGAAAAGTTCAGATGTATGTCTTATCCCAGCAACCTTAGTATGTGTTCTCAAAGCATGATTTGAGAACCAAATTTAAAATAGAGGGATGTGTGAGGCGCCCATTGCTATATTAATAGATGAGTACCAAAACAAGTGTCCATGATGAAATATTGCTGCTGAGACATCATAATACAAAACAAACCAGAAAGATGTCATGTATAGAAACAGAACCTAGCAACCAAAACTAAGTGGAAAAAATAGTCAAGAGATTTTGCAGAGGGCATGTTACTGAAAACCTTTTTCACTGTTGTGGTAATAGTTGTAATAAATAGCCAAGATATCCTTAGAGCTGCAGAAGGACAGACATACCAAGAGCCCTTTCATTTGCCATTCCTTAAGTATCCCACTGTGAAAGCTTCCATCGAATCTCTGGCTTCACGCCTCTCACCCCAAAACAAAAACTGAACAAAATAATGTATTTTCCTATATATGTCTGTGCTACATCTGCCTTTTAGTTCTGCACTCACAGTTTCTAGTACCAGAGGGGAAAAGCCTTCTATTCCTTCAGCAACAGATTCCTCTGAAAGGCAGTCCTCAGAGCCATGAGAATATTTATGGGTGATTAAAGTATGCTTAGAGAATTGTTTTTCTTGGTTTAAGTTCAACTTGGATTCCAGCTCAGTTCCCATTCTGAAGAAAGGACACTTGAACCAAAGAAAACCCCAAATAAAGCTTGTTAGGAGTAGTTGTCTCTTTAGTTCAGACTTTTTGACTTTTGCGTACTCACAAAAACAAGTTGTGCCAGACACTCTGGGTATAAACATTTCAAAATCAATCAAACTGGAGTTTATGATAGGAGTTAGAACAATATTTAGGTAACAGCATTATGACCAGCCTAATGGTTGACTGTGCATTTAATTTTATATTTAGCAGGTCCCTCAGCTATTCTCAGTTTTAGGGCAGAGGTAATAGGATCTTTTTTGCTAATTAAATGTGAATATGCAACAAAGGAGAAAGCACAGGAAAACAATTCCATTTTGGGGCTTCATATAAACAGCTCTGTTCAAAGACAATTAAAGTGTGAGAAATCTAAAGCCAGCCTTAATGTTCTAACAAGAAAGGTGATAAGCCTTAAAGCCACTCCAGACCCACCGTAACCTGAGTGTGGCAAACCTGCTTAGCTCCATGTCCAGCTGCAGACCACCAGGCCAGCAGAGCCTTATTTTATAAACAGAGTGTTCCCCATTTCAAAGCTCAGACCCAAGTGGTACAGCTCCTACTGCAGCCTGCCCTGGGAAATCAGCATGAGCCTGGAAGCAGCAAGAGGATTTGAGAATGTAGCTCTATCCTTGAGTCCCATCCCCTTGTTAGCCACACATTTTTATTTCTCTGATTCATTTTCTCTATTTGTGCTGTTGAACTAAAAATATTTTAAGGTTTTTTTTAAGTTGATTACACAGAAATACCATGTCAGTGATGTAACATAAGTGTTAAATGTTAGTACAGAACTAAAATCACATTTGGTAAAATGTGCTATTGCTAATTATATTAGTAGTACGTTCTCACCTGGATTCAGATTCAGGGGTCAAGGCACTTCATGACACACCAGACTATTAATAAAGTTTCTTTAAGAAGTAAAGCTCACAAAAACATGAAAACAAGTGGATACAGAAAGGAAAGAAAATAGAATTGGGCAAGGTTTACAGCCAGTTTTTCACCCAGTAAAGAGACACGAGCAGCCAGATTCTCCAGAAGAATACCTTGGGAAGATGGGATAAGGTTCACCATGGATGTAAGGAGACTTTATTACCACACTCATTTAGGTAAGTACAAAAGGAATTGAGACATATTTTTAAGATATGCACTTAAGAATAATACTTCACATCTACTTCATCTGAAGCTGTTCAGATATTTAAAGATGATAAATTGAGCTTTGAGACATAGGAGATCATCATTATTGGTTTTAGAATTGTTAATGAATATAAAATTAATGGGTTCAGGTGAAGAAGCCATGACTGTTGAACTCAGTGCTTCTGCCACCAATTTCAATCAAAGCCAGGATTTCACTCAGTGTTGGAAGGCTGGAAGAGACTTTTACAATTCAACAAAGAAACCCCAGAAAGAAAGGCTAGACTTGACCCATTCATTTGAGAAAATATTAAATGAGGCAACCATGGCATGGTGTAAGGATGAGAAGATTCTTTGGGAAACACAATAACATTTTGGAGGCACAAGCCATTCACATTGCCAACCTGCAATGAAGTACTGTCTCAGAATACACAAGATGACCTTAAAAATAAATGCAGTGAAATGTTTTTATTAAGTTGTTTAGGATTCTGTTTGGAGATTAGCAATTTTCCCAGTATGGGGTCATGTTTCAGCAACTTTTCCACACAAACACATGTTGCTAGCAACATAAACATGCTAAGCTTCTTTAGTTAGAAATTACACATTTCATTTTTATTATAGTGACTAACACTCCTAGCCTATAAAAAATAAAATCAAATAAAGACATAACTCACTCCAATTGCAATATATATTGTGGAATTTCATGAAATACATTACATTTCAGAAATAAATCAAAATAGGAGGCTTCATGTGCCTTTTATTATTCATAGCTTACTTTCTTAAAGAAATGTTAAAGCCTTATGCAGCCTTTCAGATTTATGCTCTATGAGCTGTGAAAGCTCCAGTATTCTCTGAAAGAATGATAAAATGTCAGTTGATCAGTCATCTAACAATTTTTAAATCTGAAACCATATTTTATTTCCCATTTTTAACCTTATTAAAAAGAGGATCCTTTGCATGTTACATTCTGAGATTATCTGTAAACAATCCACTTTATTTCATTAAGTATGTCCATTTAGTGGCCCTATTTAAATTATGCTTTTCAATTATTTGTGGGTTTCTAGAACTGCTCCTGCACTCCTTAAGAAAACTCACAATCTGCATAGCATGAAACCATTATACCATCCCAGGAAAGTAGAATAAGACTACAGCTTTCTCTCAGTGTCTTAAAACATTTATCAGGATTAAAAGGATTTGCATTTGTTGCTCTGCTTAAACATCACAAGACCAAAAGAGTTAGTTTCCCCACTGAGACCCTACGTGTAGCACATCTGCACGGGAACGAGACCGGGACCGTATCGTCTTAGTCTCCATTTATTAATTTTACAAACTCAATGCTTTAGAGAGAGCCTCAAATCCAGGTTCATGACAGGAAGAGCTCTGAGAGGGAAGGGTGGTTTGGAATGCTCTGGTGGTGACTGTGGGCTGTTACCAGGTTTGGCAGGGCTCAGCAGCAGTGAGGGCGTCTCCTCGAGCACAGCCTGTGATTCAAACAGCAGAGCTATCACCCAGGTCAGAAGGGAGAGACATTAGGCAGATGATGGGAGAAACTGAGAAAGGAACAGAAAAGGCCTCTGCAGTTCACATCTGGTAGAGGCAGCACACAGATCTGGGGCTGCAAAGATGAGGAGTGCTGGAATGAGAACGTGAGACAGCCACCGAGCTGGGTGAAGGTCACAGGCCTGCAGTGATGAGACGTCACAAACCATGGATGAGCTGCCTGGGTGTCTCTGACAGCAGCTTTGACTACATAATAAACCAAGCCACTGCAAAAATAAATTTATCCTAAAAATGTCAAAGAGGAACAACTGAAAATGTTGTCAAGTCTCTTAATCCAATGCTGGTTGTTGAACAATGACACAAATTCTACTTATAGAACATATGGCAATAACTAATTCATGGGCAGATCAAAAAAAAAAATCAACCCAAAAGATATATTCAAAACAATGCTATCAGCAAATATATTAAAATAAAACTATATAATATTCTCTCTCATTTCTCTTTTGAGAGTTTCTCTTCTGTACCTGCACAGTCACTGATAGACTCACACGACAAGGCAACTGTATGCCACAATCAGAAACTTCAGATGACTTCCAGAATACCTAGCGATTTCAAAATCAAAGTGTCCAGGACAGTACTAAATTATACCTCCCCACTCAACCACCACCAAGACACCCTATATCCCCAATAATTAATATTTTTTCAGTACCCTAAATCATCAGATTACAGTATCTCCATGACCAAATCTAGTTTAAACAACATGGCAGGGGGTGGGGTAGGAGGAGGCATGGGACAGGACAGAAAAAGCACAAGCACATAAGCAAAAAGTCGGCTTCTAATCAGAGAACCAGAGCTCAAAGGGTATATAATCTCCCTGTCTGAGCTGTCATGAATAGGGCTCTAAAATCTCTGTGATAAGATTATGTTTTCTGACAAAAAGAAAAAATCCTTTAGATACAGTCTGCAGATGAAAGTGGAGAAATTCTTCCATAAGTATTGATAATATTTCAAAAATACTTTGCAATGAGAGGCATTCAATGTTCTTTTCAAATGAATTCTCACCCTTTTACAGAAGAAACTGAAATAAAAGATAGGCAGGATAGAAAAAAATCAGGATGGAAAGAAGAAAATCTGCAAGTCGTCACTGCACAAGTGACTCAGATTATCCTTCCATCTTTTGACTCTCTTCCATAAAATGTGACAGAAGAAACATTGCAAAGCAAAAGAGCAGAGGGCTGAGCATGTCAGACAGCTGAAATTAAATGAGGGGTCAGCAGTATTTCCAGGCTGACATGCCATAGTGCAATTTCCTTTTCCAAACTGGAGGTTAAGTGGGCCAGAAGAAACTCCACAGTGACTGGAGGATGCAAAGGAGGGAATGGAAAAGAGAGCAGAGAAAAACTTACTTAGGAAGGATATACCCAAGCAAAAGGGTGCAGGGTGGCAAAGACGACAGGAGATTTGTCTACAAAGAAACTTCCCTAGGCCTTAATGAGCTCAGTTACTACAGAGCAGAGAAAAAAGAAGGTAGCCAGAAGTGGGTGATACAGATTGTCAGACAGGAGGGGGCGGCACCTGTGGCAACACCTACAGGTTATTAACTCAGTAAGTGTTCAGGTAGAGCAGAGAAAGGTACAGGGTGGAAATGGGAGGGACAGATGAAGTCACAGAGAAGTTGTTGAATTAGAGGCAGAAGAGGGGCAGAAGAGGTCAGAGGAGGAGGGGGAAGTATGAAGGCAAAATGGATGGTTAACATCTTCCTTTCTGAATTGTGCCCATGGCTTAGCACATTCACAGGCCTGATCTGGTTGATTTCTTTCAAGCCCCATTATAAAACAAGTAGTAATCCCTATTACCATCTCTCGGAATTAGTATTCCCTCAGGGCAACTAAATTTCTTCTGCACATTGAAGCAATTTTCCTCATTGCTTGCTCTCCAACGAGTTACTGGCTGGAGCCTTTTGCAACTGTCAGTATTTTGACAGTGCATGAGCATTTAATTCTATGCTGTCCGTACCCTGGAGATTCAACTTCCCACAATGGCCAAGGACTTATCAGGATAGCAAGGGGAAAAAAAGGTCAAAAATTCCAGGTAGAAAGAATGTTCCAGTTCACTGCATTACATGAGCACAGTCTGGAAGGGCCACTTCCCACTTTGTCAGAGTCTTGTTGCCCACGGAGACACAAAACTTTACCTTCCATAAGAATGTTGCTTGAATCTTTAGGTCAAGTCTCACCAAACTCACTTAACATTAAGCTGGTCAGTAACACTGGGGAAAATAATAGAGTTTGTGTGCCTTTGAAGAATTAAATCTATGTTTATATTCCTGGTAAGAGAAGTGAAGGCAGCAAACATGCACAGTCAGTTCTTTGGGAAGGGAATAAAAGCATGCTTGGATCTCAAAGAATGAAACTTCGAGAGTCCACGTTTGTGGTTTAGCAGAAAGAATCCACCTTGGCTCTGCAAGGGATTTATAAGTGGATTCCAGAAGAGTAGAACTAGGCAGGCAGAAAGAGAAATTACATGCCTGTATCCTGGCAAGGAGAAGCTGATGGTGCACATCACAAAAGTGCTTTTTAGCAACAACATTTACAGGTCGCTTTCATGATGCCCCTTACCTGTGTAGTAAATCATCAGTGATTTGGGGCAATTAGGTGTGCCTCCACCCTCTGGCTGAGTAGAGCCCTACTCCTATTAGGTGACAGAGCTGGATTAGAAGTTGGTATTTCTTCACACTTCTCTTGCATAGGAAACTTCCTGCATGTTTATGACAGAATTTTCAAAGAGCTGATTCAAAAGGATTTCCTGAGAAGACAACAGCACACGACCACTTATTTTTCTGAAAGCAGCAAAGTCTCCCTAATAGTGAGGATTCCCCACAAGTAAAGTTCTCAATGAGAAAAATGATCCATTTGTGTGCAGGGCTCTGGTCCTTCTTCATTTCTTTCATATAGTTAGGCAAGTTTCAATATTGCAATGACCTAATTTCAGGTGATTTTGTTTGAAAATGCTGGAAAGAATGACTTACCTGAACTCATGGAGCACTTAGTTAGAATATCAGTTTCTATATTTCTCATACTTCTTGCCCTGGAATACATTCCTCCCTACAGAGTAAAATACATTTTCCCATCTGTTTCTTTAACTCTCAGATGGAAGCTATCCCACTACTGACGAACAGCACATCAAAACTGCCACAGAAAAAAATTCTGCCATTTTGTTTTGTAGGCTCAAGTCTATGTAACAGTATAAGCCACTTATCCTTTAATCTTCTTTTCATAGTAGCAGAACGCTCAGAAACATATTATCCTGAATTTCCTTTGGCAGGCTCAGTAGCAGCAGGCTCCCATTAAACCAGGCTGCCTTTCCTTCTCGCTGTAACTGTACTTACAGCAAGGACAAGACGGGAGCATCTGTGTTTCAATCCAGAATGACCTTCCAGAGCAGGAGTACGAGCAATTACCTGTTAGCACTACAAGCACTCCCACTAGGAAAGCATGTTAGCATTTTGTATGTCATTCAGTTTTGTTTCATAGTGGCAGCTAATATCTGTTCTTCGCCTGCAGAGCTGGAAGAATGGAAGACTATTGTCCTTTGACAATATTTCCCTTTTTATTCTGTGGCACACCTTATTTTCAACTATCAAGTGCAGCTCTAGAATACAGCACAATGTCCCATCATTTGGAGGTAGAAAGCAGAATGAGAAGAATGGCTGGTGATAGTTTTATAACAACACTGAAAACCCATGGGTTCAAAACCTGCTTTCTTTTACTATGTCCACAGGATAAATTCTTCTAACACAACAGAAAAGGATCAGTAGGTCAGAGCAGTTGATACTTAGGCCCCTACATCTCCCTCATGTGAAGTTTTGCTATAGATTCAGATGAAATTTAATCTGTTTTCCTGGATCAAAGCATCCCCACCATGCATGTGATGTAAAGTGCTCTAACAGACTGATCCTTGCTTGAGACCCCCATGCTCCCTTTAGGACTTTAAATCCTCTGGACACGTAGGCAGATCAGAGCTTCTGATCTGAGAAGAATCTATTTAACATGAACCAAAACCACACATGAGAAATGTAGCAAGAGGTGGTAAGTGGGGACAATCAGAGGATTTGTTTCAAAACTGCACCACTCCTCTGCACCAAAATGCTAAGGAAAAGCCACCTTTCATTTTGGCTGTAATGGGATAATTAAAACTAAGTAACACTGAAATAAATAAACAATGGGAGTGAGTCTGGAATGGATGTGGAACACAGAAAGGCATAGAACTGTGAAAAGAGGGGCTAGGCACTGTGAGGGCTGCATGGATGTGTTTATATCACATGGGGCCCATCACTAAATTCTAAGGAATGATTCACTTATTTTGACTGTCACAGTGTAGACGGTGAACTCAGATTTTTTTTTTTTGGCCACATTTTTCATCTGAAAAATTACTATTGGAGGAGATGCATACAAAGTTTTACAAATATTTACCCTGCATCATTTTATGATCAGCAAAGAGAAACTTCTACAACCTGAAAGTCTACCCTGCTGTTATAATCCTCTGAGTATGATAACGGGAATATTATTTTCCCAGTCTGGTGTGCAGCAATTTTCAATCCTGTTGGTTTTCCAACTTGTTCTTTTTCAGTCCAACAAAGCCATGATATTTGCTAAGGGCATTCAACCCTGATGGGCTAAGACACTGTGGTATGCAAGAGCTAAATTATTTGGCTTAGTTTTGGAAGTGATTTGTGGTCCTGGGAATTACTAACTGCCAAAATATTTTAAAAGAGATGTCTGTAGAAAATAGTGTATCTATCAAAAATATTCTTGTTTGAAAAAATATTCTTGTTTGAAAAAGTCTTTTTATGCTCAAAGACATTCAATTATTTCTTTTTAGAAATAACTACAGCGACAAAGTGAACAAGCAATTGCTAAAAAATGAGGTCAAGTTGGCCCTTTATTTGTATATTAAAATGTTAGTCAAGACTCCTGTTATCAGATTTTATGAATGGACAAAAGCTTATATAAATGGTATTTTTATACTCTCTAAAGATTGGCAGTGATTCTGCAGGATGGGGAAAATGTAATTCAATTGATACAGTGCTTAACACAGCCCTTCATAGACTCAAACAATTCAACAGAAAATTAGACCATTTAAAAAATCTTTTAAAATTAACTCACACATAGTAATATTATTAAAGAGGCTACTGGAGGTACCAATGCAAGTTTTCTTTTAAGTGGGCTGATGAGATGAATTCCGTGTGTGAATGCCCAGCATAAAGCTTGAGCCTTAATATATTAATATTTATTAATATATATAAAATTAATATGATTAATATTTAGCTCTGATGTAAGTGTTGTAAGCGGGCTGGGTGTGATACATAGGCCTTAGGCTGGCTGTGAACACTGGCTGAGGAGATTCTCTATGTCAGAATTCCACTTCTGTTTGACTCATCAAATAACCTGCAAAAGCCTGAAAATAATATTTTCACAAAGGGCTGAGCTTCTCAGCTTTGCCATCAAGCCTATACTCAATACAACACATCTGAGTCATTCTGTTTACAGAGCACGACCAAATCACTAAGCAAAGGACAATATGGAAAACAGAACAGCTGGAAAAGCCTTATTAAAGTAACACTAAATGGAAATTTGCACTTAACACTGTAACATGACCTTCCAAGAGGGAGAAAAGAGTGAAACAGCAGAGTACCAGCTGTGAAAGAATAGGCTACGTTTTCATTCCACAGGAGGTTTTCTCATTCTAAGTTGTCTGGTCTACACCAAGAGCTTAAAGATCTCTAGATATTAAAAAATCTACTTACCAAAATATAGCTATAGAGTAAAATATGAGATTTATATGAATTATTATATAAATAATAATTTAAGGCAGACAAACCCATTCAAATGTGCAGCCAGGAAGGGCACAGAAGAGAGAAGCATGGAACAAAGCATGCAAGTGTACAAGGAAGAAAACGTACTAATCCAAATCCAACTCCTAACACCACTTTAAAATTAATATTCAGTACATTTAAGAGAAGCTGAATTACAGAAGTGAAATATATTTTTTCTTACTCTGTCTATACTAAATTTGAAAAATTATGTCATCACATGAGGAAGCCAAAGGACAAGATGAGTTGCATAACTTTATCAACAACATCTGGAACAACGCAAGCTATTATTGGTGTCCAAAATGCACTTCTGTGGGAATAAGAGTCTCATTTTTCACCCCAAAACATCACTGCATGCCTTGAATGCTGGTGGGCTTTTGGGTATTGTGTTTTATGTCCTTCTGATGCCACAAATGATCAGCATTCCCAAGTAAAGGTATTAGATTTGAAGAATCAACGACATGATTTAAGGTAGCAAATCCAACCATACCCTTCCTATGTCCTTCAGAAATTGCTCCTAATTCCTACAAAGTAACTGAAAATTAAAACATGAAGGATATAAGAGAAACAGATCACTGGCATTGAATTCAGTCATTGTTTGTTCATCTAAAAGTAGTTATCCCTACTCTTCTTTACCTTTCCCAGTGCTGCAGGAAGAATTTTCTTTTTTTTTTAATGTCTAAGAAAGATGAGATTCAAAGCAATATGATCAACAGACAACACATTCCAGATGTGGGGAACACACATACAGTGTAGTAAGGATTCTAATAATGTCAAAGATAATTTGTTCTATATTCAGATATGTATTGAGCATATTTTTTGTTCTAGTCCCTGCGTGGGGTGTTTATCTGAGAGTGCACCAGTTGCATATTAACTATGGATAAAGTACTTCCAAGCTATGATGCCAAAGCAGCAGCTAGTTGCAGCTTTCATTTCACTGCTTTTATTATTACTGGTGGTGATAGAAGTAAAAGTCACTGAAATGGCACAAGTCATTGCTTAGGAGACTCCTGTACATTTTAAATTCTGCAGGGGTCAGGAGGACATATGTGGAAGGACAAAGGCTGTTTACAAGTTGCCAGGATCACGAATTCCCACTGGGATTCCAATTTCCAACAGTTAAGAGACAAACCCTGTTTTTCAGAAAGAAGCTTAAATTGCCATGTCAAACAGGTGCCAAAGCAGAAGCTGGGCCAAAAATATAAGCTTGCCACAAAAATGTCCTCATGTCCTAACTCTCCTGAAGGAGTGCGAGTTAGTTTGTGTGAGCACATACCTTCTGAGAGCAGAGTGAACAGAAATGGTTATTTTTGGACTCTGGAAAGGGCTCCGTATCCCTTCCTATTTCTCTGTGTCCTGACCAAACATTTTCCTTTCTCCTAAGAGAAACAGTGGAACTTTCTTACTGAACTAAAAATGTGTTTGAAATTTCTTAGATGCTTTCCCAGTCTGGAGGAACAAAACCAGCTACAGAGCTCGTGATGTTGACAGAAGGTATTGTTCATCCTCCCTCCACATCACTTCTACATCATGTTTAAATACAGGTGAACTTTTCTAATATCATAAGACGTTTTTTCCCATCTTCTAACCAGGAGAGCTAAGAAGTATAAGTTCCATTTCATGGAAGCTTCTCCTATTTCTTCTTTTTTTTTATGGTGTCTGATTAGAACAGAGCACAGCACCTTCCTGCAGTAACTCTTGTGATTGTAGTGATCCCACACTCATGAGACCAGGTTTAACTACACAGTCCTTAGCAGACAGAGATGCAACCTGAACACGTGATTTCCCCTTTCTTCTATCTGAAAGCTCCTCCAGAGAGTTTTTCCAACACAGATGTAAATTCAGATGGACAAAATTGAAACAAAATTTATGTCGAGGGAACATATGGCTCCTATATATCCCGTCAATTTTGGTTTTAGCAGCTGAATTCCTGCTCAGAGAGCTGGATAAAGGCACAGCCAGGTACAAAGTTGTGAGCACACCCATTCTTGGAAATTATTGGGAGCTCATTTTAATTAATTCTTATTAAATGTTAATTTTGCATGTGTGTAAAATGAAACCCTTAGAGCTGGCAAAGGGCTTAGAGTGCCCAGACCAAGGAACTATTTTATCACTTATTGGGACGGGCATGCTTTTGATTCTGAAACAGTCCATAGATGCAGAACCCTAAATATCACAAAAGGGGTGGCAGCCAGGCACTGACACTTGAGATAGAAGATAAAACAGACTAACTTCCAGAGCATTTTATCCTTTGGCAGCAGAATAATCAGGTTTCCAACATAACATAAAAGGATAAGACAGAGTCAGAGAGCTGCAGTAGCCACCCAACAAGAAAATTGCTTATAATGACATTGGTTTTAATTGGCTCTTAATGTGCATTCTATACCACTGCTCTATATTGAATAGAGCCCAAATTTTATATGGGTGTGCAATGGCCCTTCTGATTCCATTGATAGGAGACAGCCTCATTTAACTCATGTGGTTTGTGCTCTTGGAACAGCACCTGCTTTTACTGCAAAATGTTCTCAGACTTCACCAGGAAGTTCTGACTGGCCACAACAGGCAACAAAATGAGGATGGGGATCTGATAAGGTGAAAAACTTGCTTTAATGCCCTCTTAAAATTGAAAATATTTACCAAATTCAGCACTAATATATTTTCCAGTAGTTTGAAACTAGATTGTTTTGGGTTGCCTATTGCCCCAGATTTCAGTAATTTATTTTATTTACTCTCTGCTCTGGTGAGCTTAGATTTGGAAAAGCCACTACTACAGGTCACAGGGACATGTTTGTAGACATAGGGTAAAGGTTCTCCACGTGTTCACTCTGTAAAACTCTCTGGTCCCTCACTCCCCTGAAAACTGCTTGATTTCAAAGATCCAGTTCAAGAATAAATCCATGGATATGACCCCACTTGCAATGCAGCTACATTAAAACTTTCAAATTAAACATTTTTGTATTTTTGTATCATATTTTGTATTTGTGTGGTAAAGAAAACCAGTTTTTCAATTGACTGAACATTTGCCCACCAAAGCTAAGGCACAACGATATATCTACTTAAGATTGTACAAAATATTGAAGAAAGGCAATGCCTAGTGAAAATTTGTTTCTCTGAAACAAAAGTTATAACTTCAAAATTTGGATTATGGTTGGAAACAATTTTACTCAGCGTGATTGTTTTTAGAAAATATTTACTTTATAATTCTATTTTTCACTTGTGGAAAGAGGGAATTTAAATGTCTTTTCATTATTTTTTATCAACTAACTTCCATGTAAAGAAAAACAATTTTAATATAAGGAAACAAAAAAAAAAAAAAAAAAAGAAACTTTCAAACTTTCATCATCAGAAGAATGCAAACTGAATAAGAGAAAGTAATTCATTTTCCCAGCTTTAAAATTTCCCCCTAGTTTTTTTTTTCATTGTCCGAGTCTGGGGAGTTACCCCTCCCTGATGCCAAGTCCTTAACCTTAATTTTCTACTTCTCTTCATTTTCTGTTCTTAGTCAAAAAGAATGTTCAGTAGCCAACAAGCAAAAGGTGAAACCCCATAAATAGTCCTGGGGTTTATACTTGTAAATGCAATTAGAATTTCAATTTAAAACAAAGGAATTAAATTATTTTAGTTCTTCCAAATAAAACAAATGATGGTTTGTCAAAAAAATCCTACCTGCAAAATATTCTGAAGGGAGAAACAGCCATAGACTTAAAAAAATAAAAATTGATAGCCAAGATTTCTTCTTCTTTGAAGCACTACTACCAACTTTCTCAGCAGATAGGACCAATCATTTTAATCCTTCTTCTCAAAATAGAGTAATAATATTAATTTGCCAAACAAGGATGTGATATAGCTTTTTGTATTAAATAGAGTGCAGTACTTGAGGAAGTACTTTTTGAAGTCAAATTGCTGGACATTTATAGATAATTTGAAGAACTGCAAATCAGTGCCATCTTCATTAAAAGGAAGACTAAGAAAAATATTTGTATTACTCTGCTATGTGTTTCCATAACCAGGTTTCTGAAAATAAGCTACTGACTCATGTTTAAATATTTAGAAAGGCAGTGTGGTTTTAAAAAGCACTGATCTCAGTAGCTACCCACCTGGGATGGTGAAAGATGTAGAAGCCTAATTTTCATTACACCTTTAAACTTTACTTAAGGCCTGAGCCTATATCCTTCTAATTATATCACTTGAATTTTCCATCATCTGAGTACCTCAAATATTTGATTTTGCAGAGAAGTAGAGATGAACATTCAAACACCAGTGAGTCCTTTTCCCCTCTGTGGGCATAGCAGTGGATGAGAAGAACCATCTGCCATGACTCCTTGCCTCACTCTGCTTCCATAAACCTTCAGGGATCAAAGGCACAACCTGAGCATCACTGGTAGCTCTCACCAGACAGAGAAAAGCCTCTGGATAACAGGATTGGTGCCAGCTGAAGAGAACCACTCTCATTCATCAGGTAGTGCCACCACCTCTCTGCTCTGCTCTGTCTCCTAGGTGGGAAGCCAGCTGGCAGCATCCATCAGCTGTCAGGGGCCGTGCTACCAAGGACACTGCTCCTCACCTGCAGCCAGGAGCTAAAGGCACCGAGCAGCCTGAGCGGAGGAAGGGCTCCAGCTTTGTTACAAGGTAAAGGAAAATGTTCTTGCTCGTTGGCCATGCCACGGGGAAATGTTCCCTGGAAACAGATCAGAGAGATTCCAAGCATTCCTGCACCATCACTGAAGCTGGGTCTGCTCACTCTGCATGGGGCCTGGACTAAAGGTGGGTGGCAGAGGAGAGAACACCATGAGCCTGTTTTATTATTTCGTGCTAAGAGAATGGCACTACAGTGAGTGAGATTAAGAGAATGCTCAGCATAAACAATCTGAGGAGGAATGCAGAATGCGTGGATGATCATCCCAAAATGGAGACTCTACCTTAGCCATTTTAGCTGCTTTTAGATTTCAAAATAGCTCAGGAGTGTAAAAGTCTAAATCTGAATTTTTCAGAGAGGATTGTAGGAACCAAGCCTCTGTGAGAGGGATGCCCCAGTAAAATCTGAGAAGGGGAAAACTCAGGGCCTTATTCAAAGCTGAATTTTAAAGAAGATTTCTATATTTCTTTGTTCCTTATTTTTGTACTGAATTTCAATAGCAAATGCCTTTCTGAAAAATCAAAGGAAGATGAGGATAGATGAATCTAAAATAAACAGAGAACTCTTACTTGTTTGTGAAAAGAACACAGATAGCTGAAGGCAGAATCTGTACCTAAATTATTGGGACCTCTAAGTTTTAATTAATACTGTCACAGGATCCATGCTCAAGCAAAGCAAAAACTATTGGAGGATTTGAGGACTGTGACCGATATCCAACCACACATTCGCTCAGCAACAAAGACAGCAAATGCAGCTCTGCATAATGAAGCATCTCAGCATCAATATGATGCAGTCATACCATCCTGAAAAATGAAGCAAAAGCCAATCAATTCACAGTGAGTATTAACAGAACCAATTTGGAAAGCTCACAGGAAATGCTTTGGGACAGATCCTCTATCACCAAGCTGCTCTTCTACTCAGAACAGTGTTTAGACAAGGAAACCATGAGCAGGCCAGAACTGCCCTGGCCAGCATCCAGCCAGCCAGGGGTCTGAGCTGCAGCAAGCAGAGGGGAGGAAAATAACTGTGGCACAGTGTCTGTCACACAGTGTGTAAGCCCTGACAAATTACAGCAAACAGGGTCAAGTTAGAGCAGCCAGAGAGCTGCTGGACTCTCTACCAAGATTGCCACTGAGAGTCAGGGATGTGGAGAGCACCACAGTGTCATCCAGCTTGGGAGAAGGAGGCAGGAAGCAGGGATGGAGAGAGCCTGCAGAGACACACACACAGAGGACACAGGAGTTCCCTCCTCACCTGAGCACTTGGGCTGAGCTCTGTGGGCAGGGGCCAGCAGCAGCAGAAGGGAGGGCACTCAGCATACAGGTTGCTTTTCCAACTCTTGGTCTGACTAAATCAGCTGGAACTGCTTTTGATACCTCACATCATCTGCCATCAGCCTGTTCTCCTTTATCCTTATCCTGAGCTGTTCCAGGCATCTCTGGAGGAGAAGGAGGAGGACTGCATATTCTCATGGCCACCACTGCCCAAGAAAGATGTAGATGATGCTTTTCCCTTTGACTTCCAAAGCCTGGGAAGTAGGGTGCAGAACAGAGAGCAACTGGACTGTCATCTTCTCCTGCTATAACACAGCTCATCTAGGAAGGGACAAAAGCTGCACAGATCCCACACAGGTTACAGGACACAGAATGGGGTGGTCATGGGAAACAAATGGGGAGTCAGAGCTTCCTACTGTCTTTCCACAAAGAGTGAGGTTGACCTGAATATTTCACATCAGGTCCAGTTCTGTAAATCTACTTTTCATTTGGAATCCATTCAAAACATTCCCTTCAAATATCACCAACAAGTGTCACAGCTCTGGTCCAAAGGGCACTTTCCAGACAGATCTCACTGTGCTCTTCTTAACTCCATCAGATCCCAAAATAGCCAATTACTGGCACCAGACTGAGCAGGAAGTCTGCTGCTGCCACTGATCCCAGACAGCAGCTTTTTTAAGAGTAGGAGAAAATTTGCAGGGAAGGTCAACATGCAAAGTCACGTGGAATTGCAGACCAGAAGCCACCCACCCAAATAAATATGGTGAGCAAATTCAACAACTATTTTCAGGCTACCTAGAAACTAGGTTTGAATTCACGTGAGATTTGATTTGCATGGCCTAGATGATCAGCTGGCAGTCTAAGAGGTTCTGAGAATCCAACACTGAAAAAATTAATCATCTGTTTTCTTTGAGAATTTCTGTAGGATTTACTATAGGGAGCTAACTTTACTTGCTAGAACAAGTCTTTAAAATCAAAGCATTTCAGAAACTGAAGAAATGTCCAGATTTATTTTTGGAGGAGAACCAAGGGACAGAATGTAAAATCAGGAAAGCAGGGTAAAAACAGAAATAGAGAAATAAGTGGCCTTTTTCTGTTCTGAACATTTCTTAGATTCCCAAGTCCTCTGCTAGCCATCATCCAGCTCTGTGTCAAAGCCAATTCCCATGGACCGTACACCTCTAGAGGCAGGAATGAGCAGATGACGTATCCTGCAAACAGAAGCTTGGCAGCACAGAGAATGGAGGAGTATTAAGTTCACAAAGTTATACTTCATTAGGAGGCAAGACCGTCTCTAGCTTTACCTGAGTGTGAGGACTGAATCTCCCCAGCAGCCCTCATGTGAATATTAAGAATGTGCCACATTCTAAGTGCCACATTTGAAATATGAGCATGAAGTGACATTCTGAAGGTGCAGGTTGAAAACAGGATTTAGCTTCACTGTTCTTGGTAAGCACATCTAATTTCTAAGCCCTGATATTCAAACGTGGAGCACTGCAGGAGGGAATAAAACCTCTTAAAATCAGCTGGTAAATATACTTATTTTGGCAAGAGAAATTAATAAGCTTTAGAGCCAGGAAGATCTAGAACTAGACTTGTAAAAGGAACTTGGGATTTGGATTTGTCACAATCAGAGGTGATGGAAAAGGTTGTATTGATTTCTGCATCCTTAGTTTTAGATGTTGTTCTTGGTATATTTAGAGCATTCAGAGTAAAACCTCCTTTTCATTTTATCCTTGGCCTCACTTTTCTGTACGTTGGAGCTTTCTTACCTGTAACCAACCTGCAAGAGATCTTAGGATCTTTCCTTCTCCTTTTAAACATTTCGTCCATTCTTTATAGATCAAATCCTGTTCTTACTGAAAATATGGAATAAATCTCAATAACGTCAGTAGGATTAGCCACACACCTCATGAACTAAACTTCAGAGGTCTGAAAAAACTGCTGACAGGCCTTTATTGGAAATACTGAAAAAGAAATGCACAAGGCAGATGAGCTAGTAAATCACTGTTAAATCCCCTCAAGGACAGAGAATCTTCTGATTCAGCCATACTGTTTTCACTGTTTTAGTTGGTTGCACCTCGAGCTGTACAAGGTGGGAATAGGTCATTTCCAAATGGAGACTACCCAAAGGAAAAAATAAAGTACTGCAAGGATCGTTAGTGTTCTGGAATTTCGCTACGTTTGAAGCATTTTGGGGTTGTAGATAGGGACCACTTAACAGTAGCAGGGGGAAGCTTTGACTCAGGTCTCTGTCTCTCCTAAGAAACCCCACATATGCACAGAGTGCATTTGTTAACCTCATACACCAGCTAAATTTCCACCTAGGGAGTTGCTTCTTAACTATCTGATATGCCCAGAAATGTCTCCTCTAAAATAATTCTATAACTGTGGCTGCTTTAAAACAATTGCTCTGTTTCACTGTGGAGGGATCTTCACCTGGATTTGTTTGTTTGCCAAACAGAAAAACCCAACTTTTGCAAGCAGTGGTTAAGACCAGAACTTCATTGGGTGAGATGGGAATGTCTGCCTCTCATGCTGTATTGCCTTGGATTATACAGACCTGGAAACTGGAGTAAAAGAAGGGGGTGAGGGGTAGGGGTGGTGGTGGAGGAGAAAGAATAAAATCTTTGGATATATTTTGACTTGAATGAAAAGGATGTCATGATGCTTTGCTGCCTCCCCACTGCATCTTGCTCCATGTTACACACCAGCCTGGGATGATGAGCCTCTGCAGCCCTGGGATTACAGAATTTGGCAACCCCTTGCTTGGGGCACCGATAAGGAGCAGAAATGTGGAAAGGGTGGGGAAAGAAGAAAGTACTTTGTAAATTTCCCAGCTGCTATATTGGATTGGCAGGCAAACCACCTGGAAAGGTTGTGGCAGAGCCATTGGAATGAATACAAAATAGAATGTTTCATTTAACAGAAGAGGAAAAAACCCAAACCAACAAACTCCAACCAGAAAAGAAGTTATGTAGCTGTATTATTCTACCCATTAAACTACATTAACACAAATTCAAAAGGTGCACTCCAGGCCTTTGCTGGCACCAAGACATTTTATTCATTAATCTTCTTAAGGCGGCCAAAGTACTTTGGAATTAAGGAATATGTTGTTGCTTCCGTGATTCCTTGACTTATTTTTCCCAGCTCCATAAAGCTTACTTGCTGATCACTACATGTGAACAATACTCAAAAACTTTGATGAGAATGGAAGGTGTCAATTTGCAGAAAAAAATTCTCTTATACACCAAAATGATGTTCCTTATCTAGAAAAATGATAAATCAAGAGGCACACAACATACGCAGGTTTTACTATTGGGAGAAGATGGGAAAAACGCGTAACCCATACATCGAAATGCTGCTATGACTGCAAGCACATATGTTAAACCCAAAGTTGTTTGTTCATGGGGGAAAAAAAAAAAAGAGGGAGTAGGAAGATCAAAACAAAAACACCATCTCAAACCTACTCTAACCTACATATTCACACACTTTCTCACATAGATGCTCTTGTTCCCATCTACCCCAGCAAGCCTCCCTCTATCCACCTAAATACTGTGCTCATCACCACTGCTGGCACATAAGCACCAGCACTCACATCTACTCACTTTCTCACCCACAGACACGTCGGTAGTCCATGGGCTGTCGCTCTGTCACTACACTTCAGCCATGACACAATGATGTTACCACAGCCAGAAGACACAGAAATGTTTATTCAGTCTTCCAGGAGCAAAGTCTAGCAAACCGACTGTTGTTGTTTAGTGCTGGAGGGCTTGTTCAGAACTCAGAAGGTGCCACATCATCCTTCTTTGTCTTATGTGACCAGTGCCTGATAAATCCAAGGAAAATGATAGCACCCATATCCTTCCTCTCCTGCAGTAACAGCCAAATTTTCTGGCTGTCAGTGAGGAATGAACCGGGATAAAACACACACATAGAGAAGACACGTGGCACAGAGCTCCCTTAATCAATACAAGTTTATACTACGTATCATAAAAACTTTCCAGCAGACCCAACCTCGCTTCAACCAACGTAGTAAGAACAGCACTGACAAGACTCTTCAAAAATGCAAAAATAGGTCAAGCTAAAAATGACCCCAGCTCTGAACTTTATTGCAGTCAGTGGGAGTTTGGCTGAAGCAAGTTTGGCCTTTGAACCGCACAGAAAATGTGCACTGAATTAATCTAAAGTCACCCTTTTTCTTTTGGTCTTTTTTATTTACTAGTGGGAGACTTATAAGCAAAAGGACACCAATTGAGAAAAATACTGTATTGAGAAAATACAAAGCTTAGGAGAACAGTCAAGCATCACAATTCTGGGTATTATGTCTTCTTTGCAGACTATAGATCAAGCAGAGTAAAGAGTTATCATCCTGAGGTATTTGTGTTTCATGTAATAATGCCTTAATGATTCAATTAGCATTGATTCTTCAGCTGCAACAATATTTTCTGACTGATCTAGTAATTTAGTTCTCACTGTTGATTGATACAATTCCTCTGAGTAATAAAGCAGTTTGAAAGAAATTTATTTAATCATTCACAGAAGATTTTTAAAGAAGATTTTTATTGCTTCTGCTACTAGTAATCCCTAAGATTTCAGAAACTGAGGGGTTTTTTTAACAGTCTGGCATTTTTAATAGTGAGTCTTTCTGTTAGGGAGTCTTTTTTCCCACCTGACATGGCTGGGATAACTCCATATAAGAGTATTTACTAGCCTTTGGGTGGGGAAGCTTAAGACAAGGATGGGTGATCTGAAGATGAATTTATATTGTATGCAATGTGCACAGATCACTTAGAAACAAGACAGGCAACTTGTACAAAGACAATACAGAAAATCTGGGTTTGAAACTCAGTCAGAAATCTCACTAGTTATAAGGAAATAATATTAAGTGTAATTGTATATTAGAAGAGATCTCCACGGAGAGAGTTAAAATGGTTACTGAAGGTTGTCAGAGAGAGACACTCAAGCTGTGTGACAGGGAAATTTTTTTCTAGCATGAAAATGGTAGTAACTAGACGAATTATAACATTCTTCTAAGTGTTTTGTGGAAAAACATCTGTTTAAGAACTTCTGCAGCAGAGGCTTAACCAGTAACAGCTTCAAGGTCTTCATGATGATTCCTGCTGCAGTAGCAAAAAAATATATACAAGGAAAATTTCATTAGCCTTTCAAAATAGCATCCTCCCTGTGATTTCTGCTTGTCCGTGTTCTGCAGTGCCTCATAAATCTCCACACTGATAAGTAGATCCTGTCCAAATGAAATGCTCTTTTAATGTGTTTGTATGTGTCTCTTTGCGCATGTATTTATATACACTTCTTATTTCATGATGGCTCCCTAGGCAAAATCCCTCATTCTACTCTATTAATTGGCTAGTGTTTCCTGGGGAAAGCAGTTCTGGAACACATGGATTTTTCTTTAAGTCATATTGTTTGGCATTTATTTTTAACTCAGTGGGGAACAATCCGACTGAAAAGACAATGTGAGGGGAAAAAAACCCCAACCATTTCGCAAACACAAAAAAAATAATAAATCAGAGAAGCCCACATGAAGTTTTGGGGAGGATTAATCCTCACTGGGATATATCAACTTTCCTGTTAATTTGAGTCTTTCAAGGAGGATAAATAGCTCTAGGTTTAAAACAGACCAGGGAGACTAAAGACATCAGTTCTCTTCCTCGCTCTGACTAAACTCACTACATGACCTTGAAGATAAAAGGTTTTAGTTTGAAGCTGCACTCAAGTTACCTGCATATACCCATATCAGCCTTTTACAAATATACTGGTTCAACAGGTGTCTGCTTTGCTATGAGATAGTGCTTTCACAATTTGGGGAAGAAATTCAGAGCCTAATCTTCCTAAGCTTTAGCATCCTATCTTTCTCCTGCATAAAACAGCGATTATGGCTCTTACCTAGCTGTACTTCACAGGCCTGTTGCAAGTCTCCATTCATTCATACAATATTCATAAAGATTTCTGAGATACCTAATAAAAGATTATACAGAGCTACGAATTATTGTTTAATGGTGGAAAATCGAAAACACGGCATGTGGAATGCAAATGAGAGGGAGATGTGGTGGCTTTGCTCTGGCAGGCTGAGGTTGTCTCCTTCCACTGAGTGTCAGCCAGCCTGCAAATGTGAGTGCAACAAAGCTGTGCCTAACCACTGTGCTACAAAAAGCATTCTATCACAAGGTTCTCAAGAGCAGCAGAAGTTCTTTCAAACAAGATCGGGCAAATGGCAATTTGTACAAAAAGGAAAACAAAACTGAGTATCCACCGTAGGTGTGTTTGCCCCCTCATCCTGTCAGCTAAGGAATTCACACATGCAGTTATGTTCCCCCTTCTTTACTTTTAATTGATATTATTAATATATCTAGGTCATTTAATAAAACCATTTCTAGGGCAGGTGAACAGGAGGTGACACAAGGAACTGGCTGGCGCATAGTTGCTTTCATGCTGTTTTAGAATTAATATAAAGTACAGAATACAAAAAAAAGTTTAATCTTGCCTACTCTTTCCTCAACTTACTTCTGTTCCTGCTACACAAATCATTATTTAGCAACAGACAGCCTTCTGTTCAGTCTTGTCCTGTTTGGTACAATGTTCTGTGAATTTGGGATGTCCCCATTTTCTTGCCTTTCCTAACTACAGCTACCATTATTCACCCATCACAAATACACAAAGAATTGAAAGTACTGAAGAACATGCTCTCAGGTTCACTGTCAGCTCCCTCAGACTTGCTGAAGAGCAGGTCAAACTGCCTGTCCTATCCCCTCCTCTCCCTCCACGCTTGCCAAGGTAGAAAAACCCATAAACCCCTCAAAAGAAGCACTTTTATAGCTGCAGTGGTAACATGAACTTCAGTGCATCAATCACACCAGGTAGGTGTGACAGGGTGAGGCAGATCCTCCTTCAGCCCTCAATGCTGAAATATCCCAGGGGAAAACAGAGCTAGAAGAGCCATTATCTCAGACATCAATGGGACCGTGACTGTTTAAGAGACCACAGATTAAATGTTTATAGATCCAAAGCCCTTCCAAAACAAAAGATGTTCCTTCCCCTTTAGAACTGAGGCATGGGATGCTCACTTTCAGAGAAAAGAGAAAAGCTGAATATTCACTAATTTCTATTTAGGATGATCAACTCATGTTTTAATGATCAACTCAGATTAAAAGAAGTAAAAACCTTTCAGTACCATTATTTTTATTCATAGGATCTGATGTAATATTCTCTTTTGAAAAAGTATGACCGTAAGAAATGTATGGAGCACTGTAAAGAAAAATTTAAATATGAAACTGAATATAAGGTTTGCACAAGTCTGCTTGCAGGGGATTGTCTACTAGTGGAACTATAATACTGAACTATGTCAGTGCTTGGTCTCTTCAAGAATAAACTCAGTGTCATACTAGGTTTCTTTATTTTGCTTCTTGGCTTAACATCATGTTATCAAACCTCCGATAAGAATTTCAAGAAGTTTCCTATGAGGCAATCTAGTTAAATCCTTTAAGAAAGATGAGATACATAAATTAAGTTTTTGCTGTATATAATTTAGAGATAATGAACATTATATATGAACAGGAGAACACATTTTCCTCCCAAGAACTGTGACTATGAATCTCAAAATATACAATACCAGGGAAAGGTAATTTTTTTTCATTTGCCAAAAAGTTCTCAGGTATCATCTGTAATTTACTAGCTTGCTCATAAACATATCCACCTCTAAAGCCATCTATTTCCAGACAGGCAGCAGAATTCTGTTGAACATTAAAATAATAAGGACAGCTTATAAGGCTGTGAACTCCTCACTTTTGGATTTCACTTATGGTCTGTGCTGTTACTCACTCAACAAGGGCTGTACTCCGAGGGAAGTGGCCAGCAGAAGGAAAGGGAGAAGCAGGAAGAATGTGCTGAGAAGTGAAATGTCAGAGGGAGAATTTCTAGGAAGGATATCCTCAAGTTAAAATCATTTCAGTAAAAGCTGAGGCAAATATAGCGGAGAGAAATATTTACTTACCAGACTTTTACTTTCACTCAGCAATGTTATAACCCTAAGACTGGCTGACCTCATTTTGGAGTGTCTCCCTTGCTGCCCCTTGTGTATTATTAGCAAGCAAACCCTCTGGACAATGTCTGACTTCTCCTGTACCTATAGAATGTTGAGGACAGTTTGTATACCAATAATTTATAAACAATAAATTCCTATTAGTGAGAAAAGAAGACCTTATCACAAGTGTGGTAGCTTTAAAATATCTGGACCTCCTCCAGGATGAAAATCAGTAGCATATGTAAATTATTTGTACATGTCATTGAAAAGATACTTTTGCCTTGATTTGTAAGTTCTTACACTTGACCTAGAACTTCTATGTCAAGGATCATTAATTATCTTTCAACATGTTATACTAAAGTAAACACCATTTTCTGAAGATTTGCTTGAGTTTAAACGGATGAACTAAATTAACACAATTCAATCATATAAAAGACATATTCATTTGTCTCCTCAGCTGGCAGCTCCACCACTCCTGTCCTGTGTCTTGCCTGCAAATTAAAAGTGACCTTTTCGATAGTGCTGAATGTTTTCAGCAGTAGAATTGGTGATTCATGGCTGTGGGATACTGACAGGAGGTACAGAAAGTATCAAGAACAATACCTACCAAATCCTATAACTGCTTCCACATAAACATTCCTCCCTTCCACAGTTTCAGTGGGTTGTCAGATCCATAGGATCATATTTGTACACCACTTCCTTCTCTGGGATGATTTACTAAAACTGGTTAGTGCCTTTAAGGTTCCAAAAGATAAATTACCACTGTCTATGCACTCACTAGGTGCAAGTCAGCAGAAAGCCCTATGCCCTACAAGACAACCAAGGACAGGGAGTTGAATACAAAAGTGTAATATTTGAATAGGAAAAAAAAAAAAGGATTAAAACTTCCTTTATTAAATAGGAGAAATATTGTTGTATTTATATTAAATATAAATACATTGAAAGTGAAATAAAGTTCACAATGAAGTATATTGAGAACCTGACAGTTCATTTTAAAAGAGTCATTACTGCATCCTTTCCATCTCCTTGAGTACAATGTCAAATTGTTCCCTATTGTACATTTATTAACATTTTGTCCAGTCTATATTTAAATGTGTCAACAATAAGGCTCCCACCATTTCTCTGTCCCACAATCTATTCTCCTCAGATCTAAAATTACCCTGTAACCATTTCCTGTCATTAGCTCTATTTAACCCTCTAGATCCATCCCAATAAAGGTTCTCTTCAGTGTTAGATTTACACCATTATGTTAAGTCCCCACTTGCTCTCTACTAGTGGGCAAACGAGCTACCACAGGTGGCAAAACTCTTGTTAGCAGCATCGAGTTCAAGGCTGTTAAATGTTTCATATTAAAACATTTTTTTTCCACTGCTTATTACTGACATGCTAGAAATCTTGCTAGAAATTTTTCATCCTGCCTCAAGCTGAGTTTGGGGGCAATTTTTAAAACTATTTTGGTCAAAATAATAGAACTATTAGCCAACAGGAAAATATTCTTTCCTCTATGTCCTGTCTAAGAACTCCGGTGACATTTCCTTTGAGCAGGCCTAGCATGGCAGATTAAGAACAGAAACCTGAAATATAAATAATCTTCTCTTCTGTTCCTTCTTTTTTTTTGGTTATACACACTTAATTGGAGTAAAACCTTTTTTAATCTCTCGAGACAAACTCAATAGGAAAAACTGTATTTCACAGACAGCCACCTATTGCTTTCATTAGCACTGTGATTGCCCTTCTGAGCTCCCATTTTCTGGAGCATTTGCTCGTGGCCTGTCCTGCAGGGCACTGATTATCCTCAGCTTCTGCTGAAATCAATGGAAGCTGAGCACGCTACCCACAACACAGGAGGCCCTCAGCCACTGACAGGAGCAGGTACTTAAGATTAGCAACATATCGAAAACATCACAGGAGCAGCCACTTGTTAATACCAAAACTGCTCTTTCAACCAAAAAATTAAGACAAAACCCAAAAGGAAGTCTTATTCCTGATACAAGCAGGGCCTGCTGTATTTAAAACGTGTTATTACCTGTAGGGAAATGTGGTCAAACTCTTACAACAAATGGAACTTGAGGGAAAAAATAGAGGAAAATTGTGATCTATTGCATGTGCTTTGCACACTGTACAGGCCCATCAATCATGGGACACAGAGTCTTCCCTGTTCATGCCCTAATAACTGCTAAGGAAATCAGGGGTGGAAGAGGAGCATGACACAAGGGGAAGTTTGACAAAAGCACGTTTCAGCATATGTTATAAAGCAACAGCAACAATTTCAAGTACCTTGGGACAAAGATCTGTCTCTATGCCCCATCAAATCCAATTTAAGGCTTATTTGAGCTAATTTGTTCCTTCCTACAGCTGAGTACATCCTTCAGAGCCAAGTGGTATCATGTGGCTGTCCAAATGTTATCTGATCTTTTACTTGAGTAACTTTTCTACAGCTCCAAAGCTCAGATGATCCAGTCAATGGAATAGACAGGATGGGCTGACTAGTCCCTCAAAATGAGCAGAGATGAACACTGCAAATATAAGATTGGTATCCAAGCTTTCCACTTGATAGTTCATATGAGGAATATAGGTGATGTTGGATACAAAGTGATGATATCCACCAAGTGTATAATGAACACCAGCTAGAAATGAGAGCCACTGTCATTCCAAATGAAACACTCAAGACAAATCACTCTGTTTGCCAAATGTTACATGAATTCAAATAGACCAAATAATACTAAAGCTGCATTTCAATAAAAAATACCCTTGGATAGTTCTGCTTTTACCTGGTTTTGCACTGGAGGTTCCTCCACTTGCAGAACTTCAAGTGAGGTCTACTGCAAAGTATAGCAGTGTGAACTTGCTAGTGGAATTTTTGGGGGAGAAGCCAAAACAACAAAAATCAGGAAAAATATGGGTTGTGATGTCTCCAGATGCTACAGAACAGTAGCTATTCTACATTAAAAACTAGGATATCCCTTTGGAGTGTCTCAATATTCTATAGGTTCCTTAAAAATTCTCGGGACCGCATAACTTAAAGGTGTTATAAACCGTTAGATTTTTTAATATTTTACCTTTTGTGAAACTATGCAGAACTGAACAAGGAGCAGGAATTAAAAAAGTAAAATCCAGTGCAAAAAGAAAAATAGGAAACACTGCTGCAGCAACATAACACTCATATATTTACAGTATAATATGTATTTTAAAAGAGCCCTTATAATCTCATATATTTGTTTACACTCCCAATACCTAATTATGGAAGACAATTAAGAATTCTCAAAAGACATGAAATAGAATATTGGCTATTAGTCTTATAAGTGAAATGGAGATGCTCTTTAATGCATTTCCATTTTGTAGGTACAATAAAAGTCAATTAGATGTGAAAGGTCTATAAAAAATGAATATTCTGGATTCACACCATCTATGAGCAAAAATGCTCTTCATTATCAAGTATTGCCTATATGATGCCAGGAATACCACCAACACATTCATTTAGAAGAATTTTGAATTCCCACTACAACTGAGCTCACTGTAACTGCAAAATATTTCAACTTATGTGTCACAGGAGGAGAAATGAACGATACAAACTCCTTTGGATTTGCTGTAGCAGACAATTGCCTATGTGGAGATCCCACTCACAAGTGGTGAAGAATCTATGAACAGCTTTGTTCCCACAGTTGTGCCTGAACACAGCTTCCAGATGTTCTGCCACCAGCAGGGCTGGGAACCCCAGGATGCCGAACAAACTGCAAAGCTTCCATGAGAAGCTCGGAAAACACTGGGGCAGTTAGCTCGAGCTGAACTCTGTGCTGCTGTAGTTAAAGAGCTTCTGCTAGCAAAAATATTCAGTTTTAAAGCTAGCTCTGCTACTTTTGCACCAGCTGCTCTTATATATGCTATTGTTCAGATTGATCTGTCAGCTATTTCGGTTGAGTAAGAAGCTGCTCCTGAGTCTTATAATTCCCAAAAGATTTCATGTTATGGGTATTTGGAAAATACTTCCCACTCTACAGCCTTGAGTATGTGTAAAAAGAGGTATTATTTTCTTTAAAAGCAGGTATTATTTTCTTTAAAGTTTCTGATGATTTGAACATACTAGGCCAACACATCAGTTTGGAACCAGACAATTTACCACTTCCCTTCCTGGCTCCCTCTTTTGTGGCCCAACATTTCCCAGAAACTGAAAGCAAGCAAGCTGAATCCTGCCATCAATTTTGACTCTCCCTGGAAAGAGATGTGCATACATGACTGAAAATGTTCTTCCTGTTGCATAGTTTGCATTTGTAGTGCCCTTACTTACTGTATGACAATCTCACACCAGTAACACGTGCCCTGGTCACCACGTGGCCGGAGGGGTTGTGATTCTGCCTGTGCAGAGCAGCTCCCAAGCTCACGGCTTGTTCAGGGTGGATTAGCCCATCTGCTCCTCTGTTCCACAAAAAGCCATCAGATTTAGTCTGCCCTGAGAGCTTTCCGGGGGCTGCTCAGACTGGTATTTTGACTGGAAGGTGATCTCACTAAGTTTTAAAACCCCAGCTGGAAAGACCCTTTACAACACAGAAACCTCTGTACTGACCTGGCACCACCCTTGTGCCAGGGATTCCGCTGCTGCCTGTTGAAATGTTGGGTCTTTGTACTTTATCGTGGCTGGTTCCTTGAGAGTGGAATTCACTGCTCTACAGTACCCATTTCATCTTGTATTCCTAGCCATTTTTTATTAAACAAAAGCCTTCAGCATTTTTTAAATATCAAGGGGATTTTTAAAATGGTATTTATTTAATGATTACTTCTGGCCTTATGTTTATTAATGCAGCGTCTTTCCCAGCCTCCCTTCTGAGCCTGTAGATGTGTAAGAGAGAGCGGGATAGTAGGACGCTGCCTTTGTTGTTAATCTGTTTGCATTTTAAAACTATGTTATTTATTTACTATTACTGAATTTTAATGTTTAAATGAGTGATTCCTTGTTTAAACACACAGGATAAAACAAGAAATAGAGAGTGCTTTATACATAAGAGCACTGTTCTAATTCTGCTGGCATCAGAATGATTGTCTAGGCAGGACAGGTCTGCTCTTCTTAGACATTACCGTATATAAATAACCACAGCTAACATTGGTACTGGACTGAGATCCTGGGGCAAAGGTGAGTTTTTCCCATAAAGAGCTAAATAGCACCTGCACAGAGCAGCTCATTTCAGAGCTACAAGGTGGTCCCTGAAAAAGGAATGTAGCTGTTACCCAATCCGGGGGCTCTGAAGTCTGTTCTCTTCAAGGAATGGAATAACAAGCAAATCCCCTGGGAAGCTTAAGGTAAAAGGAGGTAGAGAAATCTAAAAAATTCAGGGAGTTAAGGGGAGGGCATGGAGAAAAATATCCCTGATGGAAGACCAGCATCACCAGGATCAAGTGGAAAAGCAAGCACAACCAGAACTGAAAAAGGGACAATTTTGTCTTCTCATAGACCCTAAATTTTGTATGGGAGCACCCAGACCCATACAAGTCATGGGTGGTGCAGCTTCCATCTTGGTGCTGATTTTTCTAGTGTTCCAGGGAATTGAGTGGGTTTCAAGGGTCAGATATTTTTTATGAAAACTGTTTTGTGAGAAAGTTCCTTGATCTTCTATCATACAAAAAGCTGGAGATATACACATAGAGTATTTTTGACCAAAGTCCTCTCAATGTCATAAACATCTTCTCATTAGAAGAAAATTTACAACATATTGGGATGTTTTTCAAAACTGTATTTAAGCTTAAAAGCCTGTCAGAACTTCCGTGTAAACAAAAAACGAAGGCACATGAATTAGTGTACAAGTTAATTCATTTTCAGTGATATGATCCCTTTGATCTAACCATGATTTACCATGCACTGTCTCACCCATTGTTCCTACAGCATTAATGCATACATCCAGCATCTCCCTGCCTCTGTCTGGATACATCATTACAAATGTTCTGTCACACAGTAGGACACACAGAGAAAAAGGGAGCAGCAGAGAGGACAGTCTTCCAAGATGCTAAGTGCCAGTGAAGTGACTCTGCCACAGCAAAATTGAAAAAAGCAAACGTGCTGCTGCACCCACCCCTCTCCAGCACTCTGCAAGAGGAGTAGGTGCCCTCGCTGGACAGGCCAGAGCTGCAGACAAGTGCAGGGGAGCATCGCCCTGAGCTGTGCCGGGGATCCCCAAAGGGTTAACCCCCGCTGCCACGGCCAGGGATAGCACACACACATCTGTGTAGCACACACTGACTCAGTGCAGCGTTGGCGGGGGCTGGAGCGATGCCGAGCCCCGCGCTCATGCGCCATACGCCGGGTTAGGCATTGATCTGCTTTGCTTGTGTGGGCTTTAAACACCCAGATAAGCCTGCAAAGCTGCAAGAAGATCACATCGATATATTTACCCCACAGGCTTCCCTCTCCCATCCCGTCATTCTGTTCTGTGTCTATCAAAGGTCTGTTGTGAAACAATCTCCTGAGCCCTGTTGTTTTGTAGCTTTCCCTAATGCGAACTGAATTTCCATTGGTAACAGAGGCACAGCACCTCAGCAGTATTCCCACTCTCCCCTCTGAACAGCTTATCATTTGATAGTGAAGCTTTTCAAAATGGCATCTAGTGTTTTCTTCATAAGACTTCAGTGCTGAATTATTGATGAATTAGAGTGTAATTTTAAAGGAGCTGTAATTTAGCGGAACAGCTGGGTAAGTGATAAATAGAGGGTTGGCACATTTTCTCGGTGATAAGTTTTGCCTATAACAGTCCTACATCCAATTTCAAGGTCAGGACTCTCATTCTCAGGCAGCATTTAGCTTTAGGAGGAAAACCAGCAAGGCACAAACATAAATTGCCTCACCCCCACAAGTTCTATATGAGGCAGGCAGGTGTTATGATGTCCATTACACAGAAAACTGCATCTTCTGAGACAAAGAGTCCCATCCAAAGTCTGACACCAATCACCAGAGAGATGTTTCAACTACAGTATCTCTGAAAGCTGGCTTAAGATTTTTCAATTATATATTTGTTGTTTTTTCCTGAGAGATGTTGACAAATTGGAGTCAAAACTTCAAATGAACATCTATGTCTGTATCAACAAAAACAGATACTGAGAAAAGGAGAATGGCTTAACCAAGCTTAGTTTGGCAGTGAGAGCATCTAAATAAGTAAAGGATAACTTATATTCTAATCAGAGAAGGAGGTTTAAAACTTTGCTTCACTAACTATAGACTTTAATATGGAAAATTAGTACCCATTCTACCGCTCTAGGAGAAGCACCTTTCCTTTATTTGAAACTGTTGTCCATCTACAGAATGAGTCGATATTTTAAGTGTTGCAATATCTCACAGGACCGGAGACAGTCTTTCTGCCCATTCCTACTAAATGTTTCTGAAGTCCGGATCAAATAATATCCACAAAGTTTTGCAGAAAGATAACTGTGTTCCCAACCATGACAACTTCATTTGTCTTGGTCTTACAGGTGTATCAAAACCAAAATAAAATTGGCTTATTCTTTCCAACAAGCATTCTGATACCAGATGAGAACTGGAGCAAATTCCACCTCATTGGGACGTGGGGTAGGACTTGTACAACAGAGAGGAAAACATTATGAGACAAGTTATTTCTGACTAAAAAAATCTTGTTGTAGAGGCTAAACAGAGGCAGGAAAAAGGCAATTCAATTTCATGCTAATTTGAGCATACAGTACTGGAAATTGCATGTTTAAATTTATCAGCATCCATTTTTAAATTATCAAGTAATAAATATATTGTTAGGATTATTCCTCTTGATCAGTTCACCCCTAAAATCTAATTATTTAGGGAATCCCTTTTATTAAAATTTTGGTTTACTTCATCCCCCATTTTTATCAGCTTTCAGGAAGCCTTTGTATATATTTATTTCTTATGTCTCTCCAAATGAGAAGATGCTAACACAGCTGCTTTTAAATTTACTGAATTCATAAAGGTCAGTCCAAATCAATCCTGTAAGCTGCCATTTGGTACTTGTGCTATACAGACCCTACTGGCAGCCTTGTGATCTGCAAATATGATTCTCAGTGTCATCTTTTCACTACAGACCTTTGAAAGGACCTTGTTTGAACTGTTTTCCAATAATGTCACAACAACACATCACTGGAGGTGTACAGTGAGCATTTCTGTCTCTCACATTCCTCCATCTGGGCTAATTTACCCAGCTGTTTCTTGGCCTAGTTAATTCTCACTTGGAAAAAAAATAAACCACAATTTTAATTAATTATTTTTACTCCTTTGTTTAATCCTGGAATATGACTCTGGTAAAAATATGGAGAGAATGGCAAAGGCCAAAGGAAATCTTTAAAACAGAAAAATTTGTGCTGGCTTTCGATCCGAAGTTACCATAGCAGCCACTTCAACACACTACCTGAAGCCTGGAGAGAAATAGATAAATAAAATCTGGGAGAGATCATGTTAAAACCTGAAGGTCTGTTTAGCAGCTGCTCTATTTGCATGCATGAAAACAAGCAGAGAGGTGTGTTGTTTAGATTCCTGGCATCCCTAGCTTGACAGAACCATGCAGAAGGTCTCCTTGGTCCTCATTTCCTGTGGCAGTATTCTGCAGGCATCCTTTGTGAATTAATTTCTGGTAGGTTTATATAATAATACAGCTCCACAGAAGCCATATTCTCTGATGATGAATGTTTCTTTTCAGTTTTCTACAAATGAAAAAGAACGCCTAATCCCAGATGCTATCAACTCCCTAAGAATAACCTAATCTGATGTGAGATCTCTGAATTGAATGCAGACTTCTAATGCTGATCTAATGACAAAGTGATTTGTGTTTACAAGTCTTAAAGGATCTCTCATACATATTTTATATTCATGCATATACAGAATCAAAACCTATGTGATAAACTGTATATCCAGTTGATACCCAGATGTGTCATTGGTCTTTTACATACTGATCTATTTTGTTTTAAAATTTCAAACCCCTGGGTCCTTGTTTACACGGCTCAATTCAGTTCAAAGGCAAAACTATTCTATCGTTGTGAATTATGTCATCCATCAGATAAGCTAAACCACATTAGCCACATCAAGATGTTGGATCCTGCAGCCTGCCTATAACCAATACAATTAATTTTCAAAGTTCATCAAACTAATAGCAAAAATAACACCAAAGAGCCAGTACTGGTGCATAGGTCAAACACAGCTCAGTTTGGCTTCAGAACAAAGTTTGTCCCCAGCTTCAAAAACCTCCACAGTGATGAAGAGGGATTCTTGCTTGAAGTTTATTGTTTTTAAGAAAGGATTTCCTCATTGTTACTTTGCTGAGTACAAGTGAACAATAGAGAGCATAAATAGACCTTCTCAAAGGTTAATAAAGAAAATACTTAAACTGCATAGCTGGAATTCTTCTCTGTTACTTATGTACATGACAACTATCTCTCCATGCAAGATGGGAATCAGGAAAGAGATTACCCAGTTCAGTTCTACAACGTTAATGAGATTTAGTCTCAGTGGGGCTCTCTTGGTGTTTATAAATTATGTCATTTTACCTGTCCTTTTGGCTTTTATTTCTCCAGTGACTTCTCTGTGCAGTTCACCAAATAACAACGAATAACAGTAATTAAAACTTGCATTTTAATGCAGCTTTTGTTTTAAAAAATAAACACACAACAATAGAATATAATTCAGGCTCTGGATACAGAAGAGTGCTTAAGAAAATTACTAGCTTTAGACCTGTGCAGCAGTCTTACAAAGAGACTGACACAAATGCTTAAGCACTTTCCTGAGCAGGTTTTGCAGAAGCTTTAGTCTGTGTGATATTCTTCCATATCACCCAAGATGCAGGAATTATTATTTTCCCTGAAGCTTTATCTTTTTGCTACTGAGAGTGCTTATGGAAGTTCAATTCCCGTCACTTCAAGGATCATATTTCTACATCAGCTGAGACAGTCCCTGTCTCAAAGACATTATGATGTTACATGGACAAGGAAGACAAATGTGAGAGAATTGAGGGCAATAAAAGAGTACCAGTAAATAACCACCAAAAAAATGAGAACTGGGAAAACGTAAACCCAAGATATATAATAAGCTTTTCAGAAAGAAGAGTGGTACTGAAGGATGATAATAGTGGGAAGGGACGGCTAATCTGTTCTCATGCATTCCCATCAACTTCAAATACACAGTATTGTGGAGCTTAGACTTAAATTTTTACTCCTAATTTTTGCTGGCTTGGGAAGTTAGAGCACCTGCCTTTAATATTGAACCACAAACTTGAATGTTAAATTCCATTCAAGTCCAGTGCTATGCAACTGCTTAGAAGGAGAGTGAAAGTGTGCAGCAAGATTTTAACTTTTCTGACAGATTCAGCTATTCTTAAGTACAGTTTATGCAATTCTTCTTGTGTGGAAATTAGTGACTGAAATATTTAACTAAATTAAATTGTGTGTGAAGATATGAAACTCATAAAACATGTATTGAAAGACTCCTGAGTAAAACAAAAAGAGAAAAATCAGCTCACATAGAGAGGTCAAGCTAACAGCCGAGTGTGAGTCTGTTCAGTCATCCAAAAGCATTGATGATTGCCCTGCCATCAATGAAAAGATATAATTACCAACTAGACCTAAATCTCAGTTTGTGCAAGGACTGCAAATTTGCTTAATTAAGACAAGCCACCCATAAAGCCCAAATGGTTGTCAGTTTAGAAAAATCTCACTGCAATCTGCTGAAGTTTGTGTGCTAAAAAGTGTCACAAGGATTGGCAGGATGGTCTCATGGTTTAAAAAGTAAGTTTAGTTGTGAATTTGGATACTCCTGCTTCATTTGAGACCTTCAACCTGCACTTTAAATCCTATTTAATTCAATTTCTTATCTGAAAAGTGAAGATAATATGTGTCCTTTCCCATAAAGCATTTCATGATTCTTGGCTGAAAGGACCTATAGAGGTGTAAACTCTTTATTCTTATGCAAATTGTTGTTGAGAATTACTCTGTGGCAGCTAACTGTACTTTCTTCACTTCAAAAACACATCATCTCTTCCAATGGAATTTTCTCCTAATCCCAAAATATACTTTCATTGTATTAAATTACCATGAAAAAGGCTCGAGGGACAAGTTCCCACATTTTCATTCATTCTTTCTTCAGCCAATGTGAAGTTAGTGAAGTGTCTGTTTAAATAATGACCAAGTGAAAACTGATTAAGGAGTTCGGGATTTAGCCAGGAAAGTATCATTTTCCTATGTGTGTGGAGGAGGAAGCAATTGACCTTCCCTAGACATTATCTTTGTTAGAATAAAATAGAGTTGGTGGGTTGTTATTATTTGTAGCTAAGAAAAATCCCACTCAGCATCACACAATATGGATTCCAGTTCTCATTTGTCATGCTAAATTTATTCAGGTAAGTCTTAAAATAGCTAAAATTATTTACTCAAAAAATTAAGCTTATCAAAGAAGCAAAGCACATTGGTTTTTTCCTAAAATCTTCAGGAGCATCTCTAAGCAGACTGATAGACAAACAAACCACAACAATAAAAATACAAACAAACAAAAAAAAAAAAAAAAAAAAGATTAAAAAATTCCTGAGTTCAAAATGTATTTGGAGAAAGCACATCCATAACAATGTTTTTATTTTCAGTTCAGTACTCCTGTCTGAAAAATCACATATCTGAATGATAGCCCCCTAAAGCTGATGAATGCCTTTATTTTGACTAAACTACATCTGGCAGACAGTTCCCAAAGCCTTTCATAGTCCACTTAAATTCAGAGTTTTATTTTCAATACACAGTCATTACTCCATTCCCCATCTCCACGTCAATACAGAGGTACTGCTAAGCAGATGACAAACACTAACAATTTCATGGTACATAAAATTCTGCCAATTGATAATGCCACTCTCTTTCTTGTCCAGGTTCAAATACTCTAGAAGTCATTCAGAAATTGAATTCAATCTTTAATCTTCATGCATTTGGATTTAAAAGAAAATACGCAAACTACACATCACCATGAAGTCTCTTTTAAGACACTCAACACCACAGGTATCAAACAGGAAATAGTCTTTCCAAGAAATAGCAGATCTCTGCAGAAGACTTTCTTTTCTATGAATAGTGTTTATTTCAGTTCCTGGAGAATAGGTGAAAGTCCAACTTTCTTCAAAAATATTCTACTGTTTTCTACCCACAGGGAAAAGTAGCAAGAACATTCTAGTCATGAAACTCACAGAAGGCTCAACTGAACATCTCCAATCAACCTCTGCATGTTTACCACCACAACACCCAGAGAACAGCCACATTACAAGTTGTCTGGAAGAAAACAGACATTTTCCCCAATCCAGCATGCTCTAAAAGTTTGTGTGATGTAATCAGCAGAGCAGGCTGTTTCTACAAAATTCTCCCACTTTGCTTAAGTAGCTCATTTCCATAGAGGCCAAATGGTCCAAATGCTCCCTCCATCGATTGCTTGAACCCAGGTCATCAATGCCTCCTGCTCTTTTCCTTCCCTCCACTGACTGCTCAACCGCTTCCACTACCTTTAACAGACTATCCCCTCACTCACAAGAAACTGGGAGAGAAAACAGACACTTTATCATGAAAATGCATGGGGTCCTTGATTAGTCTTGCAGAGATCTATTTCCACATTTCTATTGTGGCAACCACAGTTAAAATTTCAGGGACCTATAGTTTGAGTATCACTTGCTGGGGATTAGCAGAATACATGTTTTTTCCTACCATGCCCTGCACATTGCTTGTAATTTTCTCCCACATCCTGTCTTTCATCTCTACCTCTTCAGACACCTGATAGCTCTAAATTTTTCAGGCATCTTTCCCTCAGTGACCTTCAGCTCAGCCCTCATTCTGGAACACCAGTTACAGTATTAAGTATATCTTTGCTTTGACATTTTATTAGATAGACATCAAAATGTGTGTAATAAACACATTTCAAGATACTTCACTGTTGTGAAAACATTTTCTTCCAATCTCCCTGTGAATACTGTTATCCCTTTGTGTAACATTTCACTGTAGTACGAATTCCTCAGTGTCAGGACCCGTTGTTTTATTTGTCTGTAGAGTGCCACAAACATCTGTGGCTCTGCAAAAAATAAAAAAAGTCATGAAAACACCATGTTCTTGTTTTTCCTTAACAGTTTCTTGTCTCTCTCACCTATTAATGCAAAGTCAGCTTGAAGGTTTATCACAAGTAGACTGACCTTTGCTTTAGGTTTTGTCTTAAAATAGACATGCAGTGTTGTAGAACAAGTCAAAAGCCTTGCCCATCTTCTGCTGTTTTGCTACGTGGCAATGGCTCAGATGTCTCACTCTGCTATTTCAAGTGGTTAACTGCATTATCTAAAGTAAGCCTTGATTGTCAAAGCTTGAGCCCATATCCCTCCCTGTTTTCTCTGAAGGTAATGCAATTTCAGATAAACGATTATTTCATCTGATGAGAAAATAGAATGACAATGCTCTCTCTAATGCACTGAAAGGATCTGAGCACTAATGTCTTAATACACTGTAATGAACATTAAGAAAATATCTTTTCATCTTCTGAAAGGGAAATTTTTTGATTGCAGAAATGCATCTGTGATAGCAACACTATACAGCATTGCATATTCAGCCCAGGCTGATGATGTTTACAGAGCACACCACACAAAGCACTTCTTTTTATATGCTTTTGTCCCTGGATTTTAAGTAAGATGTTCGAGGAAAGCGTGAGGGCAATATTTTGAAGTTACATAACACACTGGCAACCCTTCACGGTTAAAAACAAAAGGATTCAGACTCTCCTCCATAATTGTAATTTACAATGAAGAGTTGCATAGACGTATTCTCCTAAAGAATTTCAGTATTTATTCCTCTTTTTAGCACTGTGAATCATCCCACTTCTCTCTTCAGGCAAGTTACACACACAGGGACTTTATTGGATTAGGAACAAAAAAGATCAGTTCCAAAGTGTTCTTTTTTTCTGCTTTTGTTGCCTACAGGCAATTGATAGAAAGTTAAACTATCAGTACACTCCTCAAAGCTGTTGTTGGAATGCACTTCAGGTTTTGTTTCTCCCCAAAACTCTCCCATATCCTTCTCTTCTCCTAAGTGCTGCATATTTGCAGGGTATGTTTACACCACATCTGGGGAGAAAACTTCTAAGAGAGGCAGAGTAGGACAAAGAGGAATTTGGGAAGAACTGGTAGGAAGCTGCATGTGTCTGGCAGGGGAAACTCTGGAGAGAAAGCTGCTGCCAGACCTACAGAAAGGAGAGAGAAGCAGCATTTCTTATTTTTTAATCATTCGGTCTGAGCAACTGAGGTGCCAAGAGACAACAGGCTGTGGCTCAACTAACAACTACGATCCTGAATATATTTCTCAAAGCCTACCAGGACAACACAGTCCTTCCCCTCAACAATAGTACTATTTGCAATAGCTGTATTTTTCTATAAATTTTTAAGGCTTTTATTTCCAAAGGAATGATGAACTACAAGCAACCACCTGCAACAATGCAATAATTGCAAAAAGAGTTGTCACTTGGATGTATTCTAAAGCATTTTTCATTCTGCCAACAGCTTGTTGGACAGATTATGTTACTGAGAGAATAAAGTGTTTACTGGGTCAGCAGGGTAATTATATCTGGGGAAAAGCCCCACATGAATGGTCAGAGTCTCTCCCCAAAACAGAGGTATGTGCTAAAATAAAGAATGATGGCTGTACAAATAATCTCAACTTTAAAATAATTTTCTCTTGCAAAGCTCACAGCATCCCATCCTTTCCTCCCTATCTTCCAAAGATGTCAGTCATGTTCTATCTTATCACTGTGAGCACAATGCAGTCCAGCACTGCAGACTCCTTAATCTGGAAGAGCACTTGAGTGAATAGAGGTTTCTCTTTTGTTTATGTATTCTTTCCAATAGCTCCCTCACACTTAATAGTAAAAGAGACATACTTTTTTCCACTACAAAGTTTGCCTAAGGCTTCCAGTAACAACTTCTACAGATACCAAAAAGACTCAGAATGTTCCCAAGCCTTATGTTAAGGGCTTAGGGTGAATTACAAAGCCCTAAAACTGAAATAGAGGCAACAAAGATCATAACCTCAGCTTTAAAGTGTTAAAATAAGACTCTTGGAGGTCTTGGGTAAAATAAGTCTTTAGATACACTTAATTTTTCCAGAGGCCTGAATAGGACTGATAAACTGTAAAATTTCTACCAAAGATTTCAAAGCTTCAAATCATCCTGTAGATTTTGGATCAAAATGAAAAAGAATGTCTTTATAAATATTAGATTGAACCCTTTTAAGTATTTTGTACTAATTAAATTCTTTTTAAATTCATATTTATTAGGATTTCCACCAATCTTTACATGAGAACCTCAGCAATCTAGCAGTGACACCTAGACTCAGAGTAAAGATCAATTACTGATAGGACAAGACTGTACTGATTGTTATCTCACATAGCTAAGGAACTTACAATAACTCCATGCCTTTACAAAATTTAAAAGTAATCTCCCATATGTAGGTCACTCTTCTGACTAACAAAACCATTTAATTCATGGGGTTCAACACTGCAGAGTCCACCAAGAGCAAGAAACTGTTATAAATTCAAATGATACTAAACAGCATACTCTGAATCAGAAAGTATCCATCAGAATTTTGTCTGTAGCTTTATAGCAAATTTAAAAAACCTCAATCCAAATTACTAAATGCAGCTGCTTGAAAATCAACATAATTTCACATGCAACATGATACAGCATTTTAACCATGAATGAGGAATGGTGTAGAAGGCAAAGTAAATGGTAAAAATATTAGATCTCATCATTTCTTGTAATATGTATACCTGCAACATTCCCCTCCAACATCTTCTAAATCAAGATGTGTATTGTACAAAGCCATTACTTCTCTAGTTTGCACTAACACAGGAATTTCAGTCAAGTTCAAAGGTACAGAATTGAGCATTATCTCTTGGTATTTTACCACTGCTAACAGAGGTATGAGATGACAGTGACTAAAATTCCAGACCAATCACAGAGTATTTTATTCCTCTGACAGATAAGGGAAATGAGTGCATCAATGAGTGCATTTATGGGCAACTACCAGCCCTCAGCATAGCTGGGATTTCATAGTGTATATTTGAGTATTGTTGGGTAAAAATGAAAAACATTTCATTTCTATGTTACCAAAACCCTCCAAGTGGTATCATTGAGCCCAATATACAGCAACATGTTGAATATCTAAGATATTAAAACGCAAACGATAAAAATAAATAAATAGTCCCAAACCTACCAATTCACATTCAAGATGATAAATTCCAAGGCAAATGCCTGCGATCTACCTGCCAAGTACAGTGTGTCAAATGTCATGCTTTTTGCCCGTGTAAGATGGGGAATATTTGAATATACTGGTGGAAACTCAGCAGGACCCAAGAGATGCTGGTGTCAGTGACTTCATGAGTACAAGGCAGAGATTCCCACTCAGTTCTGAACGCAGGCCCTTGGAGGAATTTGCCTTCACAAATGTTTTTGAAGGGAGCCTGATGTCCAGATCTCTGTTTGTGCTGGATTTGCTCTGTGCCACTTCATTCCTTCTGTGCTTGACCATTAGCAAACATGCCAAGGCTGCTGCTTTGCCCTAAGAAATCTTGTTCAGAGCTACCTTTCACATTCAAAAAGGCAGTGACAATATCAAAGACCTTCATGACACGCTGTTTATTGATCACTTTGGTTACTTTGACATCGACCCAAAAAGGATGGCAAACCAGCAGGTATCATGTTCAATACAAATGGTTCAGAGCAGCCTTTTGGTCCGCACAGAAATTTCTGTGGGCAAAACCAAATTTTGAAACCAGCAAACCTTCCAGGAAAAATAGGCCCGCTTTTCTGTAGATATCACTGATTTAGTTTTAACATAAAAGATTAGTAGGTTCTCATTTTTTGAAAACCAGGAGAAATTTATCTTCTGATTACCAGACTGAGGGCATGCTTGAATTTACTTTTTCGTCCATTGTTATGATTAGAACATTGCTTCATTTTCACGCTACAGAGGAAAAAACTACAGCATGTTCCAGTCTGCAGGAAACCCCCTATTTCCCTACCTTTGCCCTGGTTTTGGCTGGGATAGGGCTCATTTTTTTCTTAGTAGCTGGTACAGTGCTGTCATTTCAAATTCAGTACGAGAATAATGTCGATAACACACTGGTGCTTTCTGTCAAAACCAATTAAAACAAACAATCAAAAGTGGTTTCATGCTGACCGGGGCAGCTCCCTCAGCTCTCATGAGTGCATCCCATCAGGTCCCATGGACTTGTGTATGTCCATTTTGTTTGAATGCTCCCTAACCTGTAGCCCTAAACCTATAAGGTCTCATCTGGCTCATCAGAGGGAGAAGAGCTCCATGCTCTCCCTCACCTCAGTCATGCAAAATTACTCTCCCTATCCTGTACTGACCCATCCTTCCTGAAGAGCTTGTGCACATCTATTACTGTGCTGCTCTTCTGTGAGCTATCCCCCCATGCCTGCAATTCAGATGATTCTGCAGCTCTGAAAGTGCACACAGACCCAGACTGCTCCTGTTTTTTCCCTACACCATGCACATAAGCAGACAGACCCTTCAGATGGGTACTCTTGCATTTCTCAGAAAAGGCATGAAAACTTTCCCTGTAATGCTGTTCTGTAGGTATTTCCTTATTGTGCGCATAGGCTTGATGTGGGCGCCCCTTTCAGTGTTGTGGATTTAGAGCTCTCTCCTGTCTAAAAAACCCTACACCCTTTGCTTACAAACTCAGTGCACCCCTTCACCTGATTGGGGGTCATTATTCCTTTCTCCAACTGCTCCTAATTTTAAGTTCTCACCTAGCCTGTTGGCAAAGTTACTTTCGGCCCACTCAGTAAGGTAGGTCCCATCCCTCCTTAGCAGTCCTCAATCCTTAAGTAGAATCCCACAGTCATAGAATAGGAATTTTGCTGTGAAAATCAGCTTTGCCACCAGTTGCTCACCTCTAGTCTCCACTCACTCCTTCTTAAGATGTATTGAGAAGAATTTAAATAAAAATATATTGTAATGAAATGTGTTGATCATTTCTAATTTGCATCCATCCCTCAAACAAGAGTAGTCAGGCCTGAATTATTTTCCACTGAATTAAAACCAAGACAGGGAAGCTGCAGCAACCCAAAGCTGTTAGCAAACTAAGTAATGTGTCCCAACATCCAGGGGAGAGAATGGTCTTTGTGCCACAACTTTCTCTAGCAAACTTTCACGCCAAGATTCCAGAACTCAAAAACTCTAAATTTTATGTTTTGAGTGACAGTGGAATAAGCACAAAAATTTTAAAAAACCCCTTACATCTGAACTAGCATAACGTATTGCATTCATTTGCAAAAGGACACATAGCTTTCTCCTGTTGTACTAGTTTCACCTCAATGCATTAAATGGTCAAAATTCTGCTCTGATTTACAACCTCGGCACAAAAGTTTCAGGTAAATCTGTAACATCAGTTACAAAACTACCCCCGGTGTCTTGCAGAAGATGCAATACCAGGCATAAGCCACCTGAATGTAATCAGGAAATGTTCCAGCAGCACAGGCTGGGTGCCTCTGGCTGAGAGCAAAATTCACAGAGAGTTAAAGGAAAAGCTTTGTCAGCAAGCAGAGTAAGGAACACAAACAGGTACCAATGAACTGCAGCAGTGATCTGAACAAAGACAATCAGTGCATCTAGAGTCTGGATAATGATTCAAAAGACGAGACGAATTCGACAGGACTAGATGTCTATTTCCTGACAAAAATCTGAACCCCAAGCAAAGCGGGGTTCCTTCCCTCTCTTCCAGCACACACAGGAGGCGCCTGGCACACGGCAGCACCTGGAGCAAGCCAGGAGCCCAAGGGGCTGTGGCCCTCGGTGGCCATTGCAGGCCTGCATCCCACAGCGGAGCCGGGAGCAGCAGCGCCGTTGCCATGGCAATCAGCTGTTGCCAGGTAGCCGGCAACTAAGAGAAGACTAAGAATTAGCAAGGCCTAAAAATAAAGGTGTCGGGTTTTTCGGGTTTTTTTCCTAGATGCTCAAATGTAACAGGCAAAATAATAATAAAACTCCCTCAAGATCTCGGCAGTTACGGGGTGTTTCTATTCCACAGGCTTTGATCACCTTTTAAAATTAGCACATTTTTCCTAAGCAACAAAAAACAACCAAAACATGACAGTGGGAAGATATTCCAAATCAATGAAAACATGAGACTAAAAAGCAGGAAAGGAGATAAACTGTTCTGAATATTCAAAGAAACTGACATATAAAAGACTAAATCCTTCCCAAATCTCTGCATCAGCAGAGTCAGAAAGCGTGGCAGCTCTCCTGGTTTATATCACCCATGCAGGAACTGTCCTGTACTTAAAGGATAAGGGGGAAATGGATTTCATTTTCATCCCTAAACATTCTGTATGCATACGGACCCTATAAAATAGGAGAAAATGCAACTTAGAAGATTATGCAACTGAGCACATCAAGGGCCTTGGCATCCTCGGACTGAAGACATGATGGGAATACAGGACATGCCGTGTCTCACTGCAACAAGGTTTGCGAAAGCAAATGTTGCAAAGGCTCATTCCCAAGCTGTTGCAGTGAAAAATTTTTCAACAGAAATTACTAAGAAGAGAAGAAGTGGCCTTTCCTGCTTCTTCCTAGTCACTATACAGATATATAGCCAAAAAAAAACCCCAACCTAACCAAAAAAAACCCAAATCTAACCACAGGTCACCCCAGGCCATGTGGAAAGACAGATCTGCATCATCTTTCTTCCCAGGAGCAAGTATTTTAAAGGAGAGAAAGCTGTAAGAGTCCCTGCAAACTAAAATATAAAAAATCAAGTCTAATTGTAACCACTTGTGTTTTACAGTTATTGACTCCAAGATCTGTGTGGGTTTGCGCTACTGAATTCCCCAGAAACATTCCTTAGAGGTTTCAAGGGATAAGCCCATGGCAGAAATACTGCAAGGTTGGGCCAAACTGCTTGTCAGGCTGACTCCTTTCACAGGAAAAGTTAGACAATGAATGAAATATTGAGTCTGAATCCATTTCAATATACAAATAATTCCTTTGGATTAACTAAAAAAAAAAAAAAAAAGGAATTTTACTTTTCTTCCCCCCTTCATTTAAAGTAAGGCAAATCTGATGAAATATTTGTTCTTTCTATCAGGAAACACATTTTTCTTCTCTTTTGTGTAAGATGAAAACAAAATGTAATGACTTAAACCAAAAGAGGAATTATGAAATTGAAAGTAACTTCAGATTTAAACAGTGTAAACTTTCAATGCTTAAGATGTTAAAATGAAACATTTGGTAGTTTTTGAATGTTGCTTCAAACGAGTAACTTGGCAACATAAAAAGCGATTTCTAAAACATCTTGGATGTTGCAAAATCTGTGTTTCAGTAGCAGTATAATCTGATGAAAATATTCAGTCTTCTTCTATGTCAAAGAACCAGCCCAGAAAAATATTTCCCCCCTAAATTCTGTGCTGTATGTGACCCTATGTTTAGAAATACACAGCACTAAATTGCACTATGAAGACAGCGATCCCGTCACTTTCCCTTTTTTCTTTTCCGTGTTTCAATTAATAATATATATTCTTCAGTGTATATTACGAATCAATGGGAAGTGGGAAATATCACAATAAACACTTAATAGCAGCATGGTGGATTTTAGAAACTGGAATAATATCCCTGTGCACAAAGACCTTTGAAATAGTGACATAAAGAAGCAGTGGGTTTATTGAGAATATCCTACAAACATATTTTTAGACACCATACAAAGGCACCAATTAAAAAAAGAGAGGCTAAATTTGAATGGAAAATTACACCCAAAATGAACAAGAACAATACAAAGGAAGCTAAAACAATAAGAGCTGGGTTTCTTACTAGTGACTGTTTGTTTTAAGAAAGGACTGAAAATGAAAATGCCTCTTCAACTTATAAGAATCATTCTTATCCTCTTCCTTTTGTTCTGACATCCATTGTTGAATTTTATACATTCTGACCTGCTGAGTATTAGATAAGATCAATTTGTACAAACATAGAAAGACATACAGAACACCTAATGTAACTGTGTTAACTCTGCTGATTTCAGAACTCTGCTAGAATTTGATTTTTGTCCAGATGATCTTCAGCTGCCCTAAAAACACTAAGTAATTGCAAGTGTGCTGATAATCTTTAAGGAAGCCACAAACTTGAATACTGAAAAAAATCTGACTTGATTATTCCCTCTTGTTCCATCCCTTGGGGAAAGAAAAATACCCATCCCAGTGCTGGCTTCCAGACATACTGTGTTTTCTGAAGTTCAAGAGAGTTATTTTGAACTCTCTGTATTTCTGCACTTTGTTTCTAAAGCACAATTAGGGATTGTTCAGTCCAAGGCAAGTTCTGGCATATACAGAGGTGCCTGTTCGCAGTTCCCCTGAGGAAGGGCACCGAGTAGGATGACTTTATAAAGACGCTCTGCTCCCTGTGCCATGCTCGAGACTCTCTCTGCCTCCAGATTGCTTAACCAAGCCGGGGAGATGGTGCTCCCCGTGAGCCTTTCATGGCAAATCCCAGAGCAGCGCTCAAAACGGGGCCTGAGCACTGCCTGAGGGACACAGAGCAAAGCCCAGCCACGGCTTCTGGTTATGCTGGAGCAAAATTCCCTCACTTAAGGAGTCACAGAGGCAGCTGGGAGGAGTGGGGAAGGCAGAAGGAAGCAGCAGGAGGAGCTTTTATTCCTAGTTTTAACAGTACAGTACTAAGGGAAAATAAGGAAACAGCCATCATCAAGTGGTGTCCTGTCTTCCTTCATTTTTTGCTGTGCTTCTTTTACCTATAGTAAGTCTTTCTTTTGACATCTTTTAATGCTTTAAAAAACCCACCAAAATCCCAACTCCCCAAATCCACTCCACTATAGCAGAGAAGGTGCATAAAAATAACTTCAACAAAATTGCAATTTTTTGCAGCATGTTGGTATCAATTAAGTTTTTGACATGACATTGTCAAAGCTTTCCACTTCAGGTGCTGAACATAGCAATTAATCTACCCTCACACTAAACTATTAATTGTAATCGTAAATGTAAAAATAATATGTATTATACTTAGTGAGGTAGCACAATAAAAAAGTGGAAATTAATCAAAATATTTTGATACCACTAAAGTGATTGCTGTATTTTGAATTTTAATTAAAAAAATGTTGAATATATATTCCAACTTGAAATTATTTTCTGCTTGAATTTTGAAATTTCCCATAAAAGAGCAAAATTAATATTTTAGACACAAACAAGTGTCATACATTCACATGAATCTTCTGGGGAATAGAGTTAAAGCCTAGGAGCATTAGCTAAAATGAGTACCCTCAAGAAAAAGTGATATTAACTAAACCTCCAGAATACTGGCATTAGAATATTTGCATAGAATTTAAATTCAAAAAATTTCATATATGTCTCTTTCTCTAGCCTCCAGAAACATTTTATACTTATTCTCTTTTCTTTTTTTTTCTTTCATATCTACATTATATTTTATAGTTAGAACAGCAGTTATCTGATTAAATACAATGAAAAAGCTCTCACAACATTAACTCATTTCCTTGCAACATAGAAATAAAAGCTTTGTGTTCAAATAACAAATGAGAGGAGCAAGGAAGTGCATCTGGTGGGAGTCCCACAGCAAGAAGCATGCAAGACACGACAAACCCCGCTATTAATCCAAAATGTAGAGATTGCACACTGAAGGAAAAACTGCTGATAAGACCTGGAGCCAAAAGGAATATAGATCTCATTCTAGAACAACACTAGATCTCATCTCCCCACTTCCACTGGACCATTGTTCAGTTTGAGAAAACTTCACCCTAATTGCAAGGTAAAGGCATATATCTTACTGTAAAAGTGGTATGTCATCTGGGAAAGTATTTTTTCCTTTCAAATGCATGGTAGTAAAAAATATTTATCCTTTTCCTTCACTAGACTCTTTTCTGTGGTTTTGCTCAGTTGTAGTTAATTCAGTAGTTACAGGATTCTCTACTCTTGTCCCTTGACTAGGTAAGAATTGCAAAATTTCTCACTCAAAAATGAACATATATCCATTTTGGTGGGAGCAATTTTTTTTTTTTTTTTTTTGCCAGTTTAACTCTAGTTAAACCTAAAATGTAGAGAAAATCTTCTCTAAAATCACTGAGTTGCAGCTAATTTACATTAAACTTCTAATTGACTCAAATATACTTGAAAGATTCACAAACCTCTTTGTGGTTTCTCTTCTACAAAGCAACCCATAAAAATAATTCCATCAACATGAACAGTAGCTACACAACTTTTTTATACCTAATTACCTGAGGTGCTGCTTTAAGTTCCTTTTCTCCTTCCTATCAATGAGAAAAAAACATGTTGATCAAAGTCAGACAGGTTCATTTCTGGCTTATATATCAATTTATAAGTTCCCATTGAAGAGCCAGATTTGGAAGTTTATGGCACCTGTAAAACCATGGGCTTGCATAAGTTTCACTGAGAGTCAAGTTATGCTGCAGAATATTATCAGTGATGATGCACAAAGTAGGAAGGAATCAGGCTTGTCTTTCTTTGCCAAGTCTGCAAGGTTGACAGCAAAAATATCTGTAATCTAAATATATTTGATCTGAAGTTATAGAGAAAGAAACATGACAACCTATCACACCTTTTTTCTTTTTAAACAAAGTCACATTTTGAGAACAACTGCAATTTCAGGAGTCTTTCAAGTTTTGAGGTCTGAGTCAGTTATGAAAGCAGAAAGTGGGCATAATGAACATGTAAAGCTCCAGCAGATACCTTTAGATTCACATCAATCATTTTACATGCCCCTTGGAAGGGTGGCTTTCCCTCAGAGATGCCCAGGCGAACTGAACAGAACTTTGTCCTTCAGGAGTAATCACCACATCCTATCTCCTGGGAAGCTCTCAAAAGCAGGCTAGAAATCATCCTGTGCTCCACTGCAGTAGCTGTGCACCACTTTCCTGAGAATTACTTCCTAAGAGAGGCCAGGAGACCTCCAGTCAGCCTCATTGCTGTCTCTCCATGCTGTTGCTCCAACCTCATTTCTTCACAATACCCAAAGTAGTCCTCCACTCTTGGGTTTTTTCCTCAAAACAACTCAGACAGGGATGAATGCATTTTGAAAACCAGATACACTGTCTGAAAGGCTAAGATCAGAAAGTGATCTATATTTTCTACAGTTTATTACTTCTTAATTATTCTAGCCCACCTTATTGAAACAGGCTCATCACCTTCAAACAATAGACTTATCCATATGGAATATTGGTAAGACTGGCAGGAAAACAACAAATTTACATAGTGAGCACATTTGAAGTTTTGATCTCTTTTGTTTTTTGATTAAATGAAGGACTTGATAACTTATTTTCCATGCCTTGTGCATGCACTAATTTACACTAATCCGTACCTGTTTTGCTGAAATTCTGACTAAGATTTTATGTAATTGCCATCAAAACTGAAACATCTTACTTCTTGGGGAGAAAAGGAAAGATTTAATCATTTTAATTTAGTTGTGACTTAAGTGAGGAACAAACCAACACAAAATGATAAATTAAACTCTGACTTCCAAACACAGCCCCAACGACTAGAAAAAAGAAAAGGTAGCATGACACATCCTTTTTGCTTCAACTAGCAAGAGACACAGAGGAAAAACAGAGATGTTGATCAGCATCCAAAGAACATGAGGCTCTTGCATATGGATATTTCTGACTCTTTTGAAAGGCCTCTGACATAGCACAAATCCCTAATTTACAATTTTCAAAGAAAACTTGAATGTGACAGTCAAGACAGAGTCAAATTAAACCTAACAATTATCTTCTTTCTCAATAATGGAGACTTCAAGTACAAAAAACTTTTAAAGTAAAACTTCTACAATTCGAATCAATCTTTGGGGTGAGGACCCTTGTGCAGACGTGCAAGCACTAAACCTCAAACTGTTCCAGCTCTACCTGAAAGCAAGAACAGTACACAAACACACACATGCAAAATAAAAGGGAAAAAATGGCTCCTTAGGCTGTTCCAGCAGATTTTCATTTTCAGATGTCTCCTGCCTCCTCCACTTTCATGACGAGAAGTTCAGCTCACCTGTACAGTTTCCTGCTGTACTTCCACTCGATTTCCAGGCTTCCCCAGATACCTGCAATAACAGCTACCTGCAAAAGACCTTCTGCTCCTCCCCACATTTGCATTATTACTCTGTATCGTTCACTATGTTCCTTTATCCCATCTCCTGGCAGCAATCTTCCTCGTTCTCCCCACAACTCATTGACCTGTCTTGTTTGGGTAAGGCAAAGCATGAACTTGCCCAAAGCTGTGCGTGCTCTTTGCTGCTGTGATGTGTCTACTCCTGTGCTGGTTGCTTGACTTGTACCCTTGTGCTGTCTGCCTGATGGCTCCTGCCCAACTCCACAGATAATGGTTGAGTTTTCTCTGCAGTTCGATCCATAGGGCCATTAACAGGTTTTCCCTGCTTTAATTAGCCATGGTTTTGAATAATTGTTTTAGGAACTTAACACCTCCGAGATATCTGTCTACTTGCTAATTTTGATAAAAATTTGCCAACAAACTCAAAACTTATTAGCAGGAGACTGATAGAAAGTGCTATCACATACTTTTTTCTTCAAGACCCTATGCAAAAAACAGTTCAAAGAGCTGTCATTCGTGGTGTTATTCTTTCTTTTGTCACAAAACTCATCTCAGATTGCTATAACTAATATGATCTCAGTATAACTTTTCTTGTTATATTACACTTTCTTCCTTGGCCATCTCAGCTAGACCTTCATACAGAGTTAGGAGAAATTGCAAGTTGCTTTGCACAAGGTCATACAATATGTCATTCCCACTCCAGTTATTAAGCCTCGAGAAAAGAGCCTGAGGAGAGACCTCACTGCTCTCTGGAAAGACCTGAAAGGAGGTGGTAGTGAGGTGGGAGTCAGTCTCTTCTTCCAAGTAACAAGTGACAGAATGAGACCAAATGGCCTGAAGTTGTGTCACGAGAGGTTTAGATTGGATATTAGGAAAAATTTCTTCCCCAAAAGTGTTGTCAAGCCCTGGAACAGGCTGAGTCACCATCCCTGGAGGTATTTAAAAGCCTTTTAGAGGTGGCACTTGGGGACATGGTTTAGGGTGGCCTTGTCAGTGCTGCATTAGTGGTTTGACTTATTTATCTTAAAGTTCTTTTCCAGCCTAAATTATTTGATGAATCTATGATTCTAGTTTCTATTTCCCTATTCAGTCTCTCTCCCCCTTCCCTCCTATACCAAAAATCTTCTACTTGTCTTTTTTCAACACTGGAAAACAAAGTGTGGCCTTGTATTGGTCCTTCTGACAGGATGCGAATTTCACTTCCTTTATAGAAGAAAGGTGTCTAAGAACACACAAGAAAAATCAGGGCAAGCATGCCTGAAAAATATTCCATTCCAATCATTAAGGCAGTTCATAAAGGAGTGTCAGAAGGAAAGCTTTTAAAAAGACTGAAATGCTGCTGCAATATCTTTGATGGGATTTTTCCAACCTAAACATGATTGAGCATTTTCTTTCTATTATTTTTTGCCTTTAAACACCTTGATTAAAAGCTTGTAATAAAATTAATATACTCAATCAAGAATACCGTCAGTTTTCTATCAAAACCTTCTGCAAAGTGTTAAAAATAAACACAGTGCTCCTTCTTCCAAATAAGTGATTCTTATTTCAACATATTGAACATGCAGCACTGACCTTTTTGATAGAATATAGTACATCTCAGGTCTTGGATGAAACCACAGAACAAGGTCATAACATTTTATGCCCTTTCTTGCAAATGAGTCCACAACCTCATTCTTAAATTTCTGTTGTATATACATCAAATGCAAAAGAGATTAACTGCAACAGATGAAAATACTCACCATTTCAAAGATTTATTTTCTGTGGAAAACAGTTATTAGTTTAAATAGTTACTTGGTTTCTGGAAAATGTGTTATTTTAACAGCCCCTGACATAGCATTACACAGTTTTAATTTCTGTTATTTCAGGTACACAGTTCTGCTCTCCTCCCTTGTTACATTCTCCAGCTCTAAGAGGTCTGCAGTGACCAGAACTGAAACCAGTGACTTGCCAACTCTAGCCTGTGGACCACTAATTGTCCCTACAGACTCTATGCAGAGCAGTTTCTGACTCAAAAGGGAACTCTTCCTTCTTCAAGAAGCAACACTTCATCTCTAAAGAATGACAGAAATTTTATAAAATCTCTTGCCTCCCACATAAGGTTTTTAATATTTGGAAAACTGTTTGCCTCAAAAATGCAAAATGCTTCACATTTTTTTAATTTAAAAGGAGTCCTAGTGCTGTACTGTAAAGATCCACGTAGGTACATGGCAGAGAATGCCTCTGACATGTAGAATGTGGAATCTTAAAACCCCTTTCCACAGCCAGGACAACAAAGCTTTTAATCCTAGACAGCCTAAACTCAGCTGAAGACTCAGCCACAGCTGTTCTCTTCCACTTCCTCCTCATACAATAATCCTGTTTTGTATGAATAAGCAGTAACAGGGACAGAAAAAAGTAACCCTCACTGTTTACCAGTCTCTTGTGAGATGAGAAAACCATATTTCACCTGCTCACTGGAGTGAACAACGCTACACTTTTCCAGCAATCGAACTGTTCCAGCTGAAATCCAGTCCCAGATTCCCAGAAGGAACCAGAAGAGAACTCAAACCCCTGTTTCCTGTGTCCCAAATCTGTACTTCATCAGCCAGAACACTGGCCATGCTGGAAGTACTGTTAGCCAGGAATCCCATCCAAGATTTCAGAAACGCTTCTGATTTAAGTTCTGTCCAAAACACTAGATTCCTACAAAAGTTTTCTTTTCAATGAACTCATTTTCAGATGGAATCATTTAGATGAAAAAAAAAGTACTTACCAGCCCTATTCACTGTTGTTATGCAATCATTTTAAAGGGATTTGCAGACCCTTATGAAAAAACAGACTCCCAAAAGCAAGCATTGACAGGATTTTGCTAAGTTTAGATTTCCTTTGGTGTTCCTGGTGTTAAGCTGTGGCCATATTTATCCACAAACTAATGTGAACAGGAAAGGACCAGGAAAGCCTCAAACTTTCAAAGTGACCTTGGAATATCAGCACCTCAGGAATGCCTTCATTGCCTTCAAGGAAGGAGATACTGGAGGACATATTCAAGCTAGTTTTGTGGAAACCTATAAATCTCCAGCATTTTTTAGATGGTGAGCTTACTTCAGTTGTGACCAATATTCCATTTATTCCAACCCCTAAGAAACCCTACTTCACAGCTGTAGATGCATTGGATTTTGGACTCTAATATTAGAGTAAAAAACCAAAGTATTTGTGCTGTCTACAGTATTTGAAAGGGACACTCCAGGTGTATGATGTTACACTATTTACTTTCTGCTGTTCTAAAGAGAAACACGGATATCAATTTAACACAGATAAGCTGTGGAAATAATGTCAATTTCTCACTGTTTGTACATAACATTCCTCCATACCAGTACACCTCATCTCCTTTTACTTCATCAACGCGCTTGATCATTACTCAGCTCAACATCCAGCATTCCCTGAGCACCAAGACTTGTAGCAAGGACCTTGCCCAACAGCATAACCTGAACTTGCATCTGGGGACAATGTTTGTCTGGAGTTACAGTGTCTGTTCCAGAGAAATGGTGGGAAGCACATGGCAGAATTCAGCTGTGTGCTGGATTCATCCATGATTCAGCACAGGCTTTTTCTTGCAGAAGTCAGGATTGATAAATCACTAATTGAATGACTGATCTGACAAACTCCAGGAGGGTGCTGTGCTGTTGCTACCATAGGCACACTATTTACAGTCACTGTAAATCCCACTACTCTATGTAGAGGACACTGCTCTTCAAGCCTCTGAGTTATTACCTTCTCTGCTTCAAAATATGCAGGGGTTGTTTGGGTTGTAGTAAGGAATGAAAAAAAAAAAAATCTACTTTTTTCTATATAAAATAAAATGCAAATTTAAAATGAGGCTTAACAGTATAATAAACTATTTCCCCAACAATGCCATAAACCACTAAATTATCCTTTAAACACAGTATTTTTCTATGTAATACTTATTCCCTGAGAACTTGTAGGCAGTGACTGTACCTCCTCTTCAGCTTTGTTTTATAAGCAGGACTAGTGAAACTACTGCAATCAGCTTGATAGATAATGGTTTTCATTCTCTTACTCCTTCTGTTATGACTTTCCCCACCCTTTGGCTTCATTCACATCTGACATTGAAGGTCATCAACTGTGGAGTACCTTGCACACCAGGGTTATTACCTCTTTCAACCTATTGGACTTCCCTTGACACAAGGAACATATCAACCTCCTTCCCAGCTAAGTTACATTGGAAATTTACATCCTTCCTCTAGCCAAACTATAACCACCTTAGCTTTTTCCAAAACATGCTCTTCCAGGTGATACCAACATTTCCTCCTGTTATTTCCTTAAGGCATTTTGTGCTACAAGACTACATTTGATTTTTACTGCTTTGGACTAATCATGAGGTTTTTCTCATATATTGCATCTTTGGTAGTATGATGCCTCATAACTTTAGTGACCAGCAACTTCCATCAGCACATTGTTAATTTGTTTATTCAAAGGCAATAACAATAAATAATATATTTAACAAAACATCTTAGTATTCACGGAATGTCCATCGTGGGAGACAAAAAAAACCCCCAAATCCTCATCTGGTTACATGAAATAGGACTACTCCCTAACTAAACCTCAAAGAAAGATAAAATTTACATTTCCAAATCAGATTTTTGAAATCTCTTCATGTTTTCTTCATTGCCTAATAAAAAAAAAATAAATCACAAAATAAAAAAAAAACACTAGAAAGGACTTTGTTGGGTCTCTTTCACACATCCAAATCTACTGGCCACAGACTCCTGCTAAATCTTTGATTGATGATGTACTGACAACTACAAACACGTTAAAACATTCTAATTATGCTTTCTATTTCATCAGATTTAGATATGATATACATGCTCCCTGATTTTCCAGGACACATCTATACCAGCCTCTAATGAGATTTAGGAAGCTGACAGAAATGATGGAAGATCTCGGAATATTCAAGCTGTGAACATATTTATGCTGAAGATTATGAGCCAGTTTCTCACTATGCAATAGCTTTCCTCACATGACTGAAATGCCATCATCTCAGATATTCTGTTTCACATTATTTGTTCCATCTTCATTCCTAAAGCAATGATATTTAGCATCATAATGTTCTCCCTTTCAGGATTGCTTGAACAGCAAACATCAGTTACATTCTGAGGAAAGGAAAACTGTTGCTATTCAGAAGGTTTACAGAAAGGAGACCAGCACAGTCTGGATGTGGACACCATCCAAAAACAGTGGTGGGTCTGAACTAAAATAAAACTGATAAGAAGTGAATATTTAGCTGCCCATCAAAAGGGCAAAGTGTGCAGGCACATCTTAGCAAAATGAAGTCAGGTTAAGGAGCAGTACAGGTGAATGAAGGTCAAATCAAGGAGCTGGTGCAAAAAATGGAAACAAAGCTTGGTTAGAAGAGTTTCATTGAAGAAAGCAATATCTCCATATATGTAAGAAATATCTACATATATGTAATGATATTTACACCAGAAAAAAAGAGACACCACATTACGTTGTTAGAAAACAATAAAAAAAGAAGTTTCTAGCATTTATTTTACCTATATGTGGTTGCAACTGAAAATGACACATTCCTCTAAAATCTTCAGTATACCACCAAATAAATAGGTATAATCTGAAATTTAAAAATTGAAAATTTTATTTCTCATTCTTCACTGCCTACATAACAGTGTTAAACATACAGATATCTAATTCCTGGAGCATTGAAAAGATATTTAGATAAGGATTTACTCTATATAGGCTTTGTTGCTGCAGAAAACAGTATGATTTTCACAGGCATATACTAGCATATGACATGTAAGTGTTTTGAATTTTCTTCATCTTTTTAGTGCAATTTTGAAATCACATGAACTTATATATTCATAAAAGACTCATGCTAATGAAAAAGAACCAAACTTTTCTTTAAGAAAGAATATCTTCCATTCTGGTACCCCAAAGAAACACTCAAATGTTGAAAAATGAAGCATGAAAGAAAAAGCTATCTAGTTGCTACAACTGCAAACTCCTCATTTGTTTCCTCTCCCAATGCTTCAAAATTATTGAGAATGGAAGCATTTCCTCTAGTTTTGCAAATTCAGTTTGCCACACACAAAAAAAGAATGGAATAAAAAAAATAGTATTGACGTATTCTGAATTATTAAAATAAATTGCAGTTTCCGACTACATATATATCTGCTTTCTGTGATGGCAGGATGTAACTCAGACCAACCAGACTTTATATATATATATATATAGAAAGCCTTACCACAGCATTTCCGATAGGATATTAGCAAAAACACTTCATCACAGATGTGGTCAGACTGACAGGCTGTGGAATCTCCATTCTTAAGGATGATCAAAACTCACCTGGGCATGGCGCTGAGCAATAATTTCAATGTAATCTCAAAGCTAGCTCTGATTTGAGTGGTGGCTTAGACCAGGTGACCCTGAGAAGTCCCCAGTAACCTAATTTATTCTGTGACTTTGTCTGCAAGGTCAGCCTTTCCAGGTTAAGGACAGAAGCATCCAACAACTCTCATGAGTACAGGCTGAAGTTATCACACAACTGTGATGATCCTTCACAGAGTTCCACCTGCTGTTCTTTTGCCAGGTCAGTTTCCAAAGCACATCTTACATTGCATGGCCACCTCCCCCTGGCCAGTCATCATTCAGGCTTACACATCTTTCCAGCCCCTCTAAGGTTTTCTGTGAGCATCCATCCTCTCACACATCCATCCTCCTGAAGGAGGAGAGACCCTGGTGTAATTTTGAACGGGAACTTCTGTCTCATTCAGCCAATTGCATCTGTACCAGAAAGGGAAGCAGAACATTCATCTCCACAATGTGGTTCAAATGGAAGTCATGTAGGAGCAGCAGCCAGAAGATCATGAATTGAAACTAGCTGAGGGATTCACAAGCAAGTATGTGAGGTAAGAGACACCCGCAACAAAAGATAGGAATGACACACAATTCACAGGCCTTGTGCCAAAAATCTCTTCAGCTTTGCTAGAATTTTTACTTCTCAATGTTGAAGATCTTCTTGTATGCAATAAGATACTTTATTCTTGATTTTGGAAATGACCAATGAGCATGAAGTTGACAGGTACCTTTCTACGGAGAGTATATTTTATCATTGATGTTCTAAAACTTCCATTAGTTTCCATAGATTAGCCTCATTAGGAAGCAGCTTTGATTTCTGAAGAGAATTATCTGCCAAAATATTAGATGGGGGTAGGAAGGAAGAACAGACCTCCAACAAGACCAAGTGCTGGGTCCTGCACTTGGGTCACAACAACCCAAGTCAATTGTTTTTCTGTTCATTAACTAGTCAATGGGCACACAGCTGCTGCCCCACCTCCAGCCTGAGAAGCACCACATGTGATTATTTCTGGTCCACTGATGCTTCTGTACAGTTGGTGTACAATTCATGCCCAGTTCTGTGCAGCTCCTGGGCTTCATTTTCCTATGTTGCAGGAGACTTCCATGGTTTTTAACTCCTAAGCAGACTGTGGGCTGCAGTACAACCCAGTAGACATGACTGAGTTAGACTGCTGTGGTTTACTTCAATTCAGGCTTCTTATCCCTAGTGCTGAGTAAAAAAACAGCCTTCCAAAATCCAACCATGAATTATTTGCTGTGGAAGAAGTGCCTTTGGGCCATTCTTTTATTTCTGCTTGTTCTGATTTTTTACCTGATTGCCCCAATTAGACTAAATATGTTTGTAGAGTAAATACAGAAATAACCTAATCAAAGTAACATTCCCAGCATTGTCACGGCACTCCAAAGGCTTACTAATTACCTTGAATAGCATATGGAAATAAAGTAGGATGAGGTAAAACAAAAAGTACCACAAATTTATCCTTCCTAATGAATCGGTCTTCAGATATCTCCTATGATTCTATTATTTTAATCTGTCATAAGCAAAAAAGTTCATACAAATGCAACTGGCATGGATCACAGTTTCCTAACCACAGCATGTGGCTCACTAATGCTTATTAATTAGTGTTTCAAGAAAACCAAATAAAATTCTTGTTACAAGAGCCAATATTATGTTTTTCTGTGGAACCTACTCCTTACAAAGTTATTGTGGTGGTGTAAAAATGCAGACTGGCTTTGTGATTCAGGTGCCTGTGTGTGCATGCATGCAAAAACAGTTTGCATTTTCCTTGTCACTGTTAAGTGTCAGCTTTGGCTTTATTTTACTATCACTGAGGAGTATGCTTCTCTGACTTCATCTGACCTTTAAGAGAGCTGTCTGCTAATGCTAATAGCATACTGCTGTGTCTTGAGCACACCAGGAAAGAGCCTGCCTGTTAGATATGCATCATACTCGCAATCAAGGGAAACCTTTTTGACTCTGAACAGTGACAGTCAAACCACTGGAGACTGGAGGTTCTGTTAAGCACACCAAATGACTGATTTCCCAAACCTATACCAAACCTCTTTGGTCTTTTAACACAGAAGTCTGGCAAGAGCAAATGTGGGAATTTGTGTTTCTTGCTTTGCTGTATTTGGATGGTTCAATACTATTTTGCCATGTGGAAGTTTCTGGTTCCTCCCAAGTCTGGCCTGGCTGGAACAGTTACCCTTCCACAGTGCAGATCTTGAACAAAAGACCTTCACTAGAACAAGGAAGTGTAGAGTTCATATAAGTGAGCAAAAGTGGATTAACTTTAATAAAACGCAAATATCAGAGTCCTGACCGAGTGATTCCAATTAAAAATATGTGAGAGACTTCACAATTACTTCAAAAGTAATCTGATCTAGGTTTAGTTCAAGGACTTGATAAAGACAGAGTCAGTCCTAATTTTATCTGAGCTGATTCACCTATTTGTAATGGCTGTCCTACGTGCTCTAATAACACAGTCCTGTGGATCTTAAACCAATGCTGTTACATAGGTTTCAGGTTTCTAAGACTCTGAAGAGGTCTTTATGCTGACAAACTGGCAGCTTGACCAAGCATATCTTACTAGCTCCCTTTAAGGGGCACATACTGTGGAGACTCCCTAGGACAAACAATGGGGCAGCAGGCAAGGCAGTATGGCTCATAAGGAAAACTTAAAATAGCAGCCAAATCAGAACAAATCTTAGTGTATAAAACAGGTTTACTGTATTAAAGGTAAAGAAAACACCAGCGAGTGTTAGAACAAAGTAAAGAATTGCAGAATACATTTTCTGTGAACACCCAAAAATAGAATTACTACTGACACTATTGACACTATTGTCCATGCCACTGGAAAGGCTGCAGCATAAGAATAACTGACACATCAGTCATAAGAACAGAAGAAAGTCAGGACTGTATATTTCAATACCTTTCTTTATGTTCCTCCTTTTCATTTTCATTGAATTATAGTTTGGACAAAAAGGAAACTTCTACAGAATTAGAAATCAGGGGGGTTTACCCAAACAACAACATCTGCACCAACATCACCAAACATTCTCTCCCCTCTCCCTCTATATTCCTTGCCAATGCTTTTCAGCATTGGCAAAGCAAAACTCCTTTGAAAGGCATTGAGGACGATCCTGCATGAAGATGATCACTCAGCCAATTATGGTCAAATACCAATGGTGACTTTTCTGATGTGGGCACTGTTGATGATTTATAGAGAGACTATTACTGTAGCAGAGAAACATTTACTAGAAACTGGACTGGGGCCACCAATTCATTTCACACAAGCTACTGAAGCAAGTAAAATGTTCTCTTGTCTCATTTCTAATTTGAGCCAAAGTTATTTGGTTCCTTTAAATCAGTGTTTCTCATTAGTCTGCTTTGAGTCCAAAAGACTGCTTACAAATTTTGTGACAATTTATAAGGCTTTTAAGCACTTAGTTTAGTATAGTCCATTGAATAAGGGTTAAAGTAATTGAAACATCACAGCGAAACATACACAGACCTTTTTCCAAATTTTTTCCTGTTGCAGTTGAGACGCTGCAAACCAACAAAGGCAGTTTAATAATGCAAGTGGTACTGCTTTATTACTGGCTTTCACAATTCTTTCTGACCATTTATATGGGGGACTGCAAAGAAGCCAGCTCCAAGTAATTTGGTGCATAGCTGGACATCCTTTGTCCACAGAGGGTCCTAATGAAACAACAGCAAAGGAATATACACATAAAATGGAGTGGAGCCACCTATTCCATTCAGCACTGAGGCACTGTGTAACACCCCATCTAGACCCTGACAACTGAATCTAAGCATGAAACAGGTCCCTAGGTTCCTATTGCGAGAGCTGGAAACTAATTTTCTTATAGATCAGGGTATTCTGGAGCCTAGAAGGAAACACAGAACCCTTACCCACTGCACAAGTAGAATCTCTGCAGCTGACTGTGGCATCCATCTTGGGGTTTCGGGAAATTCCAACACAGACCTTTAGTCCACTTATTTAAGGAGGTGAATGTTATTTTTTTTTTTTTTTTCAAAGAATATCTTAGCAAATAGATAGAGAATTATTGCCTCCCAAAGTTTCCGACTGGGGATCTCATTACGTATAAATGATTAACACACTGCAGACCAGGCTTGAATCGCTTTCTTACATCTCTGGTGATTGTCCTAACTGTGGACACAGATTCAGCTTCCCTCACTTGTTCCACACTGTATTTAAGTAAGCTCACCAATAATATGTTTGGCAGGAAGAAAAGCCAGGAATGATTCTGTAGCCTGGTGGTCGGGACATTTGCTGGGTAGAGAAGTCACTACTTTAAGTTGCTGAGCTGTTTGAAGACTTGGATCTGAATCACTGCACTGAGTGAGGGCCCTGAACACTGAGCTGTCAGTGGCTGTTTCAGGTTTTGTGTTTTCTCGTCTTAACTATAAATTCCTCTCTCAGACTAAATAGCTTTTCCTGCAGGAACTGGTAGTGCACACTGCTATAAAAAGTGACTATTGTGACACATGCACATGTTCCAGTCTGATTTATGCAATTATACGACTGGATCTGAATTAGAGGACATAATTGCTGGGTTTTCTGTCTTAAAAAATGAGGCTTCTATCAAAAAAATATCACCCACTGTGTCGGTTCCTCCATCTCTGTGTAAACAGACTACCACAAGAATCTGGATGACTCAAGTGAAGATCTGGCATAAATGAGCAATATGATGGTAAATATGACAATGCCATCCTGGACAAATTTAACCACCTTCCTTCCACACATTTTAACAAGCACACTCTGATGACCATGTTCCCCATCTTCTTTCTGCTCATGCACTGAGGAGCCCAATGATGACAGAACCAGAAAAAAAAAGAATAACCAACCCCTCTATTTTTAAATTCTTTCTCCCCTACAGCCAAATCCAGGACAGTAGGACATTGCAAAACTAAGGTTTACAACCAAATTAAGGAACATCACTGCTTATGCTAGATCACATGCAATGCACATAGCAATGTCTTCTAATATCTGAAGGTGCTTGTGAAACAGAACTGGTACTTCAAAGGAAATAAATCAACATGACAAATGTAATATTTTAAAATTTTACCTGGAATGTGACTGTGAACATGAGCAAATGAATTACCAATACATCCTGGCAGTACAGTGTCTGTGCATAAGAGACAGGGCAACCCTTGGCTCAGCAAGAGATAAGAGACATGTATTTCTCATTGGATAAGACAGCCAGACTTTAATCCAGAACATTTAATTTCACAGCTATAAGCATTAAATTTGCTTAAAAGAAATCCTGAACCCCAGTTTGGAGTGCAATGTTTCAGCAAAGTGAGGTAACCAGATAAGAAACCCCAGATCTCCACTAGGCAACATTCACTCACCATCTGCAAGAATATTTGCAGATCATCTTTTCTCACTGAAACAACCAACTTCATGTGACTCAAGTAACACACCCTTAGTTTATGTTTGTGCTACAGCCATCAGTGCCTGAGGACAGTCTCCCAAAATGTATTGTAGCTGCACAAATAGATTTTGTTCCTTGGTGTGACAGTTAAAGAAGAAAGACGACTACGTAGGTGGAAAGACTGCAGGAAAGCAGTAAAATAAGGAAATGCCCAGGGAAGAGGAGCTTATAGCTGTTGGTTGTTCCCCACCCTCACCACAGTTAAGCTTGTTTTTAATGTGAAAACTCTTTTCAAACAGTTATGGGCCTGTCTCATTGAAATCTGTGTGGTTACACCAGTTTACACAGTCTGAGGATCTAGCTCTAAGACTACTGTTTGTTGGGGATATTTTATTGTAAACGGTTTCATCTTCACAAATAACTCATCACCATAGGAGTCTCATATGGGCAGAAATGATCTCATCTCACTGGCCATCCATGAGCTGTAATTAAATAACTTATAGTAGGAGTCCTGAGGCTCCTGCCTGGTTTTAATTGTGTTTTCATTAGAGCAAGTATTGCTATTGTGCAAGCGAACTGCGAGTTCTGCAGCGTGGCCCGAGCTGCCTCTGCAGAACCTCTGTGAACTACAAGCTCTGGCTGAGCTATTACACCATAAAGAAATGACATGCTGCAGCTCACAATGCAGGCGGACCTCTTTAAAGCTATTTGATTTAAAAGAAAGCAACATCCTTATTTCCTTCTCTTACTTTACTGCCAAGAGAAATAATCATACTAAGCCAGGACAAGGGAAAGCAGCCTTATGCAACAGACAAATGGCACTTGCAAATACATTTACAAGTCTCATGATACCGTTCAAGTCATGCAGGCACAATATCCTTCCTTACAGAGTAAAAAAAAAAAAAAAAGGATGGTGCCATAACAATGCACCTTCCAGCTGAAACCTGGCAAGGAAAGCAAGCAGTACGCACATAAGACTCAGGCTATGCAGTTTTGGTTTAACATCTGCTGTAAGAGTAGATTTTCCCCCAAAGCCACTGCAGTTATTAATATTGAGAAGATAGGATTATTGTCTGAACAGCACAAAGATGAAAAACTGTTTGTATCTGCAAGCTGTCTGCTTATTTAGAAAGCATTCATTTCCTCTTGGTTACACATACGAAGAGCAACTTCGGGAAAGTGAGCCTTTTGGACTAGTTTTTTTATTTCTTTTCCTCCCTGCAAATGACCTGTGGTTTTTTTCTTTTTTTTTTTTTTTTAAGTGTCAGAGCACAGAAATTCTTGCATCTTTCCACCACATGCATGGGAAAGGCTTCCAAGCGATTAAATTCAAGGAGTCCAAATCATAATATTAGAATAATAAAGAATGATTGAAAGGCTGCCTACCACAGGAAGCTTGCCCTGAAGTACATAAAATCAGCTATTGCCATTACATACAGAGGTAAGTGTCTCTCAGGCTGTTTTTATTTCATACCCTAGCTACAAGAAACTGGAAAACACTTCAAAGGGAAAGTGGATGAAAATACTGGCCCTGATGATGGTTGCTAGGCACCAAGCAAGGCAGAGAGGACTACTACTGGCCAAGTTTCAAGCAGATTTAGATATTGTTCTAATGAACATAAAGCGTCATTAAAAACCAAGGTCTGGTTTATATAATTTTGACCAGAAGACTGAAAAAGAAAAATAATTTCATCTTGGCCACATCTTCCAAAACAGATACAGTACCCAGGTAGGTGAACACAGCGACAGTTGGAAACACCACTCATCATACTTAATTCCCAAGGAAAGGGAGACTATGTTGCATTCAAGACTCCTCCTGAGCGTAACTTCAGTGACTCGCTTGAACAGCACCTGTGGCAGGGTGAGAACCCAAATCCTAAGCTCATCCTTGCCGGTCAGCATGGCCTCCGAGAGGGACACCTGTGTGTGCCAAACTGTACCCCACCACGAGGCACTGCCAGGGGAGCTGCAATCCCTTTGAGTTCATCTGGCACAAGCCCAGGGTAACATGTACCTCTCTGTGCCTACAGTTCAACAGACCAGAGAGACAAAGAACTGTAAAATAATCTAGGTTGGAAGAGACCTCTGGAGGTAATCCAACCCCAACCAGGCTCTGGGCTCAATGCAGACAAAGCAGACTTCAGGTCTTTAAACAATTCTGTCCTTAAACAGATTCAGTTTCAGCGTCTTCACAGTTTGGGGATTATTTTTTTTCCTCTTTTTGCAAGTTCAGGTCTTGGATCAAACTTTTTTGTGGATACATGACATTTCCTAATCCTTATCTGCCATTTCTCTTCATGCTTTAGATCTAGAAAGTGACTGGGAATAAAATAATATCCTAAATCATTCCAGATCTTGAAACATACATATTAACTTCTCAGTTTTTGTCAATCTGTTCAAAATGCTTAGTTTGAACACAGATTGATTCTGCTGCTCTCATTTTCTCCTTATATTCTGATTATTACTACAGGTATTTCAATAAACCCAATAAAAATAAATCTGCAAACTGCCATCGGTCCAATTCAAAAACTCCAAACAATCCTGTGCCAGTCAAGGAAAACATGAAACTACATCAAACTACAAATATACAAAGAGACATAACTCTATTCCAAAAATTTCATTTTCAGTTGAGGCCATACTAAATTTCTCAATCAAAAAATTATTTTAATGAACAATTTTCTCAATATTTTCTGCAAAAAAACTTTCTTTAGGTCATCTGATATTAGAAGCAGAAGCCTCTGTTTGCATATTCAGTTATCTTACATCACATCTTCAAAGCATTTTTTGTACTTATCTTACCATCTTTTAAAAAAATATTGAGATTGTGTCATAACTTGTGCTCCAATCTACTAATGGTGTTTGGACAGAATTTCCACTTTTCAAAAGTTTGTTAGGCTCTAATGAATTGGTTCTCTTTCATGATTTATTGTGTCAAACTTAATACCTTTATTTTGTTATTCAATTTATTCTTGTAGCAAAATGCATGTAAATGGTCTTCTCCAGTATAATTCTATAGTTTGAGTTTTCTCTTGTTTTTCCATCTAACTTTCAACCATATTTGAACTATTTTTAAGCCTCACAAATGAAACCATGTGAATTAGTCTCAAAACACCCCTGCTAATAAATTAGGGTTCCCCCACTTAAAAACTGGATTACTTCTAGCCTTCTATGGAGAGGATTGGGCTACAAATTTCAGCCATTATAAACTGGTAAAAAAACCCATCATTCTATGAAATAGTTATCACCCTGCTATCTCCAGCTCTTCAGTTCTTTGATCAAGGTGTGATCCTGGCAGCAGCAGAATCAGCCCAGGGAACAGAAAGAGGTACTGGGGGAGTTCAGAGCAGCAGAGGGACAGATGTTCCTGGGACCTGCATTGGCTGGAGCAACGGGGGTGCTGAGCTTGCTCCTGCCACAGGTAGGGAGGAGGAAGAGTTTGATTTCCTAGGCAAACATGGAAATAGTTGGATTTGGCACTAACTTGGATTCCCTAACATGTGACACCCTATTTGCCTCCACTGGTCACAGCAAGAAAGTTCTAATACCTCACTCTTCCTTTATGTTCTTCAAAATTAAATATTTGCTATGTTGATAAAAAAAAAAAAACTAATTCAAAAAATATTTAAATCAATTTTGACCTCATACCACATAGGAGTTTTCATTTTTTAGATTCTGGCATTTTGTGCCATACTGCTGTTGTTATTACCTGTATTCACTGATATTTGTTACAAAAGGCAAGAGTTTGTAAAGCAACTGCTTGAAGTTGACATTCTATGCCTATTCCTCAGCATCTAAATCAGTGATTTAATTCTCAAAAGTGCTGAGCATACTGCTTCTACTTGAATTTTCAGAACAACGAATCAAAGCCACCAAAATTCTTTTTTTTTTCTTAAGAAAGTGTGGTTTTCAAAGTTTATTTGACGTGCTTTCTTTTCTTTTTCATGATACAGCTAGAAAATTTAACAGGTGAAACAGAAAAGCCTGACTAAATAAATAATTTTTTTTATATGAGTAGTGGAATTCATTGCCACATTGTCCATACACAAAAAGAGTTATGGTCTTTCTTTTCGGTCTTAATACCAATGTACAGCCAGGAGTTTATCAAGAATATAAATGTTGACATTCCAGATCAAAGACTACAATATCCAGCCTACTGAATTTCAAGCACAACCACAGGATGAAAGTTTTGCCACCCTGACACATAAAAAAAATCAGAGAGGAGAATAATAAAATTATCCTATGAACTCATATCCAATAAAGCCAGATCACTGATAACCTGTGGGTCTGATAACCTATGTTGGGTAGTGGCCAGTTTCTAATATTTCACAGGAAAGCACAAATTCTCCATCATACCTTTGCACAAGATTAGAAATTTGTGAGCATGCAGAAAGTACAGAGATGCAAGGAACTTCACTGGCTCCCACAGGCAGTGTGACCTCTTATGTCAAAGGCTGTTACATAATTAAACTATGATAGTCATTAATTTCCTGCATTGGAGTCCAGCTACCACATTGTTTTATCAGAAGTCCTACAAATTAACATCTTTATAAGAATTTCACAAATTTCTGCACACAGTTATGTGTGAATAAAACAAAAACTCTTGTGTTGTTAGCAAATATGTTTACCCTTAATACAATCACATACTATAAAGTTTATGAAAAACAGAATGCAGGTAAATCATGTTCAAGGTATTCTTCCTTATTGTGGCACGAACCAGAAGCTGCCCCCAGTCAATAAGTTAATTTTACCTAATGTAGCTGGAAAAGTGTCAGGCCTGTCAAGGAGATAGACATGGTCACACCTCTCCTCTGCCAGCTGCACAGCTCTTCCAAATCACTTGTCATGCACAAAGAAAAGATGGGAGAGTCTGTCTTAATCCACTGCAATGTCAGACCACAAAGTCTTCAGGACAGTGACTCACTACAATGACTGAAGTTGAATTATTGCACTATTTGATATGAATCACTCTGGATCTAGAAGAAAACTCTCCTTCTCCCTCCTGGTCCTGCATCAACATTTTATACCATGTAAATCTGTAACAGCGAATCTGCCTCCAAGATTTAGACTTCAGGAATGGGATGAAAGATTTAGTGTTTATATCTCACCTTGCTTTAAGAGGTTGAGGAAGGGAGAAGAAAGCAGAACTGCAAAGACCACAAAACACAGGTGCAACTTACTGTGATGATTCCATTCCAAATTTCTAGTTAAAAAGCTTCTTTTCTTTTTTAAAAAAAGTTATCATAATTCATAGCTCTTTAAAAACTGTGCTTCATTCAATCTAGAATTGTTATACACCCGTAAAGTAACTAAAAACAATGAGAGCATAGAGTCCTTCAGCCTATTGTTCCTTCTGTCAACCTAGGCCAGTTTCCTGATTTAATTCCTACACCACAAAATTGGAGACTTCTGGTAAATTAAAAAACATAACCCTTTGGCCACAGTCTCAAACCAGCCACTCAAAAATTCATTTTAAAATACTGTGGCTATACCCATGATCCTTGGTGCTTAATCAGTTTAAGGTATGACAGTTCTCAAACATTAAATCACAAAAACTAAGGAGGTTTGGGCACAAGAAAAACCTAAACACAGGATACAAGCAGAAATGTATAGAAAACGGGCTGGGTAATTAGAGAGGGCATTTTCTTCCCTTCTAATCCTCAGTGAGCCAGTATGGGACTAAATACCTGGGTTCTGAACACTTGCCAGCAATGTAACAGTCATGACATTTATTCCAGGCAGAGGGAAAAAGGTCTGTAAAGACAGTAAAATCCTACTTTATGGGATTATATTTTTTGGTTGGTTTAGTTTGTTTTAAATTTACTTGGTCCCTGATTTTTTTTGTCTTACATTCATTAGATGCAGGTGAAAACATAGGTATCATAATTCAGAACTATTTTACAAAGCACAGAAAAATTCCAGTGATATTTTTATATTCTCAAATATTTTGTTTAGAGGCAGTGGTACTTTATTGTACTTCTAGACATGCAAGAAGCAACAAGGCACCTCTCCTTCCAGTTGTACCATATCGGAAAGTGTACCTTAAAAAAAATTAACTTCAATTTTACACTGACAGATATAGTGCTATAACAGAGTAATCCTAAACCCTCTCCTTCTGTTTTTGTAAATTTACACAGCTTAAGAAACTGAAAATGTTTTGTAACCTCACACATTCTTAAAAACAGTCATGTAAAGCAGTAATTGCTATGATATCTGCCACTTGCTTTGATACATGTCTCTGGCTTCAAGATAGCTCTTGATACACAGATAAACTCACTCAGATAACAGCTTGTATTGACAGAAAAATTCTCTCTTCACATTTGTGAAAAGTAACCTGGCACTTGGAGAAAACTGTTCAAGTTCCACAGGACTGCTTCTTCCAAGCACTCTGCTGAAAGATTTGGGGCAGGGATCAGCTTTTATTTTCTGTAATGCTTAGCACAGTGGGGTTGGGCCTACCTCTAAGGCTTTGAGCAGCTTTGGTTCTTTAAATAATTTTCGTGCAGTCTAATGGCAGAGATGGCACACACAGATCAATCTGTGCACCACTCCACGCTGCTGATGCAAATGTTCTGTGCTGTTCGAGTGTTATTTTGCTCTGTGGCTGCACTCACTCAGGAGAGCAAAGCCGAGCTGACAAGCCTCACTTAAGTCTGTATTGAAGATATTTTCAGCAGGATACACAAGATGCTTCCAGAATCAGCTCACTGAAATTCAACCTATTCCATCAATTCTGAAAGCCCTGCTACTGCTGTACTGCTTTCTCCTGAACAGGGACAACAGACCTCCTCCACCCTCCTGAAGGCACTCACAGACACATCCAAAACAGCCAACACTGATCTGTGGGCAGAACTCACATTTTGCCAATCACTAAATGTTCATATCAGTAATGAAGGGGCATAGAACCTCTCAGAGCATCAACATAATGTAAAAACAATGAACCCATTCACAATTGTTAGCAACTCCAAAATCCATGTTTACACATTATCTTGCTTGTGGTATTTGACATAGTTCAATGCTGCTTAAAAAAATTCAGATAAATAGTAGGAAATGCAGCTTCCTTCTCTTTTCCAAAAAAGTTGTTTCAAGAAATAAGCACATAATTTTTCTGGTAATGACTGTTTATCTGGTAATGACATAATTTAATTTGGAGAGAAACATAAAAATATTTACTTCTCCAGTTTTAAATTAGTCTTTTAAAAAGTGCCTATCAGCCTTCTCAGAGCCCATAGTGCTATTCACATAATTTAGGTCACATATATTTTTACTGGATTTATTTGTGCTGGTTGAATTAGGCCTATCAGCTTGAGTCACTTACCGGAAAGTTTGAACTCAAGGATTTTTATAACCATTTTATAACTCCTTTGTCCTATGTACTATCGGAGTCTTTTCAAAAGTGTATAATTAGTGTTCCTAATAGAACTGAACTGCTTTTCATAGAATCACTATATTAACTATTACTAAAATGACAAAGGCATTGTCACGATACACACACTTATAATTTACAAGTGCAGAATAGTATAACCCCTCACAGATGATACTCATGTGGGCTCTGTGACCTTCTCATGACATTGTTAAAATTGTTCTCTTTAAGAAGTATCAGACAGGAACTGATACCTGTCCTAACCCCAGGTACCTAACTCTGGAGTGAAAGCAAATGTAGAGGAACAACTAACATCACTCATTTCCTTATTAGCTGTGACTGGATGATTGTTTTTACATGACAGCTGTATTCTTAGACAAGTTGTGAAAACAGGAATGATATAACACGAAAGGTTCTGGTCAGACTTCTAGGCCATTAAAAAAAAAAAAAAAAAGTAGAAAAAGCAGCTCCATCAACATTTTCACACAGAGATTAAACTTAGGTAAAGTGCAAGAAGTCAATTTGGTGACCTGAAGAGCCATTATAGGACCCTCTTAATCCTGTGAGATGTGTTCCTATATTGTTGTCCTGTTTTGAATGTGAGATTCCCAGAAGTTCACTGATCCAAAAAGGGACCTATGCTAATCATCCTCCACATCTGTTGATACAGAGGGCACAATGGTCAATTGGAAGTCAAGTAGATCCAATCACAGATTATCTAACACAGCAGATTTGCTCATCCATCTTTAGAAATTCACAACTGCAATTTCAAGTTGCACTAGATTATTTTAACATCCTCAGGAAATGAGTAGCAACCAATAGCAGTCCATAAAAGAAACCTTATCAACAGAAGATAAATTTAACAGCAAAATTTTACAGAAGCATGTGTACAGAGAAAAATATCCCCATTTGCAAATACATCAGTGTCTGGATTCTAATGGCATCCTGGTGATATATTAGCCTGCTAAAATTTTTTTTTCAGCTTATTTTTACCGGCTTTCAGGATAGTTTTGCTGAAGTGTCTTCCTAGAAAATCTGAGAATTGCCAAAAACTAATGCAAAACCAGCATGATATTCTCCAACATAAAGAGTCAGCATCCAGACAACACTAGAGACTGACCTAGATGCCACAGAGCTCATCCCAGGCTAGTTCCAGAGAAATTCCCTTTCATTACTAATAAAGAGAGTGAATGCAGTCACCTCAAAATTCTGATATACCCAGCTTTGAATGGGTTCCAGTAGGATCTCTCCACAGCTGGCAAACTGGCTAAGCCACCTTGGAAAAATGTCAGACTGATGCTGTGCTTCCTCTACACAGAAGTGGTAGGACTGAAAGGGAAGGAGATACCATGTTAAAATAGGGTAGGACACCCCTGTGTGATCAGAGCTGGCACTTGTTGGTGCTGTGTGCGAGGATTGAGCACAACTTGTTCCCCTAAGCTGTCTTCTAAGGAAGTTCCCCAGTCAGGAACTTTATTGGAAAGACTGAGAGGATTCTGTTCCAGCAAGGTTTCTGAGGCCTTAGAGGGATCCATTTTTTCAGATATCTGGGACACTTATATCTGGATTCAAACTGGCTGGGGAATTGATGAAAATAGGGACAGTATCTAGACCATGCTGCTAGGTCTGTTTTCCTTGGAGAGAGGCTGAAATGTCTTGGGTCCTGCCATCTCCTTTATAGTCCTTGTATGTGACTCTCTACTAAAAACTCCTTGAAATAAAGCTACTGAAGGGCATCATGAAGGTAGCAGTGCCACAAGTCTGATGCTGAATTGTCAGCTTCTTTGTGCCCCTACATTGCCAAGACTAATGCAGGATTCATAGTGCCACTTCACATATTTCCAATTTCTCTTGCTTAACTGCAGTGTGAAAACAAAACTAGACTGAAAAATACATGTTGTGAATATAGGGCTATATCACAAATGAACACACCAATGCTGAGAAATTATCTGCCTCACTTCCCCTCAATTTCTAGCTGAGATTGCCACCTCAGCTTAATATCCCTTTTAAATCTTTGTACTTTTCTGAGACGAATATTCTTTCACAATTACTAAACTACCAAAACAAATACTCCCTTATTTAACAGGAAAACGACTTTTACCTTCAGTGCTTTGAACAATACATGGCAGCATCCCAAAAGATTTAGGAAAGCACAGAATTTAGTTTTGCTGTTGGAAATGCCAAGTTAATATACATATGACCAGCATTATCACATGGATAATGTGATTATTACCATATTACATTTATTACCAACAAAATCAGCAATTTGAGATAGAAGTGCATTTCCAGATGTCTCTCTGAGTTTGGTGGTTTCCACGTTACTGTCTCAGGAAGAGCATCTCAGCTGACAACCTTGATCCTTCCTCTTTCCTCAGATTTAATTACAATAACAAGCCACAAATATTCCATTTCACTTACAATTACATCCCCTTAAACCAAACTCACTAAAAGACCACACTGGACAGGCTTTTGAGCAACCTGGTCTAGTGGAAGGTGTCCCTGTCCATCACAGGGGCATCGGAATTAGAGGATCTTTAGAGGTCCCTTCCAACCCAAACAATCCTATGCCTCCATGAAAAGTCAAAGACTACTGACCTTAAAAGACATAATCAAACTACACTGGTTCCTTTTCTTTCCTTCCCCTCCATGCCAGCGGAAGGTTGGCCACAAAGCCATAAAGCAAAAAGCATTGAACTCTTTCTGTGTTTTGAATCCCAAAGTTCTGGTTTTCAGGCTCCCCCACCCCTCCAAAAAAGACTTTATCTAACTCAGAACTGTGCCTCCAGGAGTGACCAAGGACAAAAGCCAAAGGGACATCAATGACCGAACAGGCTTGTACCTCTCCCTTCATCCTTCTCCCAGTCTTCAATTATTTGCAGCTCAGGGGATTTCCTCAGCTGGATGCAGTTTATCTAATTATTAATCCTCAATGGACCCATCTTCCAAATTCTTGTTCCACTCTCCTCTAGAGTTAATATAAACTTTCTGCTTTCTTATACAACAGTAATACTTCAGACTAAACCTCTTGATTGATCTTGAAGTAATGTCAGAGGGGAACAGTACGAAGAATGAGTCATTCCTGTCTCCTGACTCAACTTTTGTCCGGGAATGCTATTTTCCTGTGAGGCTTTAGGGAATAGGTGGAAACTACTGCTCCTTGCATAAGTCAGTCATTCCGCTCCCAAGTGCAAAAATTCATTTTAATAAGCTATCAAAACAAAAGGTTTTATTGAAAGGCTTAAAAGGCTGCTTAAAGATGGAAGCTGACCAACACAAAGTGTATAGACTTCTCTGATTCACTGAAAGCAGACTGGAAACTGAATTTTTGCTCACTGAAACAAAACATCACAAAGTAGCAAGAAAAAAACCTAATGAGAACTCCGCCTATTTATCAGCGGTTCATGGTAAAATTATTTAACAAACTACTTTCTGCTGTCACAGGATTATGAGTATTTCAGAAAAAAAAATATTTAGGTTGATAAAGACTAATCACAACCATCGTATCTGTGTAATGTTTAGCACAGACTCTAATGAAGCTAGGGGCATTTGTTTTTACAGAAAACGATGAGGCAAAGAGCAGATTTTAATTGCTAAATAAACAACATCCATGTGAGAATACAGTGCTTTTGCTTTCTTCCTGTCTCTCTTCTCCCTGTTCCAGCACTCTGTGATGGAAGCAAAGACAAGTATAAATCACTATATGCCATCAAGGCAAAACTGTCCCTGTGAGTCTGGCATCATGCCCAGGATTTTACTCACTCCATGACAAGTGGTGTTCTCTTCAGCTCGGATTTATCCAGCCTCATCAATAAATACCTCAAGCATGGTCATCTGATGGACATGATGAGATTAGATTCCAAAACATTTAGGGCTGTATACAGTATTTCACTATCATAAAGAAAATGGCAAATATCCTGAAGAGGGAACAATTTCTTTTCCCTACACTAATGTCTGAACAAATTGCTGTACGATCCTTGATGGCCGGGCATAACATGAGGGCTTTTAAACATCTACTCAGTGCTTTTTCTGTGCATTATTCTATGAAGCATTTTCTACTTCGTGTTTGCTTTGTAATCATTTTCTCCCACATCATACATAAGTGAGCAAAGGGGTGATGTTCTCATCGGTGTCTTAGCAAGCAAGATCTGGATTTGCTTACAAGCTTTCAGACTGCTTTTGTGAATCAGACCAGGGGATCTCAAATAACAGGTTTTACCATGGCAAACAAATAGAACAGACCCAAAGCTCACAATCAGTCTCTCTTGCTCTGTAGGCCAATTAAACATATTTACTGATAGCAGAAGACAATAACTACATAATCACTTGTGTGAGGTATAGGGCTCCAGCAGGTATGATGGAGAGAAGATGTAGAGACATGACAGGAGTAGCCAAACAGCGGAGGAAACACAACATTTTGTTTGCAAGCTGTTCAAGCCACACTCACTTACCCACTGAGATCAACCTGCATGCTTCCAATTTTGCTGAAGCAGAGCAGGCTTAAGTGTATTTATCAGAGGATTGGGAACTATTGAGCAGTGTGTCTCAGCATAGCCAAAAGCAAAGGCATTACTTGGGATCAACGAATGCAGGTCAAATTTATCAAACTGTAATTACACATTGGAGAGCAACAGTTTCTCAGGGTGGCTTCCGGATCACGTCCAAGGTCAACTAAACAGAAGCATCAGGGCACAGCTTTTGGATAATATGGCTAATAAAATTCCAGGAAGTCCAATGAGTTATTAACATCTTTGCTGTGCTAGTGACAGCAAAATCGAAAGCTTTATCTACCTCCAATGGCCATCCTTCAAACATGATGCTGATGAGTATTTTCAAGAGGAAAAAAAAAAAAAAAACAAAAAGAATTATCGTCATCAGGAAATAGCAAGAACAGAGAAAAAGTTACAGCCTTTTCAATACAATCAAGCATAATCTGACAGAATTTACATGGGGTTAAGAATACACTTTCATTCTCAGTGTAAATTCGTAGAGCAGTAGAGGAATGTACAGAGGAAAAAACTGCTCTATGTTTTTTCAGGTTATATCATTCTTTAACAGCTTTAAATTAGAAGTGAGGTTGTTCTTACAAGTACATTATAAACATCTTCCCTTTTCTTGATAAAGCAGTTATAGCACGAATTTATATGACCAGCAGAAAGCAACACTAGAGGCTTGAAATCATCACCTCCCACTTCAAAATATAGTCTGATCTATGAAATATGCCTAAAACTTGGAATTTGTGCTCACCTCTGGGTCCTGCTATGGTCTAGTTCGTTTGGTCTCTCTCTAGTCCCACAGGGTCAGACATACTTTCAAGAGGTCATAGGCCACTTTATTTTAAGCAGTTCAATGAAAAAGGAATAATTTTCAGCTCCCTATGGATTTTCATGCTTTCAAAAGGTCAAAGGCTCTGCAGAGCCCAGTTTGCCTTCTGGGCTGGAACAGTAAAGGCACATCAGTTTCTGTAGCCAGAGGCACCCGGAGCAACGTGGTTGTCACTGAACTAAGCTGTCCTCAGCCCTCTGTCCACACATGCAGATGCATCGATTAGAGGCGGGTTTTTACTCTCCTGATCAGAGCTAAAACAGCGCCCAAGGGAGAACCGTGCAAGGCCTTACCTGCTCTATTCCAAAGGCAGAACAGCCTTTTTCCTGCACAGACTGCCGAGTGGACCTGCTACCCAACCCAGGAAGACGGGAGGGAAGGTGCAAGGCAGAGGAAGAGGCACCCCTCCTACACACGCAGCTGCTGCCGTGTCTGCACAGTGCCTGTCACCCTGAACGCCTGTGTCAGTACCACTGGGTGCTTTTGGAAAAGACTGGGAATGACAGGGAAAAGACTTAGCTCTGACAATTACACAGCCACTCAGTGGTGTGAGTTGGTGTGAGCATCACCCAGAAACATCCATAACCCTCAGACACAAGATGATCTCAGAAGTGGATCCCAGCAAAAGTACAACCATCCTCTTCATAAGTTCTTCTTCAGTGCAATAGTTCAATAGAAGCATTAAAAATAATAAAAAAAAAAAAGCCCAAGACATACTGAAGAATGAGTGATATGAAAATCCTACCTGGAAAATTACTATTCTAAGAATTTTTTTCATCCAATGAAACTTTTCTTTATATATTATTAAAGGGCAGCAGAGGACACAAAAACTGGCAGACATGTCTGGTTCAGGTCTGGATGGTGGAAGGAGGGAATAAACCACAAAAAACTCCGTTTTAAACACACTCCTTAAATTCACACCAGAGCCCAACAGTGTTACCTGTGTACCATGGAAAATGGCTTGAGTAACCAAGATGAACTGAGGGAAACTCAGGAGCAGCAGCTTGAGCACAAGCTGTGATCTCCTCCTCTGAACGAGGGATCAACATCTCTGCAGTCTCCTTTTTCAATACATATTGAAATGTGAAAGCAAAAGTAAACATTTCCAAAGGGAACTATCAGCCAGGACTGAATTTATTTCAAGAGCTATTTATCAGAAGTATTTTCAGGGTTGTATCTGCAGTTACTTCTCTCAAATACCACATTGCATTTTCCCGAGATTAGCTCCTGCTCTGTCCCTCATATCGCCATATCCTCTGTACAAGGACTGTTAAATATAAACTCAAAAATTAGCAGAATTAGACCTTCTGAAAGTTACAAATGCACTTCCGCATTTATTTTTTCTCCTCTTTTTCTTTCACTCCATAAGATTTCAGTACAGAAAAAAAAACCTTAACAAATAAACATTATCATATTCATGGCCTCTGAAAAGCTAAAACACTCAACTTTGATTCAGCTGCTTCTTCCTTTTCCCCCTATGAGCTGTCAAATACTTGCATGCAACAGCCTGGTGTGTCAAAAGGAAAACAAAGCAGCAGCAGTGCTGGTTTTATCCTAGGGACAATGAAATTGGAGATCAAGTAGATTGGACATTAATATTTATATCCAATGTTTTAAAAAAAAAAAAGAAAGGCTGCAACTGGAATGTAGTTTTTAAACATGTTGTAAAATGTAGTAAACACTTGAGTAAGTAAAGGGTAACGCTGGAGTATGAACTGCTATAAACAAGAATTTATTTATGTCAGGAGGAAAGCATCACACCCCTGAGATGGATAAAAAAAATTGTGCAATTGTCAAATGAGAAGTAGGATACAATGAAAACATTAAATAAGAAGACCTATAAAAAAGCCAGTAACTTGATTCACAGCTACAGCTTGGTTCAGGTTGAATAAGGGAAGAATATATCACAGTTAATGACTTATAACAATTAGGATACAAGTTGTTTGGTTTAAAGGAGATTTATCAGATTCTTGCTGGTCTAAATGAAAGCGACATAAATTGTAAACCACAGCTATACATCCAAATCAGGCACCTCCACGTAGATGCCCGCTTTTACCTACTACTCTCCCTACTTGGACATACAGCACTGGATTTTACAGAAAACTCCAGATGAAAATACAATATCACTGTGGAGCTGCACATGATTATTCAGTACTTATACAAGCAAATGCCCAGTTAGGTTCTTGGACTCAGGAGGCACCTGAGGCATTTAACAGAAGCAGGAAGCTGGAATTCCTCTGTTCCCTTCCATTTTTTCCAAGTACAGCAGTGATTCTAAAGAGCAGAAGCAGCAGATTTCCTTGTTCTACAGAAAAACAATCCTTAACAATCAAATGCCCCCATACCTGTCACCACAGTGACACCAATCCTGCGTGTGTTTGAGATCTGCCTTCATCATTGTTATGATTTAACTATCACTGTAGGAGCTGTGCATTCCCTTCGATGGTATTTCAATTCACATTTTTCATCTCAGCCACTGCTCCTGAAGGGCATTGATGTGCCTTTTCTATAGATCCAGGCATTATCTTGGTGACCATAATGAGGAGAAGCTTTCTGTTCATTTGTTTTTAAATACAAGTTTAGATTGTGAAACAATTATGCAACTAGATCTTTAAAAAAATCTTTTGTGACCACGTTTGCCTGCATAATCTCATCTAAACAGGGATTCTTGTTTAAAAGTAACTCAGACAATAAGCCCACACAAGGATAACAGGACTGTAAGTGGTTTTCAATGGGTAAAAGTAATAATCATAAAATGACATGCAAGTTCCACTTTTGTGTGAGTTTTTATATTTGAGGGCATGTAATAGAACAAACATTTTAAGACATCCACATAAAAAGCATTCACCCTGTTTCAGATCAAAGAGTAATAGTAAAAGATTAAGCACATTTATTACTAAGTAGAAAAACATTTCAACATACCAGATGAAGATAACCATATGCAAAAGATGACTGCTTCAGTTCCTAATATAAGCTACCTAAATATAAATTTTACAAGCAACAGACAATTGCAAACCACCAGAAGATGATTAATTCCAAAACCCCAAGCTCTCTACCAGCGCAAGTTTATCAGGACAGCCTGAAAAACAGCTGCACACTTGCCAACACAGCTAGCCAGGAAACCACACACATCCAATTTCCATTCTGGAAAGCTTCTGCTGTAGGAGCTGGGCATCTCACATGTGCCATTGCCAAATTTAGCACACAGGGCTAAAGGTGTTGACATCACTGTTAGAGAGGCTGTAAAGGAACTGTACCAGCAGCAACCCCAGGAAGGTAACAATTTTTAAAGGTACTCCTCTGTCTGCTCAGCATTCAAGCTCTGTATGGGTAAGCTCACTGTGAGCACCAAGACATCAATTTACATCACGTGTCTATCAAACCTTACAGCTATACACCATTGGAGTGTCTCAACTGAGCAAAATAGGCATTCCTTAGAGTTCTGCAGATCATCACAAACTGTTAAGTTTATAACAAAAGGTTAAGAAAACATTGCTGTCCAAAGATGGTCCAGGCTCCCTTGCCCAGGCTTAGGTGAAACAGAACTTGCTAAGCGTGTCTTCGGGAGATAACCCACTGAGCCAACTTTGCAGCATCTGCCAGAAATGCAACACACTGCGAAGACATTCATGAATATTTCCTGCAGCTTGCTGGAAGCCTTTCCTTAACCATTGGTCTTTCGACATCATATTCTTGATCAAGAAGTATCTTTACTAAGTACGGGCTCTTCATGGGCATTGTACAAGTAGGAAAAGAAATTTCCTTCTATGAGGTTATAGACAACCTTAATTATATATTGTCCAGCATTTCTTGAAGGTGAAATCCAAGAATGGTTTCATCATGCTTTGGGGCTTTCTGTCATTCAGCCAAGAGGACTGAAATGCTACTATGACATACAGACCCTCAAGTTTTAGGAGTTAGAAAGCACAGGAGAAGATAGGAATTGTCCTCAAGAAGAACAGCCAGTCAAAACTCTGACAAACGTACAAAACATTCTTCCCTTTTGGCAATTCTGTCCCTTGGCAAGCAGCACATCCATTATTTTACTTCTAAGGGAACTATGAAAAGTTCTTGGGGATTTTTCTAGTTTGAACAAGTTGCCTTTAGAGTCAACGATTTTGTACATGTCAGCAAAAGCCAATGTTCCAACAATTGTTTGGCAGTGGCGTGCACTGAATTAGTGGATGGTTTTCAGTGACCGTCAAGTAAACTCCAGGGAAGCCAATGGGAAGTTTGCCTGACTTAAAAACCCAAGAACGTGGTATAATACAAACTATACATAAAGGAATCTAAAGGTCATATGTAATACACTCGATTTAATTTCTGGATTTTCTAGACCCTTATTTCCTAGCATCATTAAAAAGATTCTGAAGAACTCAGGAATAGAACTCAAACATCCCAAAGACTTACAGCAGGATAAGGATACTTGTATCAAAAGGACAATACAAAAATGATCTGCCATTTTGAAAACTTCCACTGCTTTTAAAAGACTCTTACTTTTGCAGTAGCAAGAATTAGACTACAGTGAAAATATCAGTACTTAAATAATCTTATGTGGCCTGCTTCCACATTTTTTCTATCTTTCCTAAACAGGTAAAAAAAAGTGGTAAAAAATCCAAATGAAACACACACAAAAATCCTACACTGAGCCTGAGGTCTGATAAACAAGAATAATTACCACCTGAAAAAAAAACCAAAAACCTAACACACTTGTTAAGATTTAGAAAGCCTACACATAAAGGGAAAATGATAATCAGAGCTGTCTACAAAATTGGGATAAATGGTTTCATGTTTGGACTAACTCAAACTTGCCATCAATCAGAACCAAAACATACAGCTAAAATTTCAAAATCACTTACACAGAAACATACAACCTACAAATTTCAAGTTGCTATTTTCATGGAGTTGGATTACTTAGTGTAACAGTTTATTGGTTTTTGTTTGTTTTTTACACAACTTACAATCCTACTGTAAGTGCATATGAGTATCCATTTCTACTGCTGGTGTTCACATATCATTGGGAAGAAAACTGATTTCTAAAGCAAAAGGTTCAGACTGGGAGACCAATATAATGAGAACAGAGCTAGAAAATAAGAAGTTAGAATGTGCACTGGGATTAATTACTTGGTTACAGAGTCCAGGTTTAGGAAAAGAAAGGAATTCAAGAGTAAAATTAACAAGAGAAGTGTTCAGGAAGCTGAAGCTGATTAAGCAGATCACTGAGATCAAATGAGAAAACAGGTGGGAAACATGAAACCACTATGGAAGGGAGACTGCAGTTAGGAGGAAAAAGGAACAGCAAAAGGGACAGGTCTGTTAGAATGTGTACTAGACAAAGTAGAATTACTAGGCAAGGATTATAAATTTAAAAAGCAACAAAAAATGGGGACACAGCCACGAGAGATCTCAGATCTGATAAAGAGACGGCAAACAACAACACGCACAGGCTGGCTGAGGACTCTGGGGCCACTGGCACAAAGAGAAGCTGAGATTTGATTGGGACTCTGAATCCAACAGTTTTGTTCCTGCTAGTAAAACATATGTCAATCTCTGCTTTACCAGCTTCATCTTCACAAAGCCTAGTGAATGACACCACTGTGCTTTTAAAAAAATACTATTTGTTACATTTCTTTTTTAGTTAGTGACTACTATCTTGGAATGGATTGCTAGGGAAATTATCTTCTTTCCTTGACAGTCTTTTCTACAGCATTTCTTGTTATGGTGTGATGGATAGCAGTTTATCCAAGGCCACAGAGTTTGCAAATACTGGGACCAGCAGACAAGCTTGAATGCCTCCCTCTCAAACCCAATGCTTATTCTTCCACCTTGTGCTTCACTACAGAGAGGGATGCTGAGTATCACCCTGTCAGAAGCAGGCTTTCTGAGAACTGTGGGAAACACTGAGCTTGAATTCCATTATATTCAACTTCCTCAGAATCATGCAGTGATTCACAATCTTTCTGGAAGAAGCCCTCAAGGATTTTTTGGCACAATTTCCTTTCTTCTCATCCCGACTCCAGTCCTTTTCCAGCTGCCTCAGCATTGCTCTTCCAGCTTCTGTCACTCAGTCCTCACTCTTCAAATACTACAACTGTGTAACCTCCCCCAGCTGCAGCAGTGCTGGCATGAGGCCCAAGGTAATAAACCCATCAGAGCTTATTAGCTGGGTACGCACTCTGTCCCTCACCACTAATGTTGGCATCTCTTATTACTCTATTCACTCACTAGTTGGGAACTAACACACAGGAGGATGACAGCACTGACACAACAGAACCAAAAGCTTTTGTGCAGTGTTCTTCCTCACCCTTACCCAGAAGGGCCATCCTTTCTTTTCCCCACCCCCTCACCCCCACTTTGCTCTCTAACGCTTTCTGACCTCACACACGAAACACTGAGACTGTTCCATCTGGTGACTCTGGAAGTCTCTCATATAAAAGTTGCGAAGTTTGTTATGCCAATACATAGAAATGTAATAGGCACATCCACACCTATGGTGTCAGTCTCCTGAAAATGCCAGAAAAAAAAATTTAAAACCACTTCCTTCTTTTTTAATGCAGGAATCACTTGCTTAACAGGATACTCCCATAACGACCATTTAATAAAACAGCCACACCCTCCTGAAAGGCAAGCCCCCTTTCTGTAGGCAGACACAAGAACTGACAAGCAAGCAGAAATCCCATCTTTCTTTTCACAGGGTCCTATTTGAGGTGTAACAAATTGCTCCAAAGGTGACATCCCATTACAAGTTCACATACAAACACAAGAGAACTTACTTTATATTTTACTAGTGTACAACAGGATTTCCGTCCTGTAAGAAGGACAAGGAAGGGAAAGCAGAACTATCAGAACAACAGAAGGAAGATTTTCCTGCTCTTTATCCAAAGCATAAGCAACCAACTAAGTTGCCTTCCCTGGGACGTGTTGTAAACCTTGGTCTTAACCTCATTATGTTATCACCATGCTGTGACACTGACCAGGCTTGTGCCATTTGCAGTTGCCAGTAAAGTGACAGAAGCATTTTCCTCTCAGCTTCCTATCTTAGGCAGTCTATAGTTTTATTCCTAAATGTACGTTATCTCTGTGCTGATGCATAATTGCAGGGATAACAAGCAGAAAGCCTCCATATCAGTTACAGCCTCTGATGCAGGGTGACTTTAACTCCCCTCAAACCAGTTCCAATTTTTCTGATTGCATTAGCACACAACTGTTCTTTGCACAGTGTTATACATGAGCTTACTTTACTTGTAAATTTAAATTTAGTCTCAGCAAATTCATTAATGCAAAAAAAAATTTTGCACCTAATACAACTCCCTTCCATTTGTTTAAGTTCAATAGTTTTCCAGTTACCTTCCAGTACCAATAGTTTTCCTGATACACATTAAAACTGCTGAAGCCAATTTCAAGCATTTCTAATGAGTACATTATACTCTTCGGGCATTTCTTAAAGCCAGTGACAAAGACACTACAGTGGGCATAAAAATAGGAAATTTGGGAGTTAGGATAAATGTGCATTTCAAAACTGAAAGGGCTTCACAGTCCAAGTTGCCATCCCTAGACTTGATTAAAAAGACTTGAAGATTTATAGGAATTATTATTACAGGAAGCCAGTTTGCAGAGAAACAGGCAGAATATCTATGTAGTATTTAGCCTAAACTTCTAATACATAACAGCTGTTCACAATTCCTTGCTAATGCTAAAGGAAAGGCATTATTTACTGGACTCTTCTGTATCTAGTTTCAATGCTCATCACTGAGGCATCAAATCAAAAAGGTCTTGTGGCTAAAGACAAAAGGAAACATGCAAGACGTTACTGGTTTTGTTCAGGTAAGTGAGGTGTGTGTCTCCAAGACATCAGTGGAAGGCATACAGCACTGTATGTGCCCTATTGGACCAATGGCTGGTCACATGTGTGGAATTCACACAGCAATTACTTATCAAAGCACTGTTTAGGCATCATTTTTCTACTTTTACAGAGAGACAGAAAGAAAACACTCACACAATTCAGGACTCTTTTCCCTCACCTTTTCCTTGTTGAAGGCAGTTGACTGAATTTTAACCTTGGTCACCAAGGAAAGCATTATTTGTAAAGTAATGATGAAACTTTGGAGAAGGAATACTCAGAGCCTAAGGCAAATCTGGCAGCTTATTAGAAAAGTGTTATGGCACTTTCAGAGCTTGTAAAACAGTTACTGCCATGTTTTCTGTAGATAGTTTCTTGTATCAAGAAGTTAGAGATGTCTTAGGAAACGAGGGATGTGGGAGTTTCTGCAGTAACTTTAACCCTAAAAAAGCTAAATTGCAAAACAAAAAAGAATCGAGAGTTCTGGGCAGCTAGAAAGATTCTGTATGCATTCCATCACCCTCCTGCACAGTACACACATCTGTGCATGACCCACATGCACACATGTCAGACACTCCTTGCCTGTGTCGCATTAAGGCCTTTGCAGCCCTTGACTTCATGGCTTCAAAATGAATCTGATTGTGAAATAGATGCTCACAGGTAGAAAAAAAAAATTAAAAAATGAAGTGAGTACATGAGCTTTTACAGGAACATATTATTAGCCCCAGCTTCCTTCTAGCCTCTTCCGTGTATAGTTTGGCTCTTTGACAGTAAGGTCCCACTCTTGAACAGTTCCTGCCTTATGGAATAGCTTTCCTTTTACTCTCATCTATTCTTTCATCCCATTCCAAAACACAGCTAACACATTTTTTCACCCTTATCTCACCCAGTTGCCTCCTCTTCCCCTCCCTATTGCTCAGGACTTTACTGACAGAATGCAGCATATGATGTATACCCAAAAAGCACGTTCCCCAATAGCAGCATATACATGCCAAGGGACAAGTGCATCAACTGAGAAAACAACAACAAAACACGCAAAACCCAACAACCACAAACACAGGCTAAGAGGAGATCACAGGCTACTGAGCAGGCAGAGCTCCAGGGTTTGATCTATAACGTAGAAGAGTCTCGACTTCACCAGCACACACTAAGTATCCCATTTTCCAGTTTTAATTATATTTTCCATTAAGACACAAAGAACAAAGTGGAGTCAAGCAGATTACTCAACTTTCTTCTTCCCTTACTTCTGTGAAACAGCTATTTAGATAAATTAACAATACCTCCTCATCCTCAAGGCTGTAACATTTCCAAACTTTCCTGAGATAATTCTCGCTTGGCTAGGTTTTTCTAAACCCTACCAACAAACAACACAAGTGTTTTTATAGACGTTCTAAATGATGCAAAAGATGCCTTGCAAAACAGGTGCAGAATAGAAACTCAACAAGGTGCACATATTTCTTGAGAGCAGAACAGTTTCAATGTCTCTCATTCACACATACTTCCAACCTGGTTTTAGCCAGCAGTCTCCTCATTGAATTAAGGCAAATACCCATAACTCAACTAAACTCAAAACAAATTGTGGGTCCTCTAACCACCAAATTTGCTTCATTTTCCTCTTTCAACCTTGCAAGTCAGAACATGCAATGAACATAGCTGTTTTTCTCACCAGCTGCTCCAGTGGTTCTGCTTTTTATTAAATAAAATATAGTAATTTTTGAGAGGCGCCCTACTGAAGTCTTTTAAACATACACACCACAATTCATCATTGTTAAAAACAAGACACACTAACAAAGAAGAGCCTAAGAGAAACAAGACCAACTCATGTGTACTGTATATGTAGAGAGGAGTTACCAATCACTTATCACCTCCTGCTCCTCTTTTTGTATTTCTTTAAGGAGTTACAGTGCAAATGCACTGCACTACAAGTTTTTTACCTTTTTGTTTTCAAGCACAGAAGAATTGTTGCAGCAATTCCTGAAGTTTGTGAATTGTTTTATAAAACTTCAAGAGATATTTAATCAAATGACTGCCTTCCAAGCATGAATCTTTTTAATTACGATGTCTGTCAGCCATCCCAGTCGTCATTGCTTTAGAAGTATGGCTTTTGTTTTCCTCCACTGTTGCTCTAAAATTTCTTAAGTTTCAATAAATTTTATTCAGGAAATAGCATCCCTGCTCTTAAACTCTGGGAGTAAGTTTTCATCCTGATTCAACCCGACAAGTAGGAGATTTATTCACATATTTGAGAGGGAAAAAAAATGTTTTGTGCTAATTCAGTGAACTGCGTTCCAGAGCTGGTTTGTGTTTTGCCCTTACTGAACAGAATTCTTTGCTATGGCTTCATGCTAAGCCAAAAGTAAACACTCTTCCTTTTTATATCGACAGCTCAAACCCAAAGTACCAACACTGGCATCAGTGGTGACAGAAGAAAGCTATCTTTCCCCAGCAAGAGGAAAAATTTAAAAAAAAACCAAAAACACCAAAACAAACAAAACCCCCAACCCCACAAATATGTTTCAGCCAAATCAATGCATGTGTCTGAAAAGCAAGCATTAATTAGACATCAAGCTGTGCTCTTGGGTATCACTTGAGAGGAGGACAGCACCAACTTCACAATGGCACACAGATAAAAACCACCAGGTAATCCCTGATTAAAGAGTATCTCCCACAAATATCTGCAGATTGAAATTTACCAAGCACTTTTGCAGCATGCAGAAATTTGTTAACCTAAACATCACATACAGCACCTGTGCAATTTTTTAAAGTATTCTTCTCTAAAACCAGCTCAACTGAACTAACATGAATTCACAAGATATAGCAGTCAAAACCAATTTTTATGATGTTCTAATCTTTGGTGGGTATGTTTACATTTCCTACCTTCAAGAGTCTCCACGATTGCTTTTCAAAAGGACTTTCAAAATAACAAGACGAAACACCATCGAGGACTTACCAGATTGGAATTGGTGGCATTGGAATCATCTTCTGGAAAGGGGATATAGATAGCTAAGGCCACACAATTGGCAAAAATAGTCAGTAAAATAATTATTTCAAATGGTCTGAGGAATGGAGTTAAGGAAATTGTTCCAAAATGAGCACACAAAAATTAAAAGAAATAAAAAAAGATTTATAAGAATTCTGTTTAAAGAAAGCATTCCAAGCCCCTTATATTCTGAAAAGAAACATATGCCTTTTTAAGTGCTTTTAGGAGCTCCCAGCCAAGAATCTTCCTAATATGTCAAAAGCAGTGTAGGCCAGTCGCGTGCCAGAGTAAACACAGATTTCTTAAAAGTTTTTTCTTCCTTTACTTATTTAGATTGCATTTTCCCAATTTTCCTTCAAGTGTGGCTGCACCAGTTTTAATAAGAGAAACCTGTTCTGTAATGACTGCCCTTGTTCCTTTTAGGATTATTTTTTCTTGGTTGTTTTCATCTGCATTTATAAATTCTCAGATAACTTTAACAAACAGTGGGGGGGGGCAGGGGTTCTTTTGTTCTTGTTGTAATCCTGCCCCCTTTTCTCAGTTTCTCGTATGTCAGAGTTAAATGTGAGGGCCCAAGCAATACATGCACACACGGTTAGAAGACAATTTAAAAAGGATAAATTTTGTTAAGGCAAAAAAGTCTTTGTCCAAAATGTGCTTATGCTGCACACTGCCATGTATACTTGTTTTGCTTAAAAATCATTTGAGGGACTATTTCTTTTTCTCTTATTTGCACTTCATTTGGCATCAGAGGGAATACAGACATCCCCACACAGTATATTAGGGACACCAGGAAGCTAAGAGTCCCTTCTGACAGAGAAACAATTCACAGGCATTTCAACCTTGCATCAACTTTGTTAGGGAAAAGAAAAACCAAACATTTGGAATGTACAACAAAGCAATCCTGCACAAGCTCAATGCCCCCCTGACCGTCCATTGGAATCAAAGGGCATTTTTCTACTGCCCAGCTTCCTGGCACTGTACTTTATCTACTTCAGTGGTCTCCTTAATCTCAGTTGCTGTGAAGTGTCTCCAAACTTAGACTGGAGACCAGATTTATGGTCTGTCTACATTTACTGGCCTGCAAGAATATCCTGGAGGCTTGTTCTGGGATAACTCACCAGTACTCTGGAGGGGAATGAAGAGCAGGATAGAACAGGGAGAATGCCAAGCATAACCTGTGCCACAGAGTGCATTGGAGCATGAATTTATCTACCATGGGACTGGGTCTGCAGCATTGCCAAATGTCAGCACAGCATGTATGATTTTGGTCAGCAGACTACTGTTCTCAGCAGGCTTCAGCAGGAAAGAACAGGAGATCTTTGAATGTTAAGCTGAGCTGCAAGATATACACAAATTCCAGGCACCTGAGTGCTGTTTATACTCAAATACATTCTCCATTTCGCATATGGAAGAGTCAAAGGGCTCCCAACTCACCAGACTGCTGTGCTTAAGCCTCTGAGTAATAGGAGATAAATGGTACCAAGGAGGAAGAAGAGCAGGTCAGGATAGGAAGACTAGATGAGAAATCAGTAAGAATTCTCAGGTATTTACTGCCTTGGGCTTTTTGGATAATGTTTACTGCTTAAAGACCTGGCTTTCCATAGGCTTTCATTTTCTTAATCACTTTTTTCCCCCCAGATTTTTTTTTGTTTTGGCAGGATTATTATCCATTAACTTATCACTGTTTACATATATTTTCTTTTACTTCTATTCTCTTTTTGCATTGTTCAATGTTTACATTAAATTCTATAAAATCTGCAAATATACTACACACAAGGCAGAAAATTAAATACACAGCTAAATCTTTACAAAATCAAGTAATTATTTCATTTCACTTTTTCTTAAATGTAATTGCTCATTCAGGCTCCTAATACTGTAACTTTTGAGTAAGAAACACCACTTAAGTACCATTTGATATTTGTTTAATATCTATTATGCTTAAGCTTTAGTGGTACAACAAACTAAGCTAAGCCTTTCTCCATAGTTTTGAGCAAGTATGAGAAGTCAGAATATAGAATTAAACTAAACCTTCGCACAACCCTTTGATATTGTTACTTGTCATTGAAGTATTTCATGTTTAGAAACTCTAAATGTCCAGTGAGAGGTTCTGATGGAATAAAAATACTTCCATCAACTCATCTAAAACCAAACAAAACCCACAACTGCAAGCTTCAGCATCTTTGTATTGTTTTAATGGCATTGTTTGGTCATCTCTTGATCTCAGCAGTGCTGTATCCTGGTTTACAACACATCATTCGTTGCTGATCTTATTCATCTTTCAAACATCACTCTGTGCTTTCTCTGAAGACATGTGGTTACTGGGGTGCTGCTAAGTAAACCAACATTCAGTTTTATCCTGTTAGTCATCACCCATCATCTTATGCTTAAAGCATCAGACTTATGTCAGAAGCAATAAAAAGTAGCAAACTTAATCAGGGGATTAAAAATTAGCATCTGAAGAAGAAAGGAACAAGCAGGCAGGTAGTTTAAGGACATCTAAGGATTGACAGGAGCATTTTTAACAAGTTCTTCATCTGAAAAATATGTCCATGTCAGCAATACCTAATATACTCATTTTCTGTTTTCACTTAACATCCCACCAGACACCCAAAGGAATAATATTATCACATTGTCTTAAATGCCTTAATTCATTTTTTATCATATTAACTACTGCCAAGTTCTGTACTGCCTTTCCTTGACATGCTTATCTATCCCTAAAAACACTCTTTTTCTTTTGCATTTCCTGAAAAACCCCATTAGATTGTGATTACTGTTCAGGGTTAATCCTGGTTTCTCTTTGAGGGTGCAAAGGAGGCACACTTCATTTCAGTTTGAGTTTCATACCAAATACTCAAATTCCAGCTTACACTGATCAGACTTGGGTGACCAAAAAGGCTTTGCTCTTTTCACATAATAAAGCAATGGTCAAGCTCTCCCTGACTTTCCAGGGAAGCAGCACTGACCCTTCCACTCTGCAGTTTGGTGTCAGTGGTTATCACCTATCATCTGTGACACCGTCTGTCTCTTGTTCAGACTATTAGACCTGGCTCTGCACTGCATTTGTACATGTTGCAAGACTAACTGTATTTCTTTTTCCCTTCTTCTAGATAACCGTTATCCCTTACCATACATTAATGAGCCTTATTATCTTAACTGGAATTCCAATAAAATTAACAGTCCTCAGCCCTGTCTCAGGGTCTTACTGCATACCTTTGTGGGTTTTTTTACCTTGTCCTTTTGTCCCATTTATTTCTCTATACTCTATATATAGAAAGTGTGATGTCACATGTTTAACAAAAAAGTGTACAGTTCAAAGTGCCAGAGCTTTACACTGGTGACACCTCTAAAATAATTTTTAAAAAAGGGAAGCTGGAAGGTGCTATCAATCCCATACAGTCAGTTCAATTCCAGGTTCAGATATGTTGAATATCTCCCATGCATTTCCGCCTGGACCATATGTTTTTCAAAGAGCAGAATTTAACCACTAACCTTTACCATTTAAGTTTCTAGTGGTTTCTCACACCCAGATAACTGGGTATAGTTAAGCTTTCAGTTCTAATCCCCTTTCCTGCCCCCCCCCCCAGCATAAATTATCTCAGCTAAGACATCAAAACTATTCATGTACTTTAAGTTCCCAGTGGTGCCCTACAACTTAAAGCATTGATTTCCCCTCACTCACGACCAGGACCCGATGTGCACAAGTGATTTGCTGCCTGCAGAGCGAGCCCAGGAAAAAGGATATTTCCATTCGACGATGCTGATGCATGCCCTCCGGATGGGATTCTTCAGTGTCAGACACAGCAGCGCCCGTGGCGGGCGCGTGGCCGTGGTGGTACCCTGTTTTTTCTGCTTCCCATACTGCTGCCGTTTCCTCTGCGTGGAGCTGGCCGTGGATATCGTTGCATTGCCAGCGCTGCCCATCAGCTTGGCTTGCCTGGCAGCATCGATCGCAGCTTGCCAGGACAGAGCTGCCCCTGGAGTAGGGATGTGCTCTGGGGCAAGCCCTGCAGCTGCATTGGCATTCATGTTGGCATGAGCTGGACGGGGACTCCCATAGTTGGAACCTGAGGAAAAAAAAATAAAAATAAAATAAAACAGAAATTTGTGAAGATGGTTTTTAAACTGCACTAGAGATAGTGTTTTTGAAAAACCTTCAGTATCAGCAAACCTCAAGAGCTGAGGTTAAGTGTAGGGTATTGCAGGTAATTCAAATCCTTCATTGTAAAGTAATACTACTACGCAATCCTTTGTCTTGCAAGAGACTCCCAAAAAGACTGATGGATACTGATGGATACTGTTCAAAGTGCCTCCAATCAATACAGTGTCCAGAGATTCACAGAAGAGAAACTATCCTTCCTTTTTCTTTTCTTTTTACCCACATATGTTGCAAGTTGGACTGTTTGAAAGCTCAAAAGGTGAGGCTAGTCCTCATCACCTTATCACACAGGCAGGCAGCACTGTGCTATTTGGTACCCAAATGAGATTGTCAAGTTCTATCATAAAAGTCTTCATGCTTTTTCAAGATTACCTCAAGGTAAAGTGGAATTTTAACAGTAAGCTTAATTCTCCCTGCAAACAGTACATAGGTATAAGCCTAAGAACAGCCTGACCAGAAGGTACAGTGAAACTGTACACAAAGGCAGGGCTCATGGCTTTTGTGCTCTCTATGTTCCTGTACAGATATCTTAGGTCAACCAACATGTATTTAGAAATTGGAACCAATTTCTTATCCTGATAAAGTGATTTTAAAATAGATGAACTACTGAATCAGTGGAGAAACTTATTTTAAAAGTATAAATTATCATGTATGCTAAAACCTAGCAGTCCCAAGTTTTGCACCTTCTTTATCCAAAAGTGAGGAAGTATATGCATTTGCCCAATCATAATAATAGAATATACACATCAGGTGACATGTGGCTGATAATGAGAAGGTCTTAGCAGTATAAAAAAGTCACTCTTTCAAGCTACTGGAGTTATTCCATTGTTTCATTAAAGACAGCTAAGTCACCTGTGCTTCTTCAATGAGGCTTTTCAATGACTCAAATTAAAACCTCAATCACTTCAAGAAGAGCAAATTTTGAAACTTCAAAACAGATTCCTTTGCCTCTTGGACTATGCTTCAGTTGAGTTGTGTAAGAACATGTGAAAGATTAACTGAATTTTACTGCAGATGCTTTATAGAAGAAAATGTACATCCTGTTTAAAAAGTGTGACATAGAATCCACACAAAGTCAAACACCAAACTTTAAGAACACCTTGTTTAGGCATGTCCTATATCACATTTAAGAGACTACTTTTATTTGTTGTGGACTTGTGAATTTGCCTGTGGCCCATATGTTGACAGTCAGGTAAAAGAAGGCCTGAGGAGTCAACAAATCTTATTCCTCCACAGTTCAGCTTCAAAAGCCAGCCCACTCCTGAGACTGGTGCGTTTCCACTTGCAGCAGCAGGCCACACTGCAGGAAAAGTGCACACACAGGGGGCAGGGAGTAGAAACCCAGTAAAGGAGTTAGATCACCTATGTCAAAGCAAGCTCAAAGCCTCCTGTTGAGCATGTTCCACTTTAGATTAGTGTAGAAATATGGTGGGACTAAACAGGACAGATGGGCTCCTGTAGATTATTAAAGAAAGCAAACAGAAGACCACTTGTAACACTGTTTCGTTTACAATATCAGATGAAAGACATTTAAAACCAGGGACTTGGCAAGCTTTTCTTGAATGGAAATAATTACTCAAGATGCATATTTCATAGCTGGATGTGCAGTGCCAAGGTATCACAGCACTGACTGCACTACAAATGAATTGAAGCAGGTAGAATAAACACAATTACACTGACACACAGAGTGCAACAGGATATGCCTCTACCTAGAAAGCATTCAAGATTTGTAAATCCATCTCACTGCATTGCAAGGAAGGACATGATAGAGTCAGATGTTATTTTGCATCAGACATTGCCATAAGATTTTCAGGCTGTTATGGTCTCATTACATAGCAGGGAAATCTAGAGCTTGTCTCTGCTCACTGAAAAACCTCCTAGTTGCAAACCAGCCAAGGGAAGCTGATGAGTAATGTGACTCTGACATGTGAAAGGGAAAGCTGGAAGAAACAAGAAGTGGGAAATGGTTAATTCACATCCCTCAGATTTTGAAAATGTAGAAAAAGAGCTTTCAGAATCATACAGGCTAAGCAGATTTCCTCGATGAAGCAGGCAATCAAGTGGCAGACAAACTTAGTTTTCTAAGGCTAAGCAAATTGTACACAGCACTACTCATGGGATACATATTTATTTTCAGACTAGTTCCAGATGCAGTTTTTCTCTTTAGCATCTATTTGACCTCCCTAGCCTGAGGCATGCTGGTAAGGAAAAATAAATGGAAAATTACTCTAATTATTCTCCAACTCCAGCTCTTCTTTAATACTGACCCATTAGAGTGGATAAGAAAGATGTGTGTTTTCCAGTAAAAGCAAACTTGCTGATCCCTCTCCACAGTGTTCTTATCATGCTGACTAGACCATGTGGTCCTGTAAATAAACAGCTGCTACATCTTAATGAAGACTTTTCTGCAATTTGGGAATGTGTCAAGCATCTTCATTATTATTTCTTATTAGTTAGGTTCCATATGAGGATCCAAGTCCATGCATTTTGACTTTGATGTGCCAGCAAAGTTAAGGATCCAGCTTTCAGTGGTTTTACTGGTTTTGCTTCTAATATGATCAACAGTCCCATAAAGTGCTTTGTCTCAAATTATTTTCAAACGATGAGTCAGTAATGACAGATTGATATTAACAAATATTACAAATATTGATTACTGATAAGGATCTGTCTGTTTTATGAAACTCAGAGGCTGCAGACAGGATCTGTAGTGAATGACTAATGGCAATGATAAATGACTTGTTTTAGAGGTACTTTGTAGAAATAGCTTGAATAAAAGAGTGAAGCTCCCACAGCTACATTCAAGAACTGAGCAAAAAATTTTCAAAGACAGCATAGCCAAAGTTTCACGGAGAATGAAATTCTACCCTATAATCTAAATGCTTAGGGTTAATTCCTGGGAAGAAAGGAGAACACGGTTCATATTGAACTCGTGAGGCACCACGCTGAAATTTCACCTACAGCACTCGTTTCTCCCTCAGCACAAAATTTTTGCTGTAACCTGAGAGCTGCAGCTGCTGGATTTGGGGTTTTTCTTTTTGCAGTGTAGCAGTGAAATACTTCACTCAATTTCCGCACTAGAAATAAAGCTTCACGCTACCAAATACACCATTATTAAGCTGGATGTTGACCAGAACTAGGAAATGGAGATTGAGCCCCCACCCCAATGCAATAACTCACTAAGCACTGTGATCCATAGCATCATCACCCTGCTAATCCCCACCACCCTTCAGCAAGAATTTGTATTGTTGACTGTGTCCAGCTGGTGCACAAAATTCTGCTCTCTCAAGTCCTTCTGTGCTATGGATCATGAATTTAAGTATCTGAATATAGTTAAACAGAAAACTCCACACAGGTGAACTAGTTTGATTACAAAGTCTTTGAAAAAGACTTTCACTTCTGAAAAAAATGCAGATGTGCAGAACTGAAACAGGTGCAGAAACAGCAGAAACACAGGTCTCAAAAATCAGACATAAGTCACTAAAGTAACAGGTAAAGTTGCTCTACAATAGCAAATAAACCACATTGCACAAAGTACCTGATGTTCAAAGCTTACAACTAAATCACCAAAACTGTCATTACCAAAAACACGATTAAAATACACAGTAATGACCATTAATAGTTTTCTAAGTGGTATTTGCATTCTAATACCCTCTGTCATGCCACCTATTAACTATCTCAAGAAAGCATCAGAAAAAACCCCAAACTATGCAGTGACAATTTGATACAAGGCATGGGCAAGTTAATGACACATGAATGGAATGACAACTTCTGAAGTTTTCTTACTTCATCTAGGTAGCCATATATTTATTTTAGAGAAATTCGTGTTTAATTATTTAAATTAAAATAGACCTATCCTGGCGTGGAGTGTCATTCTTTTTTCCCCACCACTTTAAAAACAGCAGAATCCTAAAATCCCACACCCTGAAACTGCTGCACAGCTGTGTTTTTCCTCAAAGCAGAGGAGAGCTGGGTACAGTAAAAGGTAAGACTGGTTAACTCAATGTCTTCACTGATCTCAGAGAGAAAGCAAACAATGTCAGAAACTGGTCACTTTCCTAAGATCATGTCTGAGACCAGTTCAAGCACACAGTAAAAAAAGTTATAAAATATTGAAGTGAAGGGTGTCAAAATCAGAAGCACAAAGAACAACACACAAAAAAAAGTCAGTGTATGAGATCATCTGTTAATGAGGAAGAATGTGGAAAACATTGATCCATTAATCAATGGAAAAAGGAGAGCATTTGATATACGATTGCAAGAAGGCTTAAGTATTACATGCTGTTTGTGCATCAATTTTTACTAAAAAAAAAATCCATCAGGAGCTAATGACTAGAACAAATCCCCAAACCAAAACAGGTATAATTTCCAACTATAAAAGGGAAACAAGTACTTGGATAATGTCCATGCTTTCAGCTACTTTGGTACTGCACCCTAGAAAGTCCTAGAATATTTAAAGCACTTTCTGAAGTAACCTCAAAGCTGTTGGCTGCTGGTTTGAACTCATGGAAGACAGGAGAAACCTCAGAGGACTCAGAAAGTGTAAAAGGAATCCCCAGTTTAAAAAAAAAAAAAAAACACAAGGAGGGTAAATTTACATCCAGCTGAACTTCAGTTTAAAAAAAAAATAAATAAATCTAGAATAAGTAAAATAAACAAGCATCAGCAAGTACTTGCAGGACAAGTAGAAAAAGAGCAAAAGAAATGGATCTGTTGTGAATACATTGCATTAAAGAAAATCAGTTTCTTCCAGAACTGAGCAACAGAATTCACAGGCAAGATGGAACCACTAGCAGGGTCCATGTCTCCTGACTTTATTAATAGTTTCATGAGGTCTAGAATGATAGTTTCATAAGAATTCTAGGGACATAAAAGCAAGAAAAAAATTGCTATAACACGAGTATGAAACCAGTGGATGCCTGAGAGTCGTTACCATTGCTATACATCTAAATTGGAGGATGTGTCACAGGGAGGTACCCAAGTACCTGCCCTGGATCTGATTCTGTTCAATGTTTTGATTCTACTCAATTAATGATCTGGATAATTAAACAGTGAATAGTGTTATTAAACAAGCAGGTAACTGTGAAGCTGGGAAGTAAAGCAAACACACTGAAGGACAGGATCTGAATTTAAAATTAACTTCATGAATTGAAGAAAAAGTCTTTAAAACAGGATGGGGTTCAGCAGGGATAAATGTAAAGTATTTAAGCAAAATGAATCATCTGCCCAAATTATTTTCAGAAAAGCCTTGGGGGTTTGTATTGGATCCCCAACAGAACAGAAGTTGATATTGTCATACTGCTTTCTTCCCATTAAAATTCAGTCATCACAATGTAGCATACAAACAGGGATAAAATCCATGCAACACCACAAGTAATCCTTCCCTTCAGCTCAGCATTGGCAGGGCTTCAGCTGAAATACAGTGGGCAGGTTTGGGTTCCACACTCCCAGACAGACTGGCTCAGTTCAGGCTGCCCAGAAGTGAGCAACAAACCAACAAAAGGCCTGGAAAACATGAACTGTGAGGCAAAGTCACAGAAATGGGAATGGCTGGACTCAGGCTGCTGTTCCTGAGGATGTGAGGGGGAGGACGGTACGATAACAGCCTTAAAGTATGTGTGTATATATATAATATATCTGGGGTTAATATCTATTTCTAGACATATATGTATGTATTTCAAAGAACAGAAAGGCAATATTTATCACCAAACTTACAGGCAATAAGCAATGAGTTTTGCAGTAACAAAAATTCAGGATGTACTTTCCACACTCTCAAGCCTTTTAGACCAGGCCAGGAAAACCCTCCATGTGCAATCACATACCCGAGGCAAGTCTTCTAGTGAGCAGTGGTTTCTTCTGTTAGTTCAAAGCAAGCCTGACATGAAGAAAAGCCTTTGCACAGAAGGATTATGTATTTATTCCATCAGTTAATCCATCAAAAGAGACCCCTCCGAGCAAACCCTGCTTCACTCCAACCTTTAGATGATCACAGCTACGTCAGCACCTCGTAAGGCTCCTATTTCCATGGGTGTGTTCGTCACTCCCTGGTGTGGGGAAAGTGGGGATGCTCAGGACCATCAACCTGGAACTCTCTTTGTGTTTCAAACATCACTTTGCAAATATTAAAAGCCTAAAAGATTTTCAGTATCTCATGACAACGACCAGCCATGTGCAAAATTTTAAATCTTGCCATGAAATAAACCCACTTATTTGTATGACAAAACAGGGGTTTTTTCCAGAAATCTTTATTAACTATTCAGTTGACATGTCCAGAAATTTCCCCTAGTGAATGCAAGGCTGCACACACCTGAAATTCTTTCTCTGAAGGAGGATTTGGATATTTTTACTTATTAGCCTTTTTTAAAAAATTTGAGAAGACATTAATCCTGACATCTAACAGCTAAAGTGACACTAGGGGTTTCTTTCCCCAAAAAGCTTTTTCTTAAAGCAATTTCTAAGTAGACATAGGAACTATAATGAAAGCTGGATTGCAACTTGAACTAGGGCTTTTTCTATAACAAAATTTATAATATACACATACACTTTTAAACATCACATCAAGCTAAGACTCAGTGTGTAGTTTTTAGCCCAGATAAGAGGGTTAAAGAGTTTTTCCTGTAAATTGTTTGGGGGTTTCAGAACACACACGCACATAGAAAATACATGGTTTAAGACAGTTTGTTTGCCATAGTTGAGACTAAACATTTTTTTAAAAATCTAAACAAAAGAAACATTTTCAAGAACTGTGCTTCATTTGAAACGAGATCCTGGTTTTCCTTTATTTCCCTCCTCCACAACAAGGATTTTTTTTCTGCATACCATTAACAGACGATGAAGTGAGTTTCTAGCAATGTGAAAAAAAGTCCATTTCAATGAAGAGCACAAGTGCACAAGCTCCTCTCACTTCCAGTATCAAATGCTTCCAAGTTAAATATTTACGCTTGAAAATTAACTGGTGACACTGCATGGCAAATTATTGTAACTTTGCCAACACTATTTAGATTTTGAATTTTCTGAGAAAGATTCTACATTGGTAGAACAGGCAGCACAATGGATTCCTGGCTCATGAATAAGGCACAAGACTGCAAGCAATAATAATTCCCTAGACAACATATTCCATACTGAAATAAAGTATGGGACAAGTCTTCCTTAAAATCACCGCATAAATAGTTCTCTGCATGCAAAAATCCCATATTTCAGGGTATGTTGCAAACTCATTGCTTCCTAATAAGATCATTCTTCTGTATGCACAAATCATGGATGTACAACAAATCCAGACAGCAAGATACAAATTTCTAGGACTTCCCTTACTTTTCTGTTTGAAAGTGCTGTGGTTTTCAAGGAACACAGTTCAGGTGTTTAGGGTGGTTTGGTTTTTTTGAGGTTGTTTTAATTTGTGGCTTTTTTTTTTTTTTTTTCTTTTTTTTTTTTTTTTTTTTTGAGGGTTGGGAGAAAGGAAGGGGCACTGTTTGCTTTGAATTAGGGATTTTTTTATTAAAAGACACAATCCTATACTTGTAGTAAAACCAAATTATATTCCTATTTACTGATAAATTTGGGGTTTAAAGCAAGTCTCTGTTCTGCCTCCTTCACCAAAGAGCTACCTCACCAAACCTTGCCCAGAAGAATCTAGAAAGCTCAAAGTTTGAAAATTCTCAGCAGACACAAAAACCCACTCTACTTGGGATGTTTCTCTTCTGTAACTATGGATTCAAGAGAACCAGACTAGAAAGTAAGGTTTGGGGTTTTTTTAGAGAGGAGGAAGAGGGGGAAAAACATGAACCCTACTAAATAATAAGTCTCTATGAAAGTATCTAATGTGATAATTGATGAGAGGTCAACTCAGCTGAATTACAAATTCTATTAGGAGATAAATTTATTAGGGTGAGCAAGTGTTAAGAGGGCAATTTCCTTCAAAATACTTGCATTTTTTTCTTTTGTGACTTTTAAGCTACAACTCACAAATTATCCTTTCTGGTTTCTTGAGATGAGTTTCTGGTGGCACCAGAAATGAAGCCAGGGAACACTCTCCTTCAACCACAGCTCAGTGAATCATTCATAAACCTCAAAAACATCAACAGAGGACTAGTGACAAACATCTTTTTGCTGATAACAGTATTTGTCTCAAATAAGCCTGAGAGAACCCAGTTAGCCCAGTGCTTGAAGGAACAGCTAGTAATGTTTTTTGGTTGTTTTTGTTTTTTTTTTTTTTTTACAGAAACCCATACTTCATCTGGGATAACACAATCTCCAGCAGAACACAGAGCACAAGGGCAATTCCTAACACCAAAGGGCAAGTAAATAAACCAAAGTTCCTCAACTTGAGGCAGCTATAGATGCCTGTCTCGTGGTATATTGCTTTGATGCATCTTTTTAAAGTAGGGCACCTATTTTTAGGGCACCTGTCAGCACAAAACCTTTGCAGTAACACACATACACATCATGGTGAGCTTCTTGGAGGAACACCGGGCTTCCTGGGCAAACTCCAGGCATAGATCCTCAAACGGAGACACCAAGAGAGAGCTTTCTTGTTTAAATGCAATTTTTTCCATCATTTGCCTAAATTCTTGTTACCACCATTACAGATCCCGAGTGCAAGCACATTTTTGGTAAGATTTCCTAGACTTCACTAAAATTTCTCTGGAGATTAACTGTAACTCAATAAATTGGATTCTTCTGACAAACTTGTCATCTTAACTGCTTGTCATTTTCCTATTGGTGACTGATTACCCTTCACTTAGTGAGTAATCTAAATATAACTCCTTTACAGAAATTAAGCTCTTGCACTTCAAAAATAAACTTGACTGTATTAGATGGTCTCCATATTCCTTGTCTGAGAATGCAGAGTAGGATAGAAACCAATACACAAACCTGTTTGTTTGATTTGCTTCACCCTACCCAAACCACTTTAAAAAGGGGATCTTGTCTAAACCCCCTCCATAGTCAGTGCAGAGGATCCTCCCTTCCATCCTTAGGATAGATTTCTGAAACACAAGTGAGGAAATACAAGTGAAAGCAGCTGCTCAAAGTACCCATCTCTCCTACTGTACAGGAGTAATCTAAAACATAAGTTTAATTGCACAACAAATTCAAATGGATTAAATGAAATTAAATGACTCCCATTTATTTGTGGGGAGCACATGCATGCACATGTGCTTGTGCACAATGTAGAACAACTCTTCTGCTGCTTTTAGCCCAATTCTGTAACTGCTTTTGGCCCTAAACGTGTGGCACAATTTGGAAAAATATGTGCAAGCGTATGATATCTAAATAATTCAAAGCCTGCAATCTCAATAGTCTTCATCCTAGAAAAATCAATCACCGTTCCTCCACAACTCATAGTATTCTCAGTCCAGAAATAGCAATCTGTTCCCATTTACAGCAGATGATGGCTAAAAAGCACAAAGGGATCTCTATATAGGTTTGTATCTGAGTTACAGACAATAGACATTTCAGTAAACACAGACACACAAACCAACGCAAAAAGAAATCCAACTTTTGCATCCAGAGCTAAATGGAGATCAGCCCTGATAAACAATGGACAGTGGCAATTCTGACAGGCTGAGGGCTTTTGCTTCCTCTTGCTGTTCATGGAGTCTGTGTCCAGCTGCACAAACCCAGAGAGCAGCAGAGTTTGTTGAAAAGAGCTCAGCAAGTGTAGAAAAGGAGAGTGTATATCTAAACTTCCTATACAAACCATAAGTACTCGCTGCCATCCCTCCCTCCCAGTGGCCATATCCACACCAGGAAGCCATTAATCCACATTATGACACAATAACTTCGATTAAAAGGGACCTCTGAAGGCCATCTGGTCCACATCCTCCTCCTTTTTAGCCCCCTCATTCAAAGTGGTCAGATTTCATCAACCTCTTTGGCTATCCAGCACCACACTTTGCAGCATTACTCTTATCTCTGAGTCTGTGTGCAGGGTTGTGAGAACTCACCACAGGCACCCAAATCAAAGATTCATTCAGGTACTGGGCATACAATTTAAGAGTATATATATATAAAAATACATCTCAATATGTAACCTCTCTAGTTTCCAGAGGTACCTACTACATTATCCTCAATGAAAACCAGAAATTTGCACACACACAAAACAGTCACTTAAAAACTGTTTGTTGCTTTCCAGAAAGGCAAAAAATTATTTTAAGCTGCATTTACCTAATTTTAGATTATGCATGCAATATCCTAATAAATTAAAGATGCACTCCCTTCTTGAAATGCAGGCAATTTCAAAGGAAAAGGTATTATAAGATGCTTCAAGTGTCAAAACTGACTTTGATTTCAGCTATTAATCTTAGTGTTCTAAAAAACACATTTTTCTATTTTTAAAATGTGATTTTTCTTTCTTCCCCTGCTGCTTGGAATTATACCAACAAAACATCACCAAAACCAACTGAAGAGGAAAGTTTTGAAACAAACTGTTCAAAAAGTTCTATTAAATTCTAAGAATTAAGTAAATGAAAATAGAAAAGCTTGCTGTTTCTCCTAATTTCAGTAATCTAATTAATGTTATCTCATTTTTGAATAATTTCATAAAAAATAGAAGTATTCAGGAGGGCACTTTGTACCTTGGCACCCTTAAGGGGTTAGAAAGAGATTGTGCCAAAAGAAGGCAAAATTTGAACTGAGGGAAGAATAAAAGCTTCTTCCATTTTCTCTCTCTATTTCCTTTCATCTATGAAATCTCAGGAGGATGCTACATATACAACATGCTCTGCAAGCAAAGAAAAAGAAAGCTCTTGTGAACCTCCCTTCAAACAAACCCACAGAAAATTGCTAACCACATGAATGTAAATCATGCTATACAACACAGGAAAACAGTGGCTTGGTTAATATTCAGGATGATATTAAAAAATGACTAAAAAACAAAAACAAACAAAAAAACCCACACAAAACCTTTCATTTACTCAAACTAGACCTTTGTGGTCTAGAGGTATTATTGCATTAACAGATTTAGAGTCATATTTTTATAGCACTTTGCATAGAGGAAAATAAATTCACTGAGGTGTTTGGTACTTCAAGTAACATGTTCTATCTCCAGCATGCAGACTTTTCTACAACATTTTTTATCTACTGGTATCTTCTTGCTGAATGTTCCAAGTCTAAATATTAAGCACGTGTAACATACAGATGGACAAACAAGCACTCTTGGCTTGCACTGCTAGCTAAGAGCATTTCCAAACTAAATAAGGCACTAAATCAGATGATTGCAACTATGGCACAGAGGGGGGCTAAGGGGGAGAGATAATAAGAGGTGGGGAAAATTAGCAGGAGACAATCTTTGTAAGCACCTGTATGAGGAAAATCAGCATCTGCTTTACGTTCCAGGCTGAGCACTGTAACACGTAACCCCAAAATAGTTCTTGTGTCACTGGTTGACTATACAAAGACTGTCAAGCTGCTTCTCTGTGACCTTTTCTACAGTGGATGCAGAAAATGTTTGAGGCAGTCTTTGTAGATGATTTCTAAAAATAAAAGCTCTGTTTACATAAAAGCAGATCCATTGATCATTACTGAATTGACACAGAGCAGAGCAAAGGTGGCACGAGCAGATCCACACCAGGTTTGCAAAGCACTTGATTAGAACTCTGCAGGCTCTGTGTTAGCACTGCCATTGAGAGAATGCTCTGGCTGCTGCTCCAGCTCTGGCTTCAGAATTTGCAGATCACACCAAAGATGGTGAAAGCTGACGCTTTTGTGTTCATTTCTTGGGATGCTCTGCATTTTGCAGGATCAGCATCACAAAAGCAGCAAGACATTTCCTGTAAACCATTTACTCTGATAGCGTCTGAACACTGGTCAAGAGAGTCTATGTTCCTACTGCTCACTAGAGAAGAAAAAAAAAAAAAAAACAAAACAAAAAAACCAAACCAAAACCACAAAACCCCCAAACTAACAAAAACGTAACAGGAAACCTCAAAACATCCAGCCTCTTTAAAAGGCTTAAGCATCTCATTACCTGTGGAGTTTGCCATCAGCACTGTGCCTCCCTGTTTGGAGGAAGAACTTGCATGCAGGATAGCTCCTCTTCCATGACTGAGCTGCTTTGTCCTTGTTGGCTCTAACCACTGGACAGAATGAACCAACACACAGAAACATAGCCCTGAACAAGTTTCAGCCTATGTGCAAGCCTGAAAGTCCAGGGAATGTGGCTGTACAGAACATTACTATGGAACACAACACGGCAGGCCCCGGTTCTGGAGTCCACACCTCAAAAAGAATAATAAAACAGTTTAAAGAACTGAGAAAAAGAGGTATAAGAAACATAGAGCAGGATAATATCTTCAATGAAAGACTAAAAATATCTAAACAATAAAAGAGTTTTAAAAAAATTGATCAAAATTAATGAGCACGAGCATGTGAAAGGTTTTTGACACACCACATGACCCTTTCAATTTAAAGGAATAACCCTTAATATATTCACTATTCGGTAGCTGTAACTAAGCAAATTCAGATGTCTCATAAGGTGTACACTGGCAAAAATGAGGAGGCCTAACTAGTGGAAACTTAACTGTGAAATGTCAGGGTTCACTTCCACTTTATCTCCCCAGGCTGGGTCTGCTTAATTTTCTAATGATCCTTTTGGTGATCAAATAGTAGGATTCAGAAACTGCTGGGAGAGATTCTTCAGCTTGGCAGATGTCCTCAAAAATCTGTTATCCACAGACAGCCCAAGGCCAGTAGGAAACTCAAAGCTATCAGGATGATATTTAAAGTACACCAGTTGGAAATGTCTCTGTAAGAATGTATTTTTGCAACATATTGAGGTCTGTAGTGGGATAAATGCAACATCTTCCCATGTAGACCGGGGATCCCCATTGTCCCTACTTCAAGTTATTTGCAGTACAATGACTTAATCAGGAAAGTAGCATTACAAAAACAGTTACATTATTTTAAGTAAATTACTCCCACTTAAATCCATACATTTCCTGAAACATTCTCTTGTTTTGAGTCATTGTATCATTACCAGGCACAAACACGAAATGAGCATTCAAAAGCAAATGGTGAAATGATGACAGAAAACATCAGAGACAACCCTATGCAAAATTACAGAATAGCTTTGCAAAGAGGCAAAACATATGCTTCTGATTTCTTTAGAAAGATTAAACTGGAAGCCACCGATGGTAAATACTACATTTAAAGGTTGTTATTTCATTTTAAAAATCCCCTTATTTCCTATTTTCAAAATTCAGATTTCACAACTGAGCTCACAAAGTTCAATTATTTCACCAGCACCGCATGAGAAGGACAAGGATTGCTTTGAGCTGGTCTATCCCTTTGCAAAGGCCAGTTTCTGTGAGGAGAATCTCTCATTGGGGCTCTCCAGGAAGCTGCAACAGTTACTCCACATATCGTAGGTGCCGTGGCACAGCAGGTGTTTGGGCACTACAGGGCTTATGCAAAGGGCAGCGTGACAGAGTCAGAGCTATAAATTCTGGGGAGAGAGGCCCTGAAGAGTTAATAGGATGATACATAAAGATTTCATGTCCCTGCTTGCAGCAGTGAGAGGGAGAAATTCGAAAAGATACACATTCTTTGAGGTAATACAGTAGCACGAAGGTATAAAGTGTGTGTGCCATCCTTTATTTATGACAGTAAAAACTTTCTCTCCCAAAACAGGTTCACCTTTTCTTCTGATGTCACCAGAAGCATTACTCCTCCGGCTGCATCCTGGAGGGACAAGGGCTCTCCCTCTGGTTGAAATCACAGATCCAGAACACTCCACCTGGCACTCCAGGCTCGGGCAGGCAGAATCCTATTTGCCAACATGCCCAAGGTTGAACAAAGTCACCAGGTGAATAAGACCAAATGAATTTCACACCTCAGTTTATCTTCTCTTTGGGACCCTGCTAGAGAAGGTGTTCTCCATGACTGAAAAACGGCACTCTCAAAACCAGGCATGCTGCATTTGTTCACCCCAAAGCACAGCCCACACAAACCAAAGGGTTCCTGCACAGAACCCTCTCTATGTTGCTGTTACCCATCTACTAATCTTTCCTAGCAAATTTGGTACATTCCAACCACACTCACTTGCCAGGAGGAAAAGCCTGAACTGATGACAGGATGATTTCTCTGATGCTGTGTCTTCTGCCACACCTGTCATCCCTCTTTGACACCGCCTGGAAAGCCCCATCTTCCTCCTGAAGCTACCTGTTTTGCATTCACGAGATTTCCCACTCCTAAACATAATCTTATGAAAAATGAATTGTTCTCACCCCAGATGGAGTCAGGGGTATTCCTCAGGAAGCAGCTTCCATGAATTTCCAATTGGGATTTCTCCCAAGTTATTATTTTTCTTATCATGCATTTCTTTGCCAATTTCTTTTATTCAAGGGCATGCATCCAGGCAGGAAGTATACATTGAATGCATTTGCATTCACACAGGCCACCTGAAAGACACGTGACTTAAACCTAATGTAGGCACATAACTCCTTTCTTCACACCATGCTTCTGTTGTTGACACCCAAAATTAGAAATCAACACACATGCATAAGGTAGAATCCAGTTCACTAGTCCTAGCAATCTAAAATCTAACATTTAGTCTGACTTAGTCATCAAAGCTTTAGCTATATAATCAAGGCAGAGTTAAGTAGCTCCAAAAAAAGCAGCCTAGCCCATCTATTTTAGATATCTGTAAGGTTCTTTGGCCATGGCTGCCTTCCTCTCCACTGACTACGCACCAGCTCTAAAGGATTAGTTCTAACTAGACAATTTAAACACCTACAGTGAGGTAAAATTATATCTATGCCAAATGATCAGTTTTACTATATGAAGAATGACAACCTGAAAATATAGAATAGTATGAAATAAGACAGAAAATAGTCTATTTCTTTCAACATCTTTCATAACACAACTAGATCCTTCCAATCACAGCCACTTATTCATTCTGGTCCACTAAGCAAATTATACTTCTGCCTATGTATATACACAACTGTGTAGGCACAGTGCAACTGCAGACACCTCAAAGACATTCTAAGGTTCCCAACAGTAGATGATTTTTTTCCAGCTATTTGGAAACAAAAATAAAAATGCCTCATGATACACACACTGGGAAGATGGCAGAAAAAACCAGAAATATCTGTATATCTAGGTTGCTATTCAAGCTCTGGAGGTGCCTAGTGATAAGTGTAGATTTGAGAGGAAAAGAGAGGTCCAGTTCCTCCTATCCAAGTACTCTGTGTGCAGTCCCCAGAGGGAGACCAGACAACAGTTCCCTTTCCTATCAGATTCCCATTTGATCATGGCAATATCTACATTCAAGAGATATTATCACTTTATCACTGCAATTTAAATCCAAGAGGGAAACCACGCACATCCTGATCATAAAGTATCTGTTTCAAAATTCAAAAGTCTATGTGCTGACTCCTCATAAACCTGTCTGATCATTTTTTTCCAGTTACCAAGACATCAGCCTCCTTCCATGGCTGTTACATCCTGACTATAAAATTGATCATCACCAGGGAAAGACTGCACTTACAAAGAAGAGAATCCTCTTTACTTAATAATATACAGCACTCATTACTGAGTTTAAGACTACTCAGAATAATTGGTATTAGGGCTGCAGGAAGATGACTCAGCCTGGCCTGGGTAACTGAACAGGACATGGAAAACTACTGGCTATGATATGAGAAATTACCAGAATTAAAAAAGTGAGAAGCTGACAAGAGTTACAGGTGGCATTGTGAGAAATGGCCAGATTCCACACACAGTTACAGGGAAGTTCGGGCAGAGAAGAATGAACTTCATACTTAGTTGAGGCAAGTACTGGAGTCCTGCAGAGGAGTTATCACAGGGACAGCAGTGCCCAGGTAATTGTGTTAAGAATGTGAAATAAAGCCAGGATTACTAAAAACCAGTACCAGAAACACCAAATTTGGATATGGATGTAGAAAAGCTGGTACAGTGGGGGAAAAAAAAACACATCTAGGGTTGGGTTGTTTATTCTGGAGGAGACTGGAGTGAGAAGGGAGAGATCAAGGCAGAGAAAAAGTAAGTCAGCAGAACAGGAAAAGAATAATGCAAATTGTGGTACAACAGTTGTATGAGGGTACCCATCAGGAGCCCTGCCCTTGATCACCACAGCTGCACCAGGATAAAAAAATCCAACCGTTGTTCTAATTGTACCACGAGACTCAAACCTGCTGGGGCACTCAGGAGGACAGGTTGGGCAGGGGTTGCTCTCCCTGATTTGCACCCAGAAACAGGGATCAAACATCCCAGTATTGCTGTGTCTGTTCCAGGTTTGATGACATCACTTATTAAAATTAAATGCTTTATTAATTTCCTTGCATGCACCTCCTAGGGTAATATCTTCACATAAGCACACACAACGTAGCTGATGAAGAAAGAGAAAATTAATTTTCCAAGCCTACTGACGTGGCACATTGGGAAGATGAAGAGAGTTTTTAGTACTGGAAGATGTTCATGTTACAGGGATCATGACCATAAGAGGAGAAGTAAACAACTTCAGAGAACATATTTCTTTTTCAACCTTCCAAAAGGAAAGAAACATAGCTTTTGTGGAGGTATGACAGACTTTCTGGAAGTCTACATCCTAATGCAGAAATAAATTAAAATACAGTCTGATCCTCTAAATGTCCATACTCCAGTCTTTACATGAATCTCCCAAACAGCACCTGAAAGTCTGTCAGATCTTTGTTCATTATGTTGTAGCTGCAGAATCAGGTTTAGATACCTTCTACTGCTGTTAACAGAACAACTAGCTGCATGAACTAGAGGTTTAAAGCCTAAGATGACAAGTGGGGCTTCCCATCTTCTGCAGTAATTCTATCTTTAAATAGTATTCTAAAATAGTATTGCAACACTGACACAGGGAGATGAGTAACAAAATTCACCAATGTATTAAACCAGCTGGATAAGCTTACATCCCATTCCTTTTGAAGTATCAAACACCATTGATATGTGCTAAAAAAATAAATTTCCTTCCCTCTGATAGTTGCAGAATTTACTCCACATAGGGCTTTCCTATCCATATTTCTCATAAATAATGAGTCCTCTGGCCCTACAGCGTGCATGCCAAAAATCCTCAGCAACACTCAGTCAGACCCAGCTCTGTATTCTGTGCACTGATGTTCTCCATCAGAAACTGCCTTAAAGCACAACAGACAAAAAAAAAAAAAAAAAAAAAAAAAACCCCCAAAAAAAAACCCTTAAAAAAAAAAAAAAAAAAAAAAAAAAAAAAAAAAGAATGCATGCCCCAAAATAAAAGTAAAAAAATGTTCTGGTGAAATAAGAGCAATTTCAAGTCAAAGCAAGATAACAGCAAAGCTCTCAATAAGAATGATAAGTACTGGAAAAATAGATAAAGAACTGCTGACCCATATGTACTTATTTAGATACAAGCTTTGCCTTGAAACAGCAGGATGTATGTTCCAGTCAAATGCATATCTATCTACAGAAATACTCCACGCTGTGTAAACCACACTGCAAATTAAAAGCACTTAAGAAGATGTCTAAGCACAACGTTTCATAGAAAGTGGCAGAAGTTGCATTATCAGCATTAAAAACTTCCTGCAATGTTTTGTTGAATTATTCATACTTTAAGATGCGATCCTTTTTTAAGCACTTCACATTTGACCATGTGCCATGATACGCTCCCAGGGATTCTGCCAGGCACCTGTAAAGCTCCACACTCAATTTCTTTGAAGTTTGATATCTGAATTTTTTAAAATTTTGTTTTAAAACACTTTGGTTGCCTTTAAGAACTGCCAGTAGCAAGTCCCTCTTGTTATTTTTTGACTGATTTCCTGGCACACGTAACAGTTTTTATCACTGCACGCAAGCTGGGACACAATTTTTCATCTTTTATGATTTTTCTTGACACCCTTTGCCTTAAAGCAGAGAAAAGCCTTCAAGTCATGCTCATCTTAATCTTTCACTCTCTGCTTTTATTTCTGACTTTTGCCATAACGGCTGAAAAGACAAGAGATACTCAGAGAGACTTTACTCCAGTCATCACAGTGCCATTGCATTTGCTTTCAGATCCAAAATTACAATTAAACTATTAACTCTTTTGGTCATGATGTAAATCCAAAAATCTAAATTAACCATTTGTTTTTTCAGCATATTGCCCCATGAATTGCCTCATTTCTGATTTAAGCAATAAGCTTCATTACATTAAAAAATAGCAAACAATTCTCAAAGAAAACAATGGAGAAAAATTTTTGAGAACTCAGCAGTGTCTACTGCAACATGCAGGACCAGCACATCCCAAACACCTGCTAATGAACATTTCACACTCACAGAATTTGTGCAATTGAGCCAAAGCCAGTGGGAACCTGCCAGGCAAGATATTGAAGCTCTATCACTCAAGCCATTCACTGATTTATGAATTCAACTTTGACACTGCCAGCACAAAACGTAACTGATGGCTGCAAATCTCTGGCTTTTCACTTAAAATATTCACTTAGGTGAAAGTGATGCAAAAATTTCATGTAATCCACTCCTAGCTATTGCTCCTGAATACAGTCATACTAAAGTTCCATTAAACCCACAATTAAACCTGATCACTTTCAATTTTCACCCCATAAATGCCTTTTACTTCTCTCTAAAGACACAAATTTGAATTTAAATTACACTTGAAAACACTCTGTGCATCTATACCATTTATAACAGGCAATAATAACAGGCAATATACAATTTATAAAAGCAATAATAGGCAATTTAATTATCATACATGAATTTCAGCACACAGGTGAAGCTTTCCTCCCTACATGAGTCTATTTGTTCACAACTCCTGAGAGTAATGAATACTATGGATTTCCTCTGTTTTCCTAATGACCCTTGGGTTTATCTGACTTCATTTGCTGACTCTGCTGTCAATATGTTAAATTCATCCCAAGGAAATCAGACCGCTTTGTACTTAATTCAAATGTCTAATATTTACATATAGGGTCTGCATGGAAAATATTCTTTTGTGAAATATATGGAAGCTACAAGACAGAAAACCCAGCAAAGTTGGGCATTACAGATCAGTCTTAACTTTCAGCTTCCTGATATTTGTCAATCTGCACCAGAATTAAGGTTCAACCTGAATCCTCTATGCAGTGTATTTAGGTGCAGTAATTCATTTTCCCCTCTGTCTTCAACAAACATCAATTCTTGTATTCACACAGATTACATTTGCTTCTAACACAGTTTGTTGTTGCATTTCTGTAGCTAAAATTCAGGAACTCTACTACTAACAGCTAGAAAACAGGTTTCAATTTCAGAATTATTATTTTTGCCAGTAGTAGGTGAAGCAGAATATAGCTGCTACCTAAAAGAGTGGAGCTGACTTACAAGCAAAGAGACACAAGTACTCTTTCTATCTATAGAAAAGATTATTTCATCTGACAAAAAGCATTAGAAGAATACCTGATGTATCAATAATATATATTAAATTTCAAAAATTACATATTAAATTTTAAAACTGAGGCATCTTAAGAGGTCTTACATCTAGCCAACCATATTGGAGAATGGAAGCCTTTTTTTCTCCTCTGGAATAAAGAATTGGTAATCTGATCAGTAACATGAGTTTGTTCCTACAATGCCTTTAGGAAGAAATGTTGAGTTAATTACTCAATTAGAGCATATTTACTTTGTAATTATAATGTCATGTTCAGTCATATTTAATTGTTTTTTCCAAAATACCCAAAGGCAACTACACATATAGTGGGTTAAAAACCTGAAAAAATTTAGTAAATAACAATACCATTTAGAGAAGCATATTTTAAACATATGATAGAGTATTCTTTAAGGTTAGGTGGCTCTCAGATGACATTTTCCTTGCAACAATTAACTCTTAAGGTTTATGCACAAAACTCAAAAAGAGTTCCTGTGCAATTAGTCAGATTTTTTTTGGTTTTTTATTACTGTGTCTGGTTTGAAAACCACTAAGTTTCCATTCACCCCTAATAATTATTTTAATCTTCTGTCTTTTATCAAAAAAGCAAATTTTGCCTCCCTCCTACATTTTTTTAGTTTCTTGGTGGCCAGGTGAGACTTGTGGATTTCTTTTATTTCTTGACAGATGCCAGGTTAAAGAACTCTTTTTTCCCCTCTGCAGACAAGCCTTTAAGGGGTACTCTGCTAAATCCTCCCAGCTGTTGAAGGACATTCAACTTGCTGGTGTTTTTTCATGGATTCTGAATGTTTTGCCTGCTGAGATGGCCACCGAAATTTAGAACCTTATATGTGGGACCGTAAAAAACACAGACACATACAGAAAAAAAAAAAAAAAAGAAAATTGCAGAAGTCCTTTACAAATACACATATTTAGCATTCCTGTATAAGCTTCTAACATCGCAGAGATTTCAAAAAAAACCCAAAACTTGTGTGATGCACTGGGGCAAAAGCCCCTCAAACAGGCTCTGTGTCTGATTAAGCACCGAGACGTGGCTGTAGTTCAGCTATTGGGTGACATTCAGAAATGAGCTCTCCATCTCCATAGGCACAGATCAAAATATACAGAGCAGGTACCAGGAAAAATGTGTGCAGTTTGTTTGTTATGAGGGTACTTGAATTCTGCAACAGTCTGCACAGTGAGCTTGTGGAAGCTCTGTGCTCAAAGATATTCAAGATTTAACAGGACATGGCCCTGAACAACCCCATCTAACTGGACCTGTTTTGAGAAGGGTGTTGAACTACCCAGCTTCAGCAGGCCCCTTCCATCACACAGTACCATTTTATTTAATCCTCACTTCTGAGAAATGCAATTTTTGCAGTGAAACCTGAGCCAGTGAATGCAGCACCTCCCAGAACTATCTTTTTGGGAAGGATGCCTGGGAAGGTGACACACAGAGCAGACCACCTTCAAAGCCATCAGCAGTTGGTTCTCCTCAATCTAATCTTCTCTTGAGGCTGAACTGTGCTAATAATCTCTCAGCTCTAGATTGCAATAACTCAACCTTGATATCTGGACAGCTGCCAATTTGACCAAATAAAGACAAAATGTGATTCCATCAAATCTTCTGTCACCTTCTACGACACATATATTAATGTTTTCTCCTTTTGTTTTTTGCACCCCCACACCTCTCACGGACTGCAAATGTACCTATTCAAACCATACCATCTTGAAAGTTGTATTTACATTTCTGGGGGAAATTCAGCCAGGTCTTTTGTTCTGGAAATCTCTATACATGGTACAGAGACATCTGTGACTCTTCCAGCTGGAATAGACCTATCCTGAAACCATTTCAAGTTCTTAAAGGGTTTATTCTACTCTTGTGATTATGTCTCATCCACAGAAACCTACAGAAACTCTTCCAGGGACTCTTTCAGAAAAAGTTTTATACTGACTATCAGCTGCACCCTGATGTTTTCCACAACAGCTTTGCAAGAGCAACAGTTGCCTTTGTGATCATATAACCCCTGGATACCAGAGATCCCAACAGGCCACTCCACCACCTGAAACCACACCTGCTCTCTGGCAGAAGCACCACGAGCCCATCACTGCCCTCTCTGCACTGAAGACTGACTGTGACTTCCTCACTCATTAGAAAAAAAAAAAGGAAGGCTGAGGAAAAAAAATAAAGCTTGAAGTAGTATAAATGCACAGTGCTGCTTTTACTCCAATAAAACAGAAAATCTCTAAAAATTGTAATTTTTTTCTTTTTAACTTTCATTGGTAATATCACAAAGAAGAAATGCCAATTTTTTGTTAGGTAATAGATGAACTACCAGAAAAAAGGAAAAGTATTCAGTGGCCACCAATATGACTGAATCCTTAATAGCGTTCTCTCTTTTTAAAATTAATGCTGCTGAAATTCAGTAATAAACATTTTAATGAATATACTTGCTCTCGAATTCATATCATCCCCACTATCTAAACAAAACCAGTATTTCAGACAAATGATTGACAAAAAATATACTGGCTTTGTATACAGTCTTAAAAAAAAAAATAGGCAATTGAACAATTTAATAACATTATGTTTTGTGAAGCATATATCTGCCACTAGTAAAAGCTTTCTTTGGTGTTGATCTGATTTGTTGTGTTCAATAATTTAAGAGAGACTTTTACTGCACGCAGTCACATCTGTTATGCTGGTTGATAGTCAATAAATTTAGAGACCACTTGCTCAGAAGAGACCTTTTATTTGCTATTTCTGAACTTGAATGATTCTGTTCCTGTCATTACTTCCTAGAAAGGGTTAAACAAACACACCAGAAGTACATTTAAGAGTGATTGCCACACAGATAAATCCTATTTTAAGCATGGATGTAGAACCATTTTCCACAAAACTGAAAGGCAGCCGAAACTAAGCATACATGGCAACACTGCTGTTCTAGAACACGTTCTCTGAAGTGTTTTGAGGAAACAAAACAAAAAGATGAGGATAAATAATTCAAAGTAAATATATCAGCAGGATAAATTAATTCCACATGGCAAGGCTGTGTTACATCTGCTGTAGTGACTTACTCAGATGTAACCCCCAAAACATATTTGATTGCAGAGTAGAGATGCAAGCAAGAGAGGGCTCACAAAGGTGCCTTGGTTGCAGAGAGCACACCAGGTAAGCGTCCATGACAGCAGCGCAAACTTCAGGAAGGACCAGTCAGGAGGAACCCTGGTGATGACCTAACCAAAACTGGTCTCTGTGACTGAAGATAATTTCAAAGAAAATCTTTCAAAAGTATATACTTCAAATTCCATGCCTTTAGCAGGATACTTAAATAGTCCTTTTAGGGGTAGGAAATGCTTTAAAGCACTTAAATACCTTTCTGAAGACTCTACTGGCAACTTTCACAAACAAATGCAGTGCACTGTATTATGCAGGATGTTTAAGTACTGTTACTTAACATTACATTAAATATTTTTATATTACACTTCTATTTCATACTATATTGAATTAAATGCTTTACACCAACCGAAAGTTCCAAGTACTCTGAGGCAGAAGATCATACTTCATAAATACAAGTGTGTTTTGTTAAATCAGGGGAGGTTGGAATTCTAGCATTGCATTTTTAAGCAGTGATTCAGACTCTTTTTCTCCAAAAATCCTGAAGATAAGTTGTTTCAGATCACATAGAGGTATTCTTCATACCCCATGACTAATGCCTACTCTGACCAACCTTTACAGCAAAACAAGAGCACAAGAACAAATACTCAAAAATGACAACTAAGTTTGCTAATTTGGTCACTTTGTCACCATGGAAAGAGCGTGGTGTCTCCTACACATGAAAGCATTGCCTCAAAACAAACAGGAAATAATATTGGTATTCTGAAAACAGGGCAGAAAATTAAAGCAAACATCCAATAAATTCTAGTGCCTGTAGCCAATGGTTTTGTTTTGTAGCACAGCATGAGACAGATTTCAACCCTTCAACTGAAATCAGCTATGAAGTGTACGCAATCATCTCTATTTATACCTGCAAAGTTAAGGGGAATATTTGTGGGTTTGACCCTCATTTCAGGTCAGAAAATGCATTAGGGACTACGCTTGTGACTTGACCCTCTCGCTATCAATAGGCTTCCGAGAAATAAAGGGTATACTAATTAGTTCTTAATTTAACAGATACAGGAGATACAAGGACTATGAAAAGAGTGTCTTACAGGGAAACATTTCAAGAACAGGGTATGTGCAGGTTAGGAAAGGAGGCTGCAAGAAGACCTAATTATGGTTGACAAATACCTGAGGGGGTTCTTTTCTACAAGCAGCAGGTAGAAATCTGTTCAAAATATGCAATAAGGACAAAGCTCAAAGGCATTATCTCAAATTGAAGGAAGGGTGGTTCAGACATGGTATCAGAAATGGCTTTTCACTCAGAGGATCATTGCTGCACGGAATAAATGACCTACCGGGGGCTCTTCAATCCTAATGAATTTTATCCCGGGATAGACACTTATGTCTCAGCACTACCTCTGCCTGTCGTGCTGAAGAGCCGGGCTGGCTGCAGCAGCCGGGGCAGTGCCTCCTGCCGAGCCCCTGCGAGCGCCGCCGGGCTCCGCGGCCCTGCAGTGCCACCTTCCGGGAGAGGCAGCCCGGGACCCCCGCTCCCCCTGCCCACCCCATCCCCGCAGCTGAAAATCACCGCAGAACCGCTGCCTTGGGCTCCTTTCCTGCCCGGTGTGCCCAGGATGGATCGCACCGGGCGCCAGCGTGGCCAGCAGCGAATTTAACCCGGTGTCTGAGCAGCGCTGGGGACCCAAAGCGGCCACCCCGGGGCCAGGCGGGCTCGTCCCGCTCCCTCCCTGGAGGGGGCTGCAACACGTGGGTTTGCAAACTGATTTTCTATTTCACATCAAGAGAGCAAGTTTTCAAAAGTATTGTGAGGGAATGCACTAAAGATGCCCATCTGGGATTCCACCCAGTCACACGATGTGATGTAGCTAGTTTTGGAAGATTTTGCTGGTGCTTCTTGGGTGGGGTTTTATCATGTTCTAGGCAAACACAAGCTCTATTAATGAACAATTATTATAAAAAAATATACTCCATTGTGTAGCAAAAAAACGAACATTGTGTCTCAGCATCAACAAATAACATACTACTTACTTGCCTTTGTGCAATAGGAGACTGCAATGAAAGTGCAGTAGGCTTAACAACCAAAAAAATTAGGAAATTCTTATTTTAGGGTCAAAGATTTTCAGGATACATAGTCACATTCACAAGGGTAAAACAAGAATACTACAAACCTACCCAAATGAGCAGTTAAGTCAACAAAGCCCTTCCAAATACAATTCCTCTTCCCCCCAGCCCTCACAATGTAACTAATGGCCTCTCTACACTTTATTTATTTGCTTTAAGTACACCCTATTACAGCAGGTCCCCTGCTGCCCAGGTACTTGAGTGTGAGAGCTGCTCAGGTAGGCTGATAAGGGGCTCACTGATATCAGACCTGTGCAGAGAGCAGCTGCTGACAGAGGCCTACTCATGTCAGTCACATTTCAAGAACAGACATCAAAATTTGTCTTACACCACCAGTACCTGGAACATTCACCTTGCAGCCAGTAGCTGAGCAGGATGCCAGAGGAAAGACTGATCCAAATCAGTCTTCCGTGTCAGAAGCGAGAAGCAGACCAGGATCACAGACCTGACACAGCTTCATCTTCTACTCCCTTCCTATCACTACCTTGCAACTGGCAATCTGTGGTTGCTTTAATGGCTCCATTCCACGTCATGATTGGTTTGCTCCCATCTCCTCACCACCAGGTTTTCTTGACTACTGATCAATTTAACCTTTCAGGTGCTGTTTGCACAAAATAAAAATAGATTGTAAATAAATGGCAGCCTGAGCACTATCAGGGAACAGGACTCTCTTCCACCTGGCTGATTTTCTGTTTGCTTTAGAAGTTGCTCTTTCACCTGGGAGTAATGACAATCCGCATCAAGAGACAGATGTAAAACTGTTCCTCCAATTATATAATCACTGCAGCTGATAAGGAGGGAGCTGGATTTGGGTTGCCATAGCGTTGGCATATTGCTATGGAGGCTGAGCTCTTCATCCACTTTATCAGCTCTGGACCAGGAAGAGCAGCCCAATTATGCCTGCTGAATGCATGTGCTGCAGACTCGCTCCCACTTGGAAGAAGCACTCTGGATCAGGGGCTGCTTCCTTTCCCCTCCCACCTCATTTCGATGGAGTGGTTAGAGGTGGGGGTGCCGGGTGGTTTTATTCTTTTTAATCTGTATTTAATCGGAAGGATGGTGGTGTTATCTCTAAACCCCACTAGCCTTCCACCATTGAGGGCTGCCACAGCGCTGCTGCCCCTCCCCAGCTGCACCTTCAGCCGCCCCTCCAAGGGACCCGGGGGTAGGGGATACCTGGGGGGCTCACCGGGGGCACCCTCGCCCCCGGAGCAGGTGTCCGATCCCAGCGGGCGGGGACACGTTTGCCGGCGGGGAAGTTGTCGCCGGCCGAGGGAGGGGCTGCCCCGAGGACCAGGCGGGGGGCGAAGGGGAGATGAGGAAGAAGTTGGCCGGGGCCGGGGGTTCTGCTGTGGAGAGAGAGACACCCCGACAGCTGCTCCCGGCGGAGAGCTGCTCTTCCCTCGCCGAGGGGAGGAAATGGCTCTGCCTGCTCTGCAACACCGACGTGTGTGTGCAGCCAGGGCTGGAGGGAAGGGAAGGGAGGGGGTGACACCATGCAGGTAACAGGATAAAAATAACTTCAGGAACGGCAGATCGGGGTTGGGG